>JAKSZU010000001.1:171330356-171865356 GCA_026018925.1 Tupaia tana | reverse complement strand
AATACAGTGCATATTAGTCAAGTCAAAAATCTATGTGTTTATTTAAAGCATCAAGAAATAAAAAAGAGTATAGGAGCTTAAGTAATTGAAAAATGGGAGTAGGTTCACAGTTGTTAGCAGCTATGTGGGAAAATTGATTACATAACATTAGCAGCATAGGGTTTTATTGAAAAGAAAGAAAAACTGTCTGAATAAAGAGAAAGTGGAGATACAGAGGCTGTAGAAGAAAAACTGTCAAGACTTAGGAGGAAAGCATTTCCTTGGGGATAATCAGATTTCTTTTAGAACAAAAAGGCAGAGAAGAATGGTGGAGAGTTAGACCATTAGACCGAGTGCATTGGCTCCATCTTCACCATCAAAGGAAATACTTTTAAAATGTATTTAGATAATTCAGATTTTTTTCTCTACACCTTTAGGAGAATTTGAAACTAAGTTTAAGATTCTTTTGAACAATAACAAGCACATATACTGATTTAAAGCCAATTTTGCAGTAGGATGCTATTGTTAACCTATAAATTCTCAATTCTCAATCTAATTACTTTTTGTCCTTCCATGAATATTAAATTAATCAGGAAATGTATGAAATATTAATTTAATTTGTGACGCCACATTTTAGGTGACATTTGACAAACAAGTATACTTCAGAGAGACTATATAACATGGTCCATAGTGTGTGGATATTGTCAGGTGTTACTATGGGTATACCTTCTGAGATGTGTATCATTATGTGATTTTGTCAATGCATGAACATCATGGATTGCACTTATACACATCTAGATGGTATAACCTACTACACACCTAGGCTATGTGCTCCTTATGGGACTATTGTATACTGTTGTCATCGACCAAACTGTTATACAGCACATTCTTATACACACTGTATAAGAATGGTTGCATAAGAATGATTCAGAAAATCTAGTTTATTTTAGAGGGAGAAAGAAAAAAGTAACGCCATCATGGTTGTCTGAAAATATTTAAAGAATAGCAAAATAGAAATCTAAGTAACTTAGTGTATATTTTTCAGGAAAACAGGAATAGTATCAGTAATTGAAAATTACAGAAATATTGTCTCATAATATTGGAAAACATTTTATAATAAAAGTAGGAGCTACTTTAAGTGATAGTAAATACAGTCTTTATCATTTGTGAATTTTACTGAAGATTTATTTGTAAGGTATATAAAAGAAGAAGTGTCTGCATTTACAAGTATTTAAGAACATGATTCCTATGATGGTTTTGAAACATTGGCATTAGTGTCATTTGTCCAATATACCTATATTTAATTATTAGGTCATTGGAAAAATTATGATGTATTTTTCTGATTTTCTATGCAAAAATGTGTCATGACTTTTCAGGTGACCTAATATTTTTTCTTGGTTTCTCTTAGACCTTTATCACTGGGAAAGTAGGTTTATAGATTATTCTCAAGGTAGTACAACATTTTCACATTTATTGTCATCATGCATTGACAGTTATTTGGGGAAGCATATTTATATCTAGCATGCTTCACCCTTGGGAGATTCACCCTTGATAATTCTATTCATAAGTGTTTGCTGCTTAAATTTCTTTTATTCTTTACACATCTTATTTTGGCATGACCATTCCCCTTGGGGGGGTGATTTCTCATTTTTGTTCTCTCATTCTTTCTCTGTCTGTCCTGTCTCTCTCTCTCTCTCTGGCAAAGACATGCACCCTATACAAAAATCTTTCTCTCAAAAAAAAAAAAAAGAATAAAATTTAATCTCAGTCACAATTAAATCATTAAAGTGCATCAAATAGAGTTCAAAGCAGAAATAAAATAAAAAGTGAGTAAGTACACTGCAAAAGATATTCAGAACTTTGTACAAACTATGGCATTTAAATTTTTCTATGACTTAAATGTTAAGTTTAAGGCTATGCCGAGCTTATTTGGTCTCTGAGAGAAAACTAGTCTTTGCAGGGCACCAGTAGTGCTAAAGCACTAAAGGAAGAGTCGCTCAGTGAAGATGTAAAATGTACGGTTCAAGTAGATGATGAGATTAAGTTAAGGCTTGAAGGGAAAGTAGTAGGCAGTATGCTCCCAAACTGAAAGGCTTTATTTCCAAGCCTGGAAAACCAAAAGTAGCTTTTCTTTCTTCAGGAAAAGAGGATGAAAAGTAAATCACTTGGAGATGAGCTCATTTCCTTTGAGGAAGTAGATATTTGTGTCTGTGAATGTTGTGAGTTAGACTATTGAAGGAAAGCCTACTAAATATATGGAAGCATTGGAATAAATGACATTATGTTGTAGGAAATTCAGACATTATCAAACCCTGGTAAACTTTGGTCAGTCAGATTAGTATAATTTTGTAAGAGTGAAAAGCTCGGGAACCAGCAGTTAGCATAATGGCTATGTTGCTGGACTCCCACTTAGTCAACTGCGGTTCGCGTCCTGGACCCGGTGGCTTAAAACTCACGCCGGGTGCGTGTGCATGCATGCCCAAGATCCCGAGAGGAGAAGGGATTGCAGCGTGACCATCCCCCCTAGGGGGTGATATCTCGCTTTCTGTATCTATGTCTTTCTCTGTCTGTCTGACAAGCGCACGCGCCCTATAGCAAAAAAAATAAAAAAATAAAAAAAAAAAACCTCTCAAAAATAAAAATAGAGTGAAAAGCTCTAACTTTAAGGGAAATATGCAGGTTTACATCCTTAATGAGGGTGATACTAATTATTTTCATGTGAAAAACTATATGTAATTTCATTAACATACCTGGCAACAACACTAAAATATTTTCCCCTTTACAACATCAATACTTCCACATTTGTAATTATTAACATGCTTTATTTTTTTCCAGCAAGAGGGAAAAATATACCTGTGGCCACACCCATAAGAATTATGGTTTTCATCTGACATTGGCAAATGACCAGGGATGAAGACCAAGACTTTTAACTCCATAATTCGAAACTTGCCTTTGAACAAAAGAGAAATATCTGTGAGATGTACATTTTTAGTTTTCAGGGAACTACTAGTTAATTTTATCACTTATTAAACATACTTTTTCTATACTAGGCATGAAAAGTCCCACTGTGGGTCAGCAAGTGGCATGGAAGTGAAGGTGCTGGATCCCACATGGCCAGCTTTATGGTTCAAGATTTGTAGCTTGAGAATTATGCCAGGCACATGTGCATGCATGTCCAAAATCCCAAGAAGAGAGTAGAGGAGAAGAAATTTTGGCATGGCCATTCCCCCTGTGGATTGTTTTCTCACTTTTCCTCTCTCTTTCTCTGTCTTTCTCTGGTGAGCACAGATGCCCTATAGCAGAAAAAAAATTGACCTAGCATTTTATTTGTTTTCCATAAAATATTTCCGCTCTCCTATATCATAGTTTGTGACTATTTATTTAATAGATATCATATTGTTTTTGTAGGCTTGTGATTTTTTTGTTTTTAATTTGCCAGAGGGTGTATGTGCTCATTAGAGAAAGAACAAGAGAGGGAAAGCGAGAAAGCAACCTCCGTGGGAGGCAGTCATGCAACAGTTGTTTCTTTTCCAGGTCTCACGCCCTTTAGGATTTAGGGCACACAAGCACACATGCCCATTGTATTTTTCAAGCTGCTAGGTCTTAAATTTGAACTGTGAGGTCGGCTATGTGGAATACAGCCACCTTAACCACCATGCCACCAGGTGGCCCAGGATTCGGTTTCATATTTTATGAATTTTTTTTTCACATTTACTTGGATAAATTATCTCTCACAATTATCTAATGCATCCTCCTTTTATGATTATTATTATTGTTATTATTATTATTATTTAATTTATTTTGCTATAGGGCACATGCACTGACCAGAGAAACACAGAAAGAAGGAAAGTAAGAAAGCACCCTCTGGGGGGGTGGTCACACTGCAATCCCTTCTTCATTCTCCTCTACAGATTTTGGGCATGCATGCACACGTGCCTGGCATTATATTCAAGCCATGGATCTGAAACTCTGAACCACGTAGTTGGCCATGTGGGAAACAGTGCCTTACCCACTATGCTAGCTGAGGCTCCCTAGTGTGTTTCTTTAACATATTTCTTATGAATGTCAATCTTTATTGATAAACACCAAAGTTCCCTTGTTGTGCTTACATGCCAGTCGTCTGATTTAGCCTCAGAAAACAATACCCAATTGAAAATTCATTAAATAAGTAATATATAATTCATAATCATATATACACATATATATAGCAGGATTGCCTTCAATATATAATTATAATTTATTATTAGATTAATTGTCTCTGAAAAAAATATGATGATCGTATTACTGAATCCTCACCTAAATAACCATAGCACCTTCTATTGTACTTCAAGTACAACAACATTCGTGTAGAGAATATAGGTTGAAAAGTTCACAACATGCGATCATTAGTTAAGATTTTATTTTCAAAATATATTGTATTCTAGCTACAATTGATTATGCTATATTATGAGCACATACTATAATGACTTCTACATAATTGAGATTGAATTCCTTTTTTCAAAAACGAAAGAAAAAGTGAATGTCTATAATTGAATTGCTAGTATGATCTGAATGGCTGGACTAGTGGAAGCTTTAACTGCAGTACATTCCACCCAGTTTTGCATAGATAGCTGAGATGTGGGCTGCTTTTTCTCAAAGGGGTCTGTATTATCCCCCCAAATTGTATGGGTGAAAGTATTCAAAAGAGTAAAAAATGTATTATTCCATTTAAAAATTTTTCTATTGGCTTCTGATTTCCAGGTCTGCATGTTAAGAGCTTGGAAGTTTCTACCCTATCCTAACAAGTAAAAAGCTAAACAAACTGAAAAAAAATGAACTTCTATGATTTCTAAGAAAAGGAAGAACTCAGGGAAAATTGCTGCCTGCAAGATTGGAAAGATAGACAAGTGAACAGAAGGTGTCAGGGCTTACTGGAGTAAGAACAGAAGAACCCAAGAACAGAATCTACTGGAGTTGGAACCAGAGTCAGCATAGGAAAACCTGAACTGTAATTGATGAATTTCTAGAGGTTCTGTATGGAGAACTTTGAATTTTTAAAGATTTATTCAATTTTATTTATCATTATTATTTAATTTTCTATAGAGTATGTTTTCTCACCATGGGGCAGGGGAGAGAGAGAGAGAAAGTGAGAAAGCAAGCCACCAGGTAGCTTGAACCATGGGACTTGCACCATGGTCAGCCATGTTAAAGTCTAGCACCTTCAGCACCATGCCACCTGCTGGCCCCAGTAAGGACAACTTTGAGGATTAAAAACTCCAGGAGGATGCAGACATATGAAGCTCTCATATTTTTGTGAATTTTACCTCAAGGAAAAATTTATCTGCAAATTCTTACAGTAAATACCAAGGGAAAAAAAAAAAACCCTCATATTTATAGAAGGTATAGGGGAAAAGAAACCCTTTTGAAATAGCAAAGCAATGTTCTAAACAAGGCCTCCCTTAGAAGAAACTTGTTAACCAGAGCCCCACCTACTACGGTATTAAAGCGTAACTAACCTGCAGGAAGGGAAATACTGACCTCTTCAGTTCAAGTATTCTCTCCACCTAAGGGGAGTGAACTGGGGGACTGTACTTGTGAATCCCGCAGCCCAGAGGCAAAGGCTCACTAAAAGTCAGAGAACTAATCATAGAATTATGGAATGCTTTCTCTCCTCTCACATTTTAACACCGTATTACTAAAGGTCTGTTTATACTAGTTTCTTTGACTCAATCCAGTTATTAAGGAAAAAAAAAATCACAAAGTACACCAAAGGGCAAAATATACAGTTTTATGAAACTGATCAAGTATCAGAACCCGATATGTCAAGGATGTTAAAATTAACAGACTGTTAGGACCAGCAGTTAGTGTAATGGCTATGTCACTGATTTCCACATAGTCGAACGCAGTTCGAGTCCTGGACCCTGTGGCTTAAACTCAGGCTGGGCGCATGTGCGTATGTGCCCAAGATCCTGAGAGGAGAATGGAGGAGAAGGGATCGCAGTGTGGCCATACCCCCTGGGGGGGTGATTTCTTGCTTTCTGTCTCTCTGTCTCTCTCTCTCTCTCTCTGGTGAGCACACGAGCCCTATAGCAAAAACCTCTCCAAAAAAGAAAAAGAAAAAGAAATTACCAGACTGTGGATTTAAAACAATTATGATTACTATGCTAAGGGCTTCGGAGAATAAAGTAGCCAGCATACAAGAACAAATAAGTAATGTAAGCAATAATCGGAAATGCTAAGAAAGACCCATAAAGAAAATCTACGGGTCAAAGATAATGTAAAGGAACTACAGAATGTCTCTGAGAGGCTTAGAAGTAGGCTGAACACAGCTGAGGGAAAAAAAATCTCTGACCTTGAAGTGATCTTGATAAAAATCTCCAAAACTGAAAAGCAGAGAGAACAAAGGCTGAGAAAAACATAACAGAAAAACCAAGGACTGTGAGACAACTACAAATGGTTTGGAAACACCAGAAGGAAAAGTAAGCAAGAAAAGAATAGAAGAAATATTTCAAATAGTAATGGCTAAGAATTTCTTCCAAATTAATATCGGATACTAATCCATATAGAATAACAAGCAGGATAAATGCCAAAATACTACCACTTAGGCATATATTTTCAAACTGTGGAAATTCAAATATAAAGAGAAATCTTTTAAGAAGCCAGAGGGGAAAAAACAGCTTTCTTACAGAGTAATGAAGATAAGAATTACAACCAAATTCTTCTCAGAAACTACATAAACAAGTACATGGTGAAATAAACTATTTAAGTGTCGAGAGAAAATAAAAAAAGGCCTAGAATTCTGTACTCTGCAAAATTATTCTTCATAAGTTGAAGAGAGATAAAGACTTCTTCAACAACAACAACAAAAAAATGCAAGTAATTTGCTGCCTGTAAGCCTACCTTGCAAGAAATGTTGAAAGATTTTTAGGGAGAAGGAACACATTGTTCAGAAAATTTGATCTGCATAGACAAAGGAAGAACACTGAAGAGGGCCTAAGTCTAAGTAAAATGAAATGAAATATATTTTTAAAATAATTATTTTTAAATTATTTTATTGAACTTTATTTGTTATTTATTTATTTATTCTAATTTGAACAGAGAGGGACAGAGTGAGAGAGAGAAAGAGAAAGAGAGAGAGGGAGAGAGAGAGAGAGAAGGGGGTGTGAGAAAGGAGGCCGCCAGGTCCGGGACTTGAAACAGGGTCGGCCATGTGGGAATCCAGCGCCCTTAACCACCACACCACCTGCTGGCCCCCGAAAAGTTACATTTTTTATGCAACATTTGCTCAAAATAAAAACAGCAAAAATATACTCATTTATGTATCCTTATATAATAAATTTATGGCCTGATGCATGTATTAAAAGAAAGATGTAAAATTGATCTAGATGTCTATGTTAGGGAAAAAAAAAGCAGAGCAAATTATATCCAAAGTAAATAGAAGAGAGAATAATAATTAGAGCAATAGTCAATGATATTGAAAACAGAAAGTCAATACAGAGTATCAATGAAACTTAAAGCTGACTCTTTGTAAAGATCAATAAAATTGATAAGCCTATATTCAATAAAACTAAGAAAAAAAGGAGTGTTTTTAAATGACCAATATCAGAAATAAATGAGGGGGAGTCACTAAAAGTGTTCTGGTTATTAAAAGGATGATAAGGAAATACTATTCCCCACAATTCTGACAATCTAGATAAAATGAACAAATTCTTTGTAAGGTACAAGTTTTTCTTGAAATTTAGTAAAATAGCATATTTTAAGTATCTTCAGACCTCTGCTTCCCCTCCCTCCTGAAAAAGGTAACTATGGGTAGTGATGAGTATACTAATTAATCTGATGTCATAATCATTACATAATATATGCATACATCAAATCACCAAGTTGTACACATTAAATATACATAATTTTTTAAAGAATAATTTTATTTAACTTTATTTATTTATTATTTTAATTTGACCAGAGAGTGACAGAGAGAGAGAGAGAGAAAGAGGGAAGTGAGAAAGCAAGACGCCAGGTCTGGTACTGGAACCACAATCAGCCATGTGGAGGCCAGTGCCCTCAACTATCACGCCATCTGCTGGCCCAATATACACAATTCTTATTTGTCAATTAAATATTTTATAAAAAGAAATGGATAATCTAGGCCTATATCTATTTTAAATATTGAATAAAAAATTAATAACTTTCCAAAACAGAATGCAATGGGCAAAGGTAGGGTCTCTAGTGAATTCTACCTAATTTAATACCTAATTCTACCTATTTAAAAAAGAAATTACATGGAGCCAGCACATGGCATGGTGTTTAAGGCACTGGACTCCCAAATGGCCAACTGTGGTTCGAGTTCTGGATCTGGTGGCTTGCTTTCTCACTTTTCCTCTCTCTCTCTCTCTCTCATGAGTGTGTGTCCTATAGCAAATTCAAATAATAAATAAATAAAATTTAAAAGAAGATATTACAAGAACCAGCAATGACATAATGGTTACATCACTGGTCTTCTATGAAGTTGACCATGGTTCAAGTCCCGGACCTGGTAACTTCAAACTCACGCTAGGCCTGTGTGTGTGAGTGCCCAAGATTCCCATAGGAGAGTGGAGGAGAAGGGATTGTGCAATGGCCATCCCTCCTGGGGGGCTGATGTCTTGCTTACTGTCTCTGTGGTGAGCACACACATGGCCTATAGCAAAAAATCTCTCTCTCTAAAAAAAAAAAAAAAAAAAAAAAGAAATTACAGATGCTTCCTCTAATTACAATTTTTTAACTTTAAGAAGCTATGAAAGTGACCTGAATTCAGTACCGACAATAACTCCATTGTAAGCTGAGGAATTTATGAGTTAATAGTTTTAATTGGATTTATTTTTTACTTATAATATTTTTGACTTATGATACATTTATCAGACATAACTATACAATAAAACAAAGAATATCTTACGATGGATTCATCAGATACAACTATACAATAAATCAAGGAGAATTGTATACCAGTTCTCTACGGTCTCTTTCAGAGAATAACAACAGATTCATTCTATGAAAGCCAGCATGATCCTACACAAAAATAAGACAAAAACATTATAGAAAACTATTGTTCAGGCCAGCCAGTGTTGTGGTGGTTTGGGTGGGTGAATCCCACATCTCTAACTGTGCAGTTAGAATCCTGGACTTGGTGGCTTGAAAAACACACTGGGTGCATGTGTATGATAACCCCAAATTCCAAGAGCAGAATGGAAGAGAAGGGATTGAGGTATAACCGCCCCCTCTAAGGGGTGCTTTCTTACTCCCTTCCCATTACTATCTGGTGAGCACACACGTGCTATGGCAAATTAAAACAAAAATAAACAGCAACAACAAAAACTACAGGTCAATATTTCTCATGAATATAAATGCAAAAATCCTCAACACAGTATGAGAAAATATCACAATAAAGTTTGTAAAGGATTATATATCACAACTGTTCTAGTTTGTCTCATTGCTAATGATAAAGAATACCTAAATCTGGGTATCTTAAGAGAAATTATAAGTTTATTCCTTTTAAAGTTAGGAGGTCCAAAATCCAGGAGCCACTATTGGGAAGACTTCTGGCTTCATCTCAATATGGCAGATGGCACGAGAGTATGTTTCTCTCTCCTTATAAAACTGCAAGGAATTAATCATGGTGGGTTTTCCCTGTTAACCTTAATCCTAATATCCCCCCTGAAGCCTCAATATCTGACACCATAACGGATTGCTTTTAGCCTCTTAATTACTGTACAATGACTCAACACATAAAGTTTGAAGGATTATATTCAAAATATAGCAGCAAGTAAATTGGATTTATCCTGGGTAGGCAAGGCCAGTTCAATATTTGAAAATCAAAGAATGTAATTCACTATCTTCTTTTTTTTTTTTTTTTTTGGTGGGGGGAGGTTTTTGTTATAGGGTGTGTGTGCTCGCCAGACAGAGAGACAGAAAGCAAGAAATAACCCCCCGGGGGGATAGTCATACCGCAATCCCTTGTCCTCCATTCTCCTTTCGGGATCTTGGGCACGCATGCACATGTGCCCGGCATGAGTTTAAGGCACCGTGTCTGGGATGCGAACAGTGGTTGACTACAGGGGAGTCCAGCAACATAGCCATTACACTAACTGCTGGTCCCTGTAATTTACTATCTTAATAGACTCAAAAGGAAAAGAAAATCTCTTTATATATTCGATAGATACAGAAAAAGCAATTGATGAAATGCAACACCCTTCATTTACTGAAATTTTATAAGAACTTTCAATAAACTAGGAATAGAGGAAAAGTTCTTTAAATTAGAAAAAGATATCTACAAAAGTAAATTATGGTTAACATTGTATTTAATGGTAAGAGATATGAAAACCTTCTCACTAAGATCAGGTACAGAGAATGAATTCCCTCTCCTCACTCTTTTTCAACATTGTACTGATAGTTCTAACTAATGCTGGTTCTAACTTTTCTCTTATTATAGAGAAAAGAACAAAGAAAACAAGTAAAGGAAGCAGAGGGAAAGAAAAGGTGTACAGGTTGAGAAGGATGCAGTAAAATGACTTCTGTTTGCAGATGACATAATCATTTCTGTAAAAAAATCTGCAAATAGTGAGGCATTGTAGCAAGGTTACAGGAAAGGTAAATATACAAATATAAATTGCTTCCTTATGTACCAGCAATGAACAAGTGCAATTTTAAATGAACAAGATAATACCATTTCTGTTAGCAGCCCCAAGTATAAACTACTTAGGTATAAGTCTAACAAAATATATAAAAGATCTATATGGGAAAAACTACAGAACTCTGATGAACAAAAGAACTAAATAAATGGGATGATACCATGTTCACAGATAGAAAGCCTTAAACTATCAAGACATCAATTCTTCCCAACTTTAGCTATAGATTCAAATACCATCCTTCAAAAATTCCAACATGTTACTTTATGGAAATTGACAAGTTGATTCTAAAGTTTATAGTCTTCCAACTTTTTCTCCTTTAATACCATGTTGATTATTCTGGGTCTTTTACTTCACCATATAAATTTTGAATTATAGTAATAAGCTAGACCTTATTAAAATTAAAAACTTCTAGGGAAGCAGGTGGCATGAGGTTAAGGCATTGAGTCCCCATGGCCAGCTTCACAGTTTAAGCCCCAGACCCAGATGCTCAAGAATCATGCCAGGCATGTGTGCATGTATGCCCCGAATCCCGGGAAGAAAGTGAAAAGATTGCACCATTACTCTCCCTTCCACGGGTGATTTTTTGCTTTTCCTCACTTTCTTTGTCTCTCTCTGCCAAGTGCATGTGCCCTATTGTAAAAATAAATAAATGAATAAATTGATTAAATTAAAATTAAGAAGTTCAATCCCGGTAATAACAATGTTAAGAGGATGAGACAATTATAAGTCATCCACTGGGAGAAAGTATTTGAAATTTGCAAGAGACACATTTGATAAGGGGCTATTATCTAAAATATACACAGATATCTTAAAACTTGACAATAAAAAGCAAATGGGGACCAGATTGTGGTACAGCAGTAAAATGCAACATTCTGTGAGGCAATCTCACATAGATTACCAGTTCAAGTCTGAACACCTCCCTAAGTATGCTTGTCATCTATATGCCCATGATCTGGGGCTGTCTGAACACAGGAAGTGGATTGCAGTAGCACAATGCTGTGAGGCGGTAGTCACTCTCTTCCTCTGTTTATCTCCATCAAGGATGAAATAAATAAACTTAAGAAAAAAAAAAAACAATCATAATTGAACAATGTGCCAGAGACCTTAACAGAAACTTTTGCAAAGAGTATTTCCAGATGGCAAGTAAGCTTATGAAGAGAGGTCCCATATCATAGGTCACCAGAGAAGTGGAAATTAAAACAGTAAGATACTGTGACATATCTATTAGAGTGGCTAAAATCTGAAAAACTGATAACACCAAATTCTGGAAGAAAATATGGAGCTATTTGTACTCTCATTCGTTCCTAGTTTAAATACAAAATGGTACAGTTTGGAAACAGTTTCTCTCAAAAGTAAGTATACTTTTATCACATGATGTGGCCATCTCTGTCCCTGGTATTTAGTTAAAGAAAAACATAGGTCTACATAAAGACTTTCATACTGATGTTTATAGCAGCTTTATAAGGTATGAATGCATGTATTTTAGAGTTTGTTTCATTAGCAAGAGAGTCAAAAAGAGAGACAGAGAGAGGGAGAAAGAATAATAGAGAGACACCCCTAATGGGGCTTACCCATGATGATCCACCCTTAGTCTCAGCCAACCTGGATCACGGGCATGTGCATGCACTCCCAGCTTACTCACAGAGTTCCGGAACCCAGGATCTTTCTCATGTAAGTCCTGTTACATTACACTGCACCACCAGCTGGCCCGCAGCTTTATTATCATCAAAGCTTGGAAGCAGCCAACATTTCCATTGGTAGGTGAACAGATCACTAAACTGTGGCACATCCAGACAATGGAATAAACTTATCTCCAGGAATAAATAAGCTATTAAGCTATGAAATAACATCAAGCAATCTTAACTGCATATTACAATGTAAAAAAAAAAAAAAAACAATCTGAAAAACTACACAGTGTATGATTCCATCTATTTGAAGATTTGAAGTTGGGGCAAAAGTAAATCTATAGACACGATAAGACCAGTGATTTCCAGGGGTTAGGGATGAGGAGAGAGATGAATGAGCAGAGAATGAGCAGAGCACAGGAATTTTTAGACAAGTTAAATTATTCTTTCTGATACTATAATGAGGAATTAATGTCATTATTTATTTGTCCAAACCCATAGAATGTATAACACCAACAATGAATCCTTAAATAAATTGAATTTTGGGTGACTATGACCTGTCAATGTAGGTTCATGAATTATAATGAAATGTGTTACTCTAATGGAAGATTTGATGATGAAGATGTATGTAAGTGAGGGCAGGTGGTATTTAGGAAATCCCTGCACTTCCTTCCCAATTTTGACATGAACCTAAATTCTTAAGGAAAAGATGTCCTAAAGACATTTTGTTTTTAAAATAAAATAAAGTTCTTCCATTAAAAGAGGTGAGAATGAAGTTGGCAGGTGGTATGGTGGTTAAGGTACTGGTCTCCCATATGGCCAACTGCAGTTTGAATCTTGGACCTGGTGGCTTAATTTCTCACTTTTGTTCTCTCTGTATCTTTCTCTCTTTCACTCTGGTGAGTGCACATGAACTCTAGCAAATTAAAAAAAAAGAAGAAATAAAATAAAATAATAATTTTTAAAAAGAGCTGAGAATATATAAATTAATACAACCACTGTGGAAAACAATATAGAGATTTCTTTAAAACCTACAAATAGAATTATCACATGATTATAATCTCTCTCCTTGGTATTTACCCAAAGGATAGAAAAATATTCAGTTGGAGAGACATCTGCTCATCCATGTTTATTGCAAAATTAGTCATAATGGCTAAGACATGAAATCAACCTAGGTGCCCAAGAACTTATAACTGGATTGAAAAGTTATGTGACATTTATACTATGAAATACTACTCAGCCATAACAAACAATAAGACTCTGTTATTTGATTCAAAGTGATGAATACAGAAAACTTAATGCAAAGTGAAGTAAACCAGACTCTGGAAAACACATGCTACATATCCCTATTCGATATACACTGAATGACTGCACTCTATAGAAAAAATGGAAAGATATAAAGATATGAAAGTAGTGAGGAGAAATGTAGACACCATAGGCTGTAAGGGAGGGGAGTGGATCCAGAGTGCGAGCAGAAAGGGCAAAGGGAAGAAACATTTAACAGAAAAAAAGAATGTCCAGTTCTCTGTTGAAAATGATGTAAATGGTAATATCCTTGATTTTGTTGTCATGTTTTACATGCATGTGTTTAAAACCATATTGCAATGGTATAGAGATGTGTAATAATGAAGTGTAAATAACAGCAATTTTTAAAAAGCTAAGGGACTATGGTTATGAACAAGCAAGCAGTGAAGCACAATTATAGCTAACTAGGAGGCAACTCCAATTTCTGGGGACTATAGTAAGTTGGAAGCAAACTTGACCTCCACAAGAAATCAGAATGTGTTATTACAACCTTTAGAAGTTTTTAAGCTGTTTTCTTGTATCTACCTTCAGTGTCCAACAACAAAGTTTATGGAACGTAGTAGGAACTCAATTGGAATATTATGTTCTACAGCAGTAATAACATTTTGTCCGCTTACTGAAACTGGCCCAGCAAGTGGCAGATGGTGGTTAAGGCATTGGACTTCCACTTGGCTGACCATGGTTCATGTCCCAGACCTGGTGGCTTGAAAATCATGCCAGGCACATGTGCATGCATGCCCAAAATCTCAAGAGGACAATGGAGAAGGGATTTGCAGCCATCCCCCTGGAGATTGATTTCTCATTTTCTTTCTCTCTGTCTCTCTCTGTAACTCTCCAGTGAGTGCATGTGCCCAATGGCAAAAACCTGAAAAAAATTGTATTGAAAGTAAATATCAACAGCATATTATATTTGTTACTGGCTAGATGGCCAGATGACAGCGACTTAGTTTCTATTGTTTATACAGAGATTGCTTTGGTCATAGCTATTTATATTGATGCTAATTCTATTGACTTAAGTGCATTGTCAGTGTTTTACATGTAAAGAGTAATTCTCATTTATAATTATTTATTTTTTGAAAGATTTTTGTTATACGGTACATGTGCTCGCTGGAGAAAGAGAGAGACTGAAAGTGAGAAATAACTACCTTAGGGGTGGGGGAGATGGCCATGTTGTAATCCCTTCTCCTCCATTCTCCTCTCGGGATCTTGGACAGGTATATACATGTACCCAGTGTGTCTTAAGCTACCAGGTCCAGGACTTGAACTGTGGTTGACCATGTGGGAGTCCAAAGATGTAACTTACTTTTTTTTAAGAGGTTTTTGCTATAGGATGTGTGCACTCACCAAAAAGATGGAGAGAGACAGGGCGACAGAAATCAAGAAATCATGCCCCCCCCCCCCAGGGGGACATGGCACTGCCACAAACCCTTCTCCTCCATTCTCCACTCGGGATCTTGGACTCGCATGCACATGTGCCAGGCATGAGTTTAAGCCACTGGGTCCAGGACGTGAACCGCGGTCAACTACATGGGAGTCCAGCGACATAGCCATTATGCCAACTGCTGATACCAAATGAGAAAGCAAGCCACCAGGTCTGGGACCTGAACTGTGGTCAGCCATGTGGTAATCCAAGGCCTTAACCACCAAGCCAGCTGCTGGCCCCCAATGACATAACCTTTACACCATCTGTTGTTCCTATTTATAACTATTTTTAAAACTATATAAAAATATTCTTCATTAATTTGGCAGTGAAACAAAAAAAAAAATTAGAATGCGGACAGTCATGAAACAGAATAGCAGAGCATACATTTTATGAGCAAAACATGTCAACGATGAAATTTTTTATGATCCCTAAAAGAGGAAGACACAAGTAGTTGAATTTGTTATTCCAATGAAATTGAAAATTTCAAATCTCTCAGGAGAAAGGAAAGATATTTCAAAGCAAAAAGAGCCTAATGAGACCAAAACACATATCATATTTGACTGTTTTAAAATCTTAGTAGGTTTTTTCTATCATCTTATTTGGATATAATGCTGTATCTTACAAATTAGTAGTTTAAATTCAATAAAGTACCAAAGTTAAAATTGAGCACCTATTCTATGATAAACAATTTATGCCATTTATTTTTTCGTAAAGGATTTGAGACAGCTATAAATATGATAGTTATTCTTGGTGCCCAAACTCAAAACAGATCTTATTCTACCCATTTTATACAGACAATAATTCAGTGAATACAGTTAAATGGCAAGTGTATACTTGAACTAGGGATAAAATCCAAGACTTTGCCTCACAAATCCACGTTATTTCCATAGTATTCCATTGCATACTTGAGAAAATGGTACCATTCATTCCTTCAATGTAATTTTTTTTTGAGAGAGAGATTTTTGCTTAAGGGTGCATGTGCTCATCGGAGAGACTGAGACAGAGAGGCAGAAAGTGATAAATCACCCCTCAGGAGAGATGGCCATGCTAAAATCACTTCTCCTCTATTATCCTCTTGGGATTTTGGGGCACACATGTACATGCAACCCGCATGAGTTTCAAGCCACCAGGTCCAGGACTCTGTGTAGTTGACCACATGGGATCCAGCACCTTAAACACTATGTCATCTGCTGGTCCCCCTTCAATGTAATATAATGCCAATATATTATAGCCTGTTCCTGGAGTTAAAAACGCAATTATTGTATTTAACAGAATGTATTTTATAAGGTATACAAATACACAAATCCATTCACCCAGTCAATTCACATAGTGTCACACACACAATCATTCAATAGTTTTCAATTTGTTTTAGAGATAGAATATTTATTTCTTTTTTGAATTTAGTTTATTTATTTATTCAAAAAATTTATGTTTTTATTTATTTACAGTCATTCACTGAACATTATCACAGCATATAAAATGTGATTTCCCATCCAGAATATACTGTATAGTGACTTAATCATATATGTTATCTTCAACAAATAATTTTCCATTTCTTGTATGCATATATATTACATATACATATTTTCCCTATTTCTGACCCTCTCGCATCATTTTGATTTTCTCCTTCCTTCACTGATAGGGCAAGAACCAACACTTGCCAATTTCATTCATCAATTTAGTAAATTTTAATTATTTCAAAATTTTTAGAAAGCCAGGTCAATGATTAAGTGGTTTTGAGTATCTCCAAAATGATATTTTCCTTTAATTATGTCAGTGGATTCTGAAAGTCAGACCATCGTCTAAGGACACTGAAGTAGATCTGATTTGGGTTTAGAAATAGAGCGCTCATGTTTGATTAAATAACAGTGCTACAGATAACTAGGAGGTTTTGCAGATTCAGCCTTCCTATGAAAGAAAAACTGATTTTCATAAATTTTCACTTCTGATTAGAGCCACTAGAAATCCCCAAGGACTTCCATCTGAAGTGTGCACACAAATTCCATGAAAAGCCCTGTGCTTAGGATACTCTCAATGCAATTATACTTCTGGTATGTGACCCACTTCTTTTTCTCTGAGAGGGATGACATCATTTCATTTGAGTGTGTAGTAGGAAAGCTCATCTGAGGTCAAGGAGTCTTTACAGAGTCATAGATAACAGAGGAGTTTCGTACTGGGTCTTTAATATAAATGGAATTTGGGGTATTAAAATGAAAGCGTTCATACCCCAGACAAATGCCACTAAATATATTTTGCTACATTCTAATTTCATGATTCCATGCCTCTCAAATATACAGGTTTTTAGTTAGTATAGTAATTCATGATTTCAGATTAATTAAACTTTGTGCAAGAAAGAACTGATTTCTTAAACTGTCGACGTGGAAAAACTGATTAGGTATGTGCAGACTGCAATTTGTTCTAATGGTTTATCTTTGTTTCTAACAATTTTTGCTTGTGTATGTTTCCACCTGTTAAATTACTCTATAATTTACTGTTTCCTGCTATTTGACAAGAAAACATTACAATCACAATAAAAAGTAATTTAAGGCTATTACCAATCAATGAGATATGTCCCAATCTAAAATGAGATTGAAATAATTTATGGGGATTTTACAGTCAAATTAGAATGGAGATTATTCCACAGGGGGGAATCAACTTCTGCAAAACTGCAAGCATCATATATTTGCTAATAAGTTCTCACAGCTGAAACAATGTCATTATGGGAAGGCAGCACAGGAAATTCAGTGCAATCAGAAGAATCTTACAAATAAATGCTGGCAAAAACAGGATATTTGTGGACCCATAACTTGGTAATGGATTTGAAGTTAATGCAAAGCGAAGTGAATGCAACATTAAACTTAGGAAGCACATGGAGTTTAATACTGCTGAATGACTCACCACAAGTATTGTTTGTTGACTGACTTTGTTATACCCTTAATTCCAGGAAAACTTCTAAAATAGTAGTCAGCAATTACTTAAGCCATGGTATGTCACCTCTCTTCACAACCCCCAAAACACAAAACTGAAATGTCCTAAAAAAGAAGCACTTTACCTCATTGTTGAAAAGCAATTATATTCAGTTCCTCTTTTCCGTGCAAATAAACCACTGAGTTAGAAGGCTTTATGAGCAAACAAGATACGGATTCATTTGCTTAATATATTATGCTGAGAGTTATTTGTTTATTTATTTTGGCCAGTGAGTGTGTGCTTGGCAGAGAGAGACAGAGGAGTGGGAGAAAGCATCTCCCAATGGTTCATGGTCAGTAGGCAATTTGTTCTCTTCCATTTCTCTATCCTGTTGGAATTTTGGACACACACACAAACACCCAGACACACACACAGGCAGACAAACCCAGTATGTCTTTTCACTTTAAGATGCTAGAAAAGGAAGAGTAAAGTAAACTCAAAGTATAAGGAAAAAAATAATAAAATTTTACTGGAAATCAAGAAATTGTACAAATAGTATATAAACCACGAACTTTAATTTGGTTCTTTGAAAGGTTAATAAGATCAATAAATCTAAAAGAAGAACGCTTACTCACTTATCAGAAATCAGAAATAACTCACCATGATTCCTTTTCCCAGGGCAGGTTGCCTAGCTATGATGGACCCCACGTCACTAAAGGGAGATTTCACCTTTAATTTATGATTTAAATAATTTTCTGCATGGGTATTTTAATTTCTAAGGGTGTATTCATATTTTAATTTCATACTAGAACTTTGGATTATCACAAAACACTAATGGGATTATGGAAATGGACATTTTTCGAGTTTTCATCGATGGCAAACATTAAATATTGTGCGAGCAGGAAGAATGGGAAAACAAATAAATTTGACAATATTTTATGGTGTACCTTATCTTATCAGTCCTGCAAATACCAAGCTTATGACATAGTTTCAAGTAATAGCATTTTTCAGAATAAGTGTCATGTACATCAAGAATACTGACTTGTCTATACAGGACATTTTTTTGCTAAAATTGGAACTCTAGGGGACAGGAAATGAAGTAATGGTTAGGTCATTGGACCATGGTTCGAATCCTGGACCTGGAGACTTAAAACTCATACTGTGTGTGTGTGTATGTGTGTGCGTGCATGCCTAAAATCCTGAGAGGAGAGTGGAGAAGGGATTGCAGTGTGGCCATCCCACCTGTGGAGGGATTTCTCACTTTTTGTCTCTCTGTCTCTATCTCTCTGGTGAGCCCAAGTGCCCTATAGCTAAAATATCTCCCCCCCCCCAAAAAAAAAACTCTCCTGTAATATGGTTACGTTTTAGATTACCTACAAATGGTTGCTAAACAGTTGAAAATAAGTTTAGTGTTTTATATTTAACTGATCATTATTTCTTAACATGGTTTTAAATAAATTTTAGTGTTAATTCAAACTTGGGTACAATTTCTTTCATAATTTACTTTTTTAATTTTAGGTAAGCTTTCTAGAATGATTTGTATAGGATTCTTATAGCTTACTTTAAAAAATATATATTTTATTTAACGTTATTTATTTATTTTTTAATTTTACCAGAGTGGGACAGAATGAGAGAGAGAGAGAGAGAGAGAGAGAGAGAGAGAAAAGAAAGCAAGTGGGCAGGTCTGGGACTTGAACTGCAGTAGTCCATGTGAGAGTCCAGTGCCTTTAACTATCATGCCACCTGTTGGTTCCCAAAACTTTTTTTTAAAGATCTGGAGTGAAATTCTTTATCTACAAATAGCTTTCTTAATATGATTTTTTTCCATATTACTTTTAAAATAATTAATTATTTTTAATTTGTTTAATGATTATTTTTTAAGTTTGATATAGGGCACCTGTTCTCACCAGAGAAAGAGAGAGAGGGAAAATAAAGCAAATCCCAGGTC
Organism: Tupaia tana; assembly: GCA_026018925.1. NCBI lineage: Eukaryota > Metazoa > Chordata > Mammalia > Scandentia > Tupaiidae > Tupaia > Tupaia tana. The sequence goes on along the minus strand of JAKSZU010000001.1, from coordinate 171,845,529 downwards.
CTGGGTTCGAACTGTGGTCTGTCATGTGGGAGTCCAGTGCCTTAACTACCACACCACCTGTTTGTCCCTGTATAATTATTTTCAATCACTAAAAATTAAGAATTCTTGCGTTGAGGCCGGTTGGTGGCATAGTGATTAAAGCACTGGACTCTCACATGGTTGACTGAGGTTTGAGTCCTGGACCTGACATCTTGAAACTTACAGCAGGCACACGTGCACGTGTACTCAAAATCCATGGAGGAGAAGATATTGTGGTGTGGCCATCCTCCCAGGGAGTGATTTCTCACTTTCCCTCTCTTTCTCTGGCAAACACAAATGCCCTATGTCAAAAACCTAAAAAGGATGGTTTTGTCCTTAATCCTCTTCAGTAGTGCTTTTAGCTTTTCTCTTCCCTAAAATTGAGTTCTTGCTTGAGTCTAAGCTTTCCCATGCTTTCCGACACTTCTGAAGAAAGAACTGTAGCTCTTCTGGGGAAAACTAGGATTCTGATTAAGAAAAATTGGTTGCACAAATTTGGTCCAAACACCATCGTAAGACAGAAGGAATGATTCCAAATTGGAATTTAGTTGTTCAGGGCTTCCTTTTCCTGGTCCCCCATAGGTTTATGTCTGAGTCTTTGAGGCCTGTAATTAACAAGTGAGTAAAAACTCAAATATCTCCAAGGGACACTGAAAGCACAAAGCAGCCATGGTATTGGTGCCAGCAACTTCTGCAACAGTGGAAGGCACTGCCAGCCGCTTTGGCAACCAGGAAAAAACAAAGCCTCAGGGCAGACATCAGCACCCTCCACATTAGGCTTTGTGAGCCTGAGTTTGGCAGCTGCTCACAGAATGCCTAGGGGAAGGGAATAACTGAATATGTCAAGGATGCAGGGCAGGGAGCGCAGGTGGTTAGCAGCAACCTGGATTCCAGTAGGAGTCTTCCAGTGAGCACAAGTGAAAGTGTCCTGACAATTCCTAGAATTCTCTGTGAGGCATTAGAACAAGGCCCAAGTTAGAACCTAGCAGAAAGGCTCATGCTAGAGAAACTGTTTATTATTATCATTATTGGGCCTTTTGAATTCTCTCAAAGCTTGCATTTTTACTTCCTTGATGTTATGGCCTAGAAATTATAAAGTATTTCAGCCCACTCGCCAATGATCACAGCACAGAATTGTTTATTTTTGAGCACTAAAGACATAACTATTCATTTATCTTCAAAGAACTCTGTATTGTCCCTCAATAATCTCACTTGTTTGCTAGTTAATGGCAATAGTTAGTGGAGATAGTTTTCCTAGAAATAAGTGAAGTGTCAGCCTAAAGTTTTGTTTTAGAAATTAACGCACACTTAATATAAGTCTAACATTGTTAACCATAAACAATCTTAACAACTCATACATCATACTTTTGAAAAGTTAACTTTTCAAACAATGCCAGACTTAAAAAATAAATAAATAAACAAACAAACAAATAAATAAAGAGAGAGAGAGAATCCAAAACATTCAAACAGAAAATTTCAGGCAGCCAGAAATAATACAGTGGTAACACCAATACTCCATGATGCTAAGAACATATGAGAATGTCCCAGGTTCACATCCCAAGGTCTCCCTGTTCCCTGATCCTGGCTGGTTGAGGCTGGTGGTAGGATTATGTTGTAAGGACCTTATGAGGGTGCTTGTTCCCTTTTTCCTTCTGCATTTCTCCCTCTTTCAGGATTAAAAAACGAATGAACTTAAAAATAAAAAGATAATGTCTCAAGAATTTAATACTTTGATCAAAGCTAGAAAATTCACATCAGATCAGAATTTCAGTGAGCTCACATTTATGACTTATACCTAATACATGAGGCAAAACGGCATGTGGATACAGCGAGGGCAGTCTCACACAGGTCTGAAGTCAGTCTATCATATTACTCTTAGGTTATATGCTATTATTTGGGGCTATAGTTTACAGGTTATCCTATACGTATTGGATGTGTTTGCTAAATATCATGAGGGCATTCAATATACATTTTAATGATTTTCTCCATTAAACTACTCATATTGGTTATGTAACCAAAGAAATAGAGAGCATGCTTAAATATTTTAATTGGAATACCCAGCGACATAGTGATTAAGGCTTAAGAAATTTGGATTCCACAAGGTAGACTGTCAGTTCAAGTCCCAGACCTGATGATTTGCAAAGCATGCCAGGCATGTATGCATGTGTGCTCAAAATCCAACAAGAAGAAATAAAGAAGGTATTGCATCGTGACCATCCCCCATAGGAGGTGCTTTCTCACTTTCTCTGTCTCTCTCTCGCTCTCCCCCTCTCATATCTCTCTGGCAAGCATCCACTCCTGCTAGGATTTTTTTTTTATCTATAAAAAGGAAATATTTTAACAAAATGGTGACTTATCCAACTATTTTATGATATATATATCTGTAAGAATTTTTTAAGGGTTTTTGACTTTGGGCATGTATGCTCACTGGAGAGAGACAGAGATAGACAGTGAGACATAAAGTGAAATATCATACCCCAGGGGATGGTCATGCTGCAATTCCTTCTCCTCTATTCTCTTCCTGGACTTTTGGGCATACACACACATGCACCTGGTGTGATTTTCAAGCCACTGGGTCCAGGATTCAAACCTCAGTTGGACTTGTGGGAGCCCAGTGCCTTAACCACTATGCAAACTTTTAGCCCCTGAAAAATGACTTTAATATTTTCCCCTCTCCCCAATTTAAAAGAAGAGTAATGGATTTAAACTTTAAAGTCAACTAACACAAGTTATACAAAAATTAAACAGTATATTTATTTCATTTTTTTTTCTTTCTTTTTTTTTTTTAGAGGTTTTTGCTACAGGATCTGCATGTGTTTGCCAGACAGACAGAGAGAGACAGAGAGACAGAAAGCGAGAAATCACCCCCTGGGGGAATGGCCATGCCACAATCCCTTCTCCTCCATTCTCCTCTCGAGTTCTTGAGCACGTCTGCACACATGCCTGGCATGAGTTTTAAGCCACCGGGTCTGGGAAGTATATTTATTTCAAATGTTAGGCCCTTCTAAGAATACAGAAAAAAGGTACCACACTAGCTTTGTCAAGGCAACGTGTGAACAATTCCTCAATGGTTATATAAGAAAGAAGATGATGTGTTCATATAAACTCCAAAGATCCTTATTTCAGGACTTTGTGTTATTTATTTTTATTTTTAAGAATTTTTGAAGTCTCACACATATTTTGAGGAAAGTTGACTGACATAATTTAATGCATATTCTGTATTGTTTTTATATCACTGAATATTTTTAGAAGTTCACAGGTTTTTGTATTGTCTTTCAAACACATCAAAGTTTTGAAGTAAGGACTTCCTTTAAATTAAAAATAGAGTGCCAGATGTCTGGAATTCCTGTGACTACAAGAGAAGTTCTATTGGGTGTGAATTCTGAATCCAATAGTTCTCAATGTACATATATTTCTTTTCCTTTCTTTCTTTCTTACTATCTTTTCATTTTATCCCAATTATCATGGCACTTCCAAAGCAAATGCCTTGCTTTTCCCGTTGCCTCAGCAGTACTTCTGATCACAGTAGAAGTTACTTGCTTGATTCCTGGGATTAGTTAGCTCCCTTCATGATGCTGGAGTGATTCATCATATCCCAGTTATTTCCATTTCCCTTAGGTTACCTCCACTATAGCAGTCTGGATTCTTCATGCTCCTCAGCTCTTAGCACTGATTCCAGAACAAAAGCTTTTATTAATATTTATGTCTAATCCAGAGAGACACCTTGTGGAGGGGGGTAGACTTTTGTAGTGAATAATCATTATCCATCTGGCCAATAATTCACATCCTTTATTTCTGAAGTTGCAGTGCAAACTTGAAATTTGCCCAACAGAAGCAGTATTAGCCTGAAGGAGTATACTGATTCTAGATGGTCTGCCAACTTTTACATAAAGCTGAGGCTTTCCCTCTGAAGAAAATTCTACTTAACCAGCCCAAATATAATTACATGACTTACTAATTAGGAATTGAGGTTAATATTAAGAGAATCAGTTTTGTTCATATTCAGTAACTCACAAGTCTGCTGCATATTGCCTATTTTTTTAAAAAAATAAGGACACTAAAAAAAAAATGAATGAGACCCTTAAATAATAAAAACACGGTAGCTATTCATCTATTAATTATTCCGGTGAATTTTACAGTTTTTTAGAGATAAACTATTATTTTATTATTCTTGAACAGACTAATAAATTCATAAGTATGATATTTTAGATGAAAGATGCTTAACTGAAAGACATGGGACATGGGTTTTAAATGAAAGATGCTTAACTGAAAGACATGGGACATGGGTTTTAAATGAAAGATGCTTAACTGAAAGACATGGGACATGGGTTTGAGTCCTAGCTCTCTCAATAACTAGCCATCTGTCCTTGAATAGGTCAATTCATCTCCCTGGGGTAGTTTTTCTCATCTGTAAAATGACTATTAAGTTTGGATGCTATCTATGATTTCTTCCAGTCTAAAACTTTTTTTTTTGTGACAAAATAGGTCACCACAGCAAATAATTCACTAATAGAACTTTTCCCTCATGTGGCATGCAATTGTTCATACATGTGTGTATGTCTGTTGAATGACGTAAACATTGATCTAAGGCATTTCCTACATTTTATGAATACACAGTAAGATCATTCTAATTAATAAAGAGAAAAAATAAGTTGAGTGACTTGCAGAATGCTGTTTGGATATTTGGAAGTAATACATATAGAATTGAGGACTGGCTTTCTCTTATGTGTTTTAACTGCAGAATCATTGTGCCAACTAAGCATATTGTATTTTGGTGGGAAGAGCATTTATGTGAAACTTCATTACTGTGATGAATTAAATTCTATGAAGTCATTATTTTTTAATTTCTCCATCTGCTAAACCATAAAATGATAGGAAAATATGTAAGTGACAGCTGCAGAGGAGGGTTAGAATAAAACACAAGGGAGAGTTTGATATGGCCCAAGTCTCTAAGAGGCTTCAGAGTCCAGGAATTTGTGGTTCTCAGAAGAAAATGAAATCTGGGATATAAGAGCTCACGATGAACTCCCCAACGTGAATAGCAGTTCATGTCCCTGGAGGCTGGGCTCTTACTTTAGGGAAGTCATTTCAAGTGTCATTTAAAATACTAATAGAAAGCCAGTGCAAAGGGCTATAAATGTTAACATCAAAGGGGAAAAAAATGTTGAGGGAATAAAGTTGATCTTTTTAACAAATGCATTTTTCAATAAACTCTATTGTAAAAGCTGAAGACAAGATGTCTATGTGGAAATGAATCACATCTCAACTGTGGCAAGTCACATATCATGGTGATGTATCTAGGTTGCTGGCTTTCTGAGAGTGCTTCGGTGGGAATAATGACATAAAAGCAATCTCTACCGAAAGTCACAGTAAGACTGCCTGTGTTTTTAAAACAGTATCTTGTAAGTTTCACACAGTGTTGTACGTTTCCATACTTCCTTGTGAAGTAATATAAAAAGACTGGCAATATTTCAAGATAATCAATAAAAAATACATAAGCACTAAATACAAAATGGGAAAAATATTCTTCACTTAAAGTTGTGAGTAGGATTTCAAGGAATCATTGAGATTTTATATATATACATATATATATATATATATATATATATATATATATATATACACACACACACATACACACACACACACATATCCAAGTCATAAATCTCAGTCAAATATTTACATATAATCAGAAGATAGAAGGAAAATTAATAATGAGTCTATCAGGAGATATGTATTGTCCATATCTTCCTATGTATTATGTGTGTGTGTGAGCATGAATATGTATACAGAATTGAATCACCTCCCTTCACCACCTTCTGTATATGAACCTAGTCTAAACCATGGTTATTTCTCTGTGAAATTTTTGCAATGTGTTCATACATTTGATATTAATAATATTTATCCCATGGGGATGCTCTTACAAAGAGATTTTTTTTTTTTAAGAGAGTGTTTCTTTGGTATAGAATGGATGTGCTCATCAGAGAGACAGAAAGCAAGAAATCACTCCCCCCCACCCCACCCAGGGGATATGGTCACACCACAATCCCTTCTCCAGTCTCCTCTCAGGATTTTGGTCATGCAAGCATACATGACTGACATGTGTTTTAAGCTGCTGGGTCCGGGACTTGAACTGCAGTCTACTACATGGAAATCCATGATATAATCATTAGACCATCTGTGGGTCCCCTCCGTCACATAGAGAATCTTTTAAATGGCCATTTTGGTCATATGATTCCTCTTCTCAAATTCAATAGCTTCTAGTTTCACTCTTGGTAATATTGATGGTGTTAGGATGTTATGAATGTCTTATTATCATTCCTTTCATTATGTTTTGAGCCTCATGTGGTAATAATCTTTTTCATTTGGATACTCCAGCCACATTGGACTTATACTTATTATTCCATCACCATGAGCCTGCTTCAGCCCCAGACATTTTGAACTTGAATTTCTCACTTACTGAAATATTTTCCTAGGTATCTGTATTACTTCTTCCTTTCTTCCCTTTAGAATTCTGCTCCAATCTCCTGTCTGAAAAGTCATTCTTACTCATTCTTTATAGAAAGACATCTATCCATATATTCTCATACTCTCTCTCTCTTTTTTTTTTGTTCCATTGATACCTATCTACCATAGTAGGTATTTTAAAAATTTTTAAAGAATTATTTATTGAGAGGAGCAACTAGCCTAAAGGTTACATCACTGGACTCCCACATAGTCGACTGAGGTTTGATTCCCAGAACTAGCGGCTTAAAACTCATGCTGGGCGCATGTGCACGCATGCCCAAAATCCTGAGAAGAGAATGGAGGAGAAGCGATTACAACATGGCCATCCTCCCTGGGGGGTATTTCTTGCTCTCTGTCTCTCTAGCGAGCACTGCACTCTATTGCAAAACTCTCTCTCTAAAAAAAAGAATTATTAATTTTATTTATTATTATTATTTTAAAATTTGCTATAGGGCATTTGTGCTCACCACAGAGAAAGAGAGAGAGGGAAAGTATGACAGCAAGTCACCAGGTCTGGGACCAAAACCATGGTCAGCTATCTGAGAAATCCAGCGCCTAAACCACCAAGCCATTGCTGGCCCCTATATTTTGTATTTCCCCAGTTAAAATAGAGGATAAGTACCATATTCATTGATTTCTGCTGGTGACAGGTTGAATATCTGCAGCATTAGTAGTAAGATCAGTTTTGCTTAGGGGGAGTTCAAGCTGTTGAACCAGTGCATACATTTTCTCTCTTTTACAGTTTACACACTTTTAGAGAACCAATCACAGAAGCATTGGGAAGGATGAGAAGCATTTATCCTTTCTTTAAAGTGAAAGATCCAGCAGTCTACCTGGGTAATTGTTAAGTGGTTCCTGTGGAGTGAATGATCTCTGGTAGACGTTAACATGGAATGCAAAAATGCCCTTTTTTTTTTGCCAGTTTATGTAGATTCAATTATATTTATCTTCTCTGATCATTTTATCAGAACTTCCAAAGACCATGTCCAAACATTAAGTTACTTACTATTGCCAAGGTGTATGTACTTTTTTACTTTGTGCTAATTCTCCCGCTATATAAAATAAAACATCCAAGCATAATACTTATAACTCAGAATATCTCCGAGTAGGTTTTTAGCACAGCCCCAATCCATTTTTAGGCCCAACATTGAGATAGTATGTTCCAGTCTTCCTCAAATCATTGAGACATGGGCCTTTTTCAACACTGTCATGCAAAACTTCTTCATAGCATTCCCTGAATTGATACTTCATAAGACTAAACTTACCATTTTTTTCATGACTTCTAAAATAAGTTAACAAAGCATTTACTAGTTAAAGAAAACAATTAATAAAGGTATCAAAAGAGTTAACAAAGCCAGGAATATAAAATTGTTCAAATGTATAATCTAAGTATATTCTTCTACTTGTACCCAATGCACTACATGAGGATTTGATTAATGTGCCAGAGGTTGTTGTAATCTCACTTTTTACAGTAAGGAAGTTAATGAATGAAACAGTTCCCTAAGTATCCTCAGGGTCTGATCCCTCTGCTTGCTCCTGTTAATAATAACTTGGATTGTGTTCCCCCTGAGTGCATCATTTGAAACAAGTGCTTGTGTAAAAGTAGATTATCCCAGAGCATAGGAATTGAGGAGAAAAAGGAGTGAGATGGAAAATAAGAAAAATCCAACTTAAGGAACATCCTTTGAGCTTATCACTATGAGAAGCTTGTTTCAGTTGGGGTCTTCTGAGAAGCACATAGAATGTCCCCAAAAGCTACTTGTCTTCCAATCAGTGCTTACTTTCTATTGGTGAGGATTTCCCCTCAATGAGAATTACCCTGTATTTTTAAGGCATTCCTGTTGCTATCTGTCCATTGCATAGGTGGAGAACCAGGGCTGAAAATGCAGTAGTGGTATACATACAGAGTGAAGCCCTATGAGCATGAAGTGAGTTTTGGCCTGGGAAGTCTATAGTGCTATCTACCCAGCTTTGAATGGAATCAGGAATGAGCCCAAATCAATATTATTTAGGAAACTTATATTTTTGACATACTGGGGCTCACAAATCAACTATTGAACAATTTGGTCAAAATTTTCATTAGGTTTTAAATCAGACATACACATGTAATTTTCAGAATTTTCTTCTTTTTGTTAGTTAAAAATATATAGAGAGAGCACACTCTGTCTTCATACATTTCAAAACAGGCATTTTTACCTGATCACAATAAAAATTTAATAGAGATTATAGAAAAAATAAGAGAAGTCATAATATTCAAATCAAAGACTTTCAGCTATTACATGGGTCATGAATAACAATTTACAGATCCTCAATTCCATAGGTAGACTTTTCTGAAATTGATAATGAATATCTACCTACCATCCCTTAATTTCCACCTCTACTGTTGCAGTTATTTTTTTTTTATTATTTTTCAGAGGAAAGACATGCAATGTTGTGTTGTTCCGGATATGAGACTCCCTAGGGGAAAAAACAAAGGAATAGTTAGGAATGTCTTGCTCCTACAGTGAGACCTGTGGAAGTAAACATGAGATACTGAGAAGGTTGACTAAATTTGCTTGTTTATTTATTTATTTTGTATTTTAAAATTAAGACTAAAAGTAAGAATAGTTATACATGGATATTTACTAACCTGTTTGTTTAAATTAAATAATAAAGCTAAGATGTTCTCAAAAGAAATTACTTATAATTTGTTAGCTTGGATCAATGATATTGTCAACTCAACCATAGAGCAAATACTTCTCAGAAATGAAACTAACTAAATCAAGGTTTAGTGAGTATATATTTAATGATACTTATACCTCAAATAATATATTGAGATATAAGCTTTGAGACTAATCAACATTATGGTAAAATTATATCTCTCAATGTTTAAATGTGTGAGAAATAATTTTAAAATATGAATAAAGAGATTAAAGATTTAGAGGATAACTAAAGTTAGAAGAGGATAAGTGATTGCTACATTTGCATTTATTAAATTATTAACAGTAAATACCTTAGGAATTACTGGAGGATATACTCACCTCACAAATAACTGAGCATAGGTTAAAATAAATGTATTCCACTACAAAGAACTTAAATAGGGAGTGAGTTGAAATGGAATACTTGCTTGATTTCTGAGCTAACTTGGGAAAAATGAACATGGATCAAGACGATATTTCACTGAGTCCCTCCTACCACCCAGTCATGAGGGAACAGAAGGTTGATGCTAAGTATGTATACTCACCGGCAGCTTCCTTAATGCTTTTGCCATTGCGTACAACTTTAATCAAACGCTCAGATAACAATCAAGAACCTGGCTTGTATTCTTTGTTTTATTGTATCTAGTCCATGAGAAATGGCAATAAGAAGTCCTTTTAACTTCACTTTCCTCTTACATCATTTCTGACTATGACACTATGAAATTTTCCAGCTGATTTTATATTTACATGTTTGAAAACAAAGTTGCTGAAACAGAAGGGTATATGCAGCCATTTTAATTTCATTAAAATTTGATCAATCTCTCCCTCACTCTTTCTTGCTAAGATATAAACAAATAATATTCATTCAATAAAGCATTAGAATGTATTAATCCTGGTTTTGAGTAAAATAATTTAATATAGTCTTCTGGTGAATTATGAAAAACCCTGTCAAATAGCAACCCTAAAGGCAATGGGGCAGTTAAGTCCATTAAAGTTATACACAATCCTTAAAGCAAAGCAAAACAAGTAAAAAGTAAATAAAAGAAAGCTAAGACAAAAAGAAAACAACTTTTAACATATGAATATGTTCTTTTTGTTATTCCCTTATAAATATTTGATATGGTAAGGTAATGTGTACTGATGGGTATCACTGAATACATACTTGAGGTAAATAAGAATTATGGTTATAGTACAATATTATTTAATGATACTACATGTAGTTAAATGGATACTTTTTTAAAAAATGTACATAATTCTTCGTGTCTCAGATTTTAGTGAAATACTAATCAATATTATTAAGAGTGACTTCCTTTAGAACAGCTTTTACCATATGTTAAGCTTTGTGCCAGCACTCTGTATACATTATTTATCCTACAGTGTCTTTTTGGGATGGGTTCTGTATAATTGCTTTGTGCATCTTAAAATGGATGTGGGAAAATAAGTTTGAAGGCTGTCCTGCTTGATTTCTGGAACCAGCAGATGACGTAATGGTTATGTCACTGGACTCCCACATAGTCAACTGTGGTTTGACCTGATGGCTTAAACAGGCACGTGTGTGTGCATGCCCAAAATCCTGAGAAGAGAATGGTGCAGACAGCATGGCCATTTCCCCTCATGGTTGATTTCTTTCTTTTTGTCTCTCTCTGTCTTTCTGGCAAGCACATGCACTCTAGAACCTTAGAACAAAAATCTCTCTTAAGAAAAGAAAAAGAAAAGAAAGGAAAAGAAAAAATTACTGTCCTATTTGATTTCAAAGCCCTTGCTCTTTACTACTGTCTTTTACCCTTCCACTGTCTTTCACCATCCACTCATGGTTCATTCATAAAAATGGCCAGAACTACTGTAGTCTTTATTCTTTGGGGGTGGTGCTCTTAAAAAAAAAATACTGAACTAAGATATTTTTTAAAATGTAAAAAATAAAAATAAGTAAATTAATTAAAAAGCTATTGACCCAAGAAAAAAACAAGTTAAATAATTTGGTTCTTTTAAGCACTGTTGAGTCAGAATGGATTTTTCTTGTTTCATAGGTATAAATGAGAAGGGAAAAATATATTAAAATATGAGAAGACTAAATTCACCTCATACATAGGATGGATATTCAGGTATAGGGACTGACTAGAAACCTTTCTCTACTTTCAAATCCTACATAAGAGGATAACTACAATTCAAAAGAGGTGGTATGTTTTAAAACTAAATATGTCAGCTTCCTCTCTTCCCTGCTACGCTTTAGATATCTATTCACTTTTCACTAACCTTAACGCAGTCATGTAAAACTCCTCTCAAAATCTGTAGCTGCACTGAAGTCTCCAGGTTTTCTTTCTAATTCAAGAACCATGAGGAGTCTACTAGAGATGCTTAAACTCAACACAGTGAGTAGATATCTATTTAAGGGGGATGTCACTCACTTTCATAGTGGTTTCTTTATTTATATAACTAAATATATGTGTATATTAATAGTAAAAATTAATAGTGGTTTTTGTCAAAGGATTACTTGCATATAAGAGGGAACTGGAGAAAATGACATATAATAGAGTAGCATTCCAATTTTCAATGGACTGAAAGGAGAAGATGGCTGGAAGCCAATTCTGAATTTTGCAATTTCTTAGTATTGATGATCAAAGAATGACTTACATAAATGTGCCGAGGATAAAACTGTGGCAATTATCTATATACACATTTTGCTACCATTCTCTAAATCTTGCTGGCTGGACTTGTTACATTTTCAGATTTGATTCAGATTGTTTCCTCATTTAGTCAGCCTCATCACATGCATTTAGTTTGTGCTGTGTATGTGTAAGCATGCGTGAGAGACACACACAGGTGCTTGATGATCAGTGACACACTTGCTCATGTAGTCATTTAATCAACAAATCTTTTATTGATTGTCTTGGATGATAGAGACACTATCAGGGTACTACATATGAGAGGGGTCTTCAAAAAGCACATAAAACACATATTATGAAAAATCTTTTAATAGATTTCAAATTTTCTTTGCATCAATATTAAATCATATTTTAATTTTAATTTTTTTCCACAAACTTTTTGAAATAATCTTATACATTCCAGTGATGAAGAGTCAAAAAGTCCATGGAACTTGGGATGTATATTCTCCTGGGAGATACAGTCAATAAAGAAAAAAAGCAAATAAAACAAAACAAAAACAAAAACAAAAAAAAACAGAATCAAGAAAGCAGAATGAAGTGATGAATTGTGGTAGAAATTGATAGGATAATTAGACAAGGATGACAAAATGGTTAAATTTATGTGTTAAATTAACTGCTCATTGGGTGCCCAGATATTGAGTAAACATTATTTTTCGGTACATCTGTGTCATATTTCTGGATGAGATTAGCATTTGAATTGGTAGACTGAGCAAAGCAGATTGTCCTCACCAATGTGGGTGGGCATCCTTCAATGCTTTGAGTGCCTGAAAAGAACAAAAAGACTGAGGAAAGAAGGTTTGCTCTCAGTCTGATTACTTGAGACATCTGTGTTCTGCCACACTTGGACTAAGACGTCCACCATCAGCATTCCTGGTTCTCAGATTTGCAGACTCTGACTGGGACTACATTACCAACTCTCCTGAGTGTCCACTTGCAGACAGCAGATCATGGTGCTTGAAAGTCTTCATAAGTGGGTAAGCTAATTTTTTTAATAATAAATCTCTTTATATATATGCATATATATATATATATATATAATTTTCTTCATCTATAAATATGTAATCTCTTCATATATATAAATCTCTTCATAAATCCTTTTATATATGTGTGTGTGTATGTGTGTGTGTATGAGTATCTTTATATATCTATCAATCTCTCAGCTCTGTCTCATTGGAGAGTCCTGACAGGTAATACAGGTAATCAGGGAAGCCTCTCTGATTAAGCAAATGGAGAGATTTTGGAGTAGAAAATAAAGTGAGTGTACTAAGGAGCAGTAAGACTGATGTGACTGAAGAAGTAAGTTAAGTGGGTGAAGTGGAATGTGGAGAGTGGAAAGTGAAAGATGAGATCTGATTAAGTGGTCATGGCTTGGTTCCTATGAATATTAAGCCATCAGAATTTTATTCTAAATGCAAAGGACAGTGGATGTAATTAGCATTGGGCGACTAGGTATCACTTGTCTTTTAAAAATATTGCTATGGTGGTTATATGGAGAAGGAACTCTTGAGAGGAAAAACTTGGAAATTGTGATTATTGGCCCAAACCTTACAGTGATGAATCAGACCAGTGAGACCATGAAAAGCAGGCAGATTACAGATACGAATTTGAAGGTAGAATTGATACACGTGGTTGAGGGTAGAAAGTAACTAAGAGTAAATTGTAAACTTGTGGTAGAGAATCTCTCCACCTCTATATAATACAGTCCCATAATTTTAGAAGTAATTTTGCATATTGTCTGTGTAGTGGGATATTAAAATATTTACATTGGTGCTTGGTACAGTGACCCTTTCCTAATTCTCTGCAATATGTTTCCTCATAAGGCTATATCTGTCTCCTTGCTTTAAGAAGCACAGTTGTCCAATCTCTTGCTTAGTTATTTACAGTTCCCCACATTCCATATTACTGAGCCACATTCTGGCTTCTGTAAGTCTTTTCCAACTTTCATAACTATCTAAAACTATTTCTATGAATGTTACATAGTAATTAGTTCAATTCCTGGATCAATATAGATGGCTAAATAATATTTGTTATTAAAACAATGATAGCTAATACTTTAAGTACTGGAAAGTTCAAATTACCATATAATCTGACTTCCCAAACATAATGTCATCATTTGAAATCTGTTGCTAAAACGTTGGTGTAATTAGTGTTCATTAAGATTCATCATATATAGGCCTTAGCAAATACTAAGAGGTAGAAATATCTCTAATTCATAGTATAATCTGTTTCTATAGTTACTATGGAAGTCACTTCCTTTGACATCAAACAGATGTCAAAAGCACAATCTTAAATAATGAGCACAGAATGCCATTATGTAACTTACATCCTTCGTGTGAACTTCATTTCCTTTTAGAGTACAACTCCAACTTTTTTAATTGACTGATAAAGGGTATATTTTTTGTGAAGATTACTAGTTAACATAAAATGTCTTTTTTATTTTTGAAAGATTTTTTTAATATGCTGTGTGTGCTCCCCAGAGAGACAAAGAAACAGAAAGTGCAAAATTACTTCCCGGGGGAATGGCCAGGCTGCAATCCCTTATCCTCCATTCTTCTCTCAGGATATTGGGCACGCACATGCATTCAGTGTGAGTTTTAAGCTGCCAGGTCTGGGACTTGCACCATGGTTGACCATGTGGGGTGTCCAGCGACGTAACCATCACACCATCTGCTGGTCCCAAAATGTCTTTCAAAATATCAGCAGAAATATCCTAATTTCAGCAAGCTTTTGTTGAATGAAAAAAAAAAAAAAAAAAAAAAAAAAAAAAGAGGCAATGAAGCAGGATGGAATGAATAATGAATGAAGATGTGAAGGAGTTAATTCTAAGTCAAGAATGACTACAGGAAGACGAGGTCGATACTGCAAATACAGACTCAGAATTTCATTTACATCAAACTTATTTTTATTACTTTTAGATTGAATTCTGTTCTTCCTAAAAGGAGATGAAAAAGAATTAGCTTCCTTCTATATACTGATATGACTATAAACTAAGATGTTGGTGTTTGATTATGATAGATATTCATAATAAATATAATTACAGCTGCCTTTACATAATCTTAAGATTTTATTTCTGTTGAGCAATGTTTGAGAAAGAAAGGCTACAGTTTCTAAAGTTAAAAGATTTTTCCTTGAGCACATTTTTATATTAACTTTTGATTGGCCCTTCAGAACCTTTCTCCACGTTACATTCTTACAGTTGCAAATTTGTGAAAATCTCGTTTCAAGAAACAACCAAGGATATATTGCTTTTATGATCTGGTAATAGAATGTCTAGTTTTACATGCTCAATTTTAATGAAAATGTGGTGAATGTAAAAAGCCTTTCAATCTGTCACCATGTATGTCAAACACATGCAGTCACTGTTTGTATATTAAAATCCCTTCCTGCCTGACAGCATGCCTACACACACACACACACACACACACACACACACATATATATATATATATACACACATATATATATATACACACATATATATATATATATACACACACACACATATATATATATATATATATATATATATATATATATTATATTTTTAATTAGAGGACCAATGTCTTTCCCTCTTCTTTTTTTCCTCTGTCACATAGAGAAAAACACTCCTAGTCACCGTGAGCTCTAACCAGTTATGGACACTACTGTATCTTCTGAATTATCCAATTATCAGAAAGATGCACTTATAGATATTTCCTTGCTCTTTTTCGGACTGCATGTTTCAGTTGCATGTTCCAGAAAGAGGTCATAGAAAGGGTATTATCACCTATGTCCAGTGTAATTCTGAAACAGTGAGGCAGTAGATGGAAGCAGCTGCTGATTTCCTAATCGTTATTTGTAGAGAAAATAAAGAGAAGAGTAGAGAGGGAGAGTCTTTAAGGGCCCATTTCCCATGTTAAGGACGGAGCATCTGGGCTGAGATTACTTTGCAAGCAATTTGCAATTTCTAACAGCAACATTAAGGACACACAAAAAAATCTATATAATAACCATAGGAAAAAATTAATGTATAAATGTTGCTAGTTTAAAGTTTAAGCAAATGAGAAACATTCAGTATGTTTTAGGAAGATATTACAATTGCTTATTATCTAAAGACAATTATATGTTTCTCCAGATATAATTCATGTTACTCCGTGGCTTCTTTAATTCTCATGAGTAAAAAAAAAAAAAGATTGCAATTTTAGCAATAATCATACTGGTGTGTTGTGAAAATTAGATCTATTATAGGATAAAGAGTGGGTATCTTTTGGTTGCAAATCAATTTGACTAACTTATGCTCAAAGAAATTTTTTTTCTTTAATCTAATAATATGATGATTTAAACAACAAAAATGGAAAAGAACATGGAAATATTGTATGTATGTGTTCTTCCTCATGAGTACTATTGACAAGTTTCCCAGAAGCTATTAGATTGTTGGAAAAGTCTTAACATATTTTTCTGTTTTTTTAAGAGAAAATGCATCATGACTTTTCTAACAATCTAATAAATTAGCATTTTATATAAAAGTCTTAAAATTTCTTAAAAAGTAAAGAGTTTGGAGTATAGAAAGTTGTTATAGTGTACCATAAAAAATTAGGTTGACTAAATTCCAAGCTTATTATGTCTATGTTATTAAATAATAAATAAATTATCTGGAAACACACACCAGAAATATTCTTTAGTAGAAAAACAGTAGAAGAAGGGGATAAGGTAAACATAAGCACCACATGAATTTAAAATAATATATAATGTCCAGGATATAGATACTGTAGAGTATGAGATTGAGTAAGCTGAGAGTGTATAATTCCTAAAAGACTTCAGTAGTCAGAGGTCATAAGCTTCTGGAGTTTAGAATAAACTTTGAAATTGGGTACTAAACTATAGCCAGGTGGTTTCTGAAACTTGAATGGGGCTTGTCTTTGTCTGTTTTGTGCTGCTATCACAGAATACAAGAGACTAAGTAATTTAAAAAAAAATAATAAAACAGATATTTATTACTCACTGCTTTGGAGGCTAGAAAGTCCAAGAGCCTGACACCAGAATCTGGCGAGTTATCCCATGGCAGTAAGGCATAAGTGAGTACAGGAGACAGAGAGCAGGAGAGGGCTGCCTTTACCAGCCTATCCTGATAAGTACCTACTCACACAGAAAGCACATTACTTTCATCATTAGGGCAGTCTTTACTACCTATCTTCTCTTAAGGGACCCAGGTCTATATAGTGTTTAAATGACAATTAAATGTCAACATGAGTTTTGGTGGAGGCATTCAAACCACAACACAGCTATTCATTAGAACTTATCTAAAGCCATAAAATCACAATGTAGTTTAATTTTGGTGTGGTATTTATTCAGAGGGATAAAAGTTATGCCATGATAGAAAAAAGAAGGAAAAGAGAAAAGTTTGCATACGTAGCTACAGGAATAGCTTCATCACAGAGTATTCTCTTGGCTCTACTGATAAAAGGATAGTGTAACAGACTCCTAAAATCCAGGAAAGAGCCACCTCCCTCATTTACTCTCATGTTCCAAGAAGAAGCACTGGGGCCAGCAGATGGCATAGTAGTTACCTTGTTGGACTCCCACATGGCTAACCGCAGTTCAAGTCCCAGACCTGACGGCTTAAAACTCACGTCAGGCATATGTTCCCAAGATCCCAGGAAGAGAATGGAGGAGGAGGCATTAACATGTGGTCATCCCCATTTAGGGGGTGATTTCTCACTTTTCCCTCTATTTCTTTCTCTGTCTCTCCCTGGCAATCGCACATGCCCTAAAGCAAAATCTTAAAAAAAAAAAAAAAAAAGAGGTGTCTATTCATATAGCCAAACTGGCTTTCAAGGCTGTCATCACAGATGCCAAAGACATAAAAATTGAATAAAGTTCATACTGATAAATCAAATATCTTTATGTTTATTTTTATATATAAAAGAGGTTTTGGTATTTATTTATATTTTTTCTATTTTTATAAATATAACCAGTATGCCCAGATCAACACACAAATAAAACCCTCAGTCATATGCACAATGTCATATGATTAAGAATAAGGAATTTCCTAGAGAAATGTAATTATATCAAGTCATTCAATGTTTATTAAAAAGAAAAACCTGAGAGGCAAAATGTTTGTGATAGTTGCAAAATATATTTCATAAGATATATAGTAAATATATGCCTTTATTTTTTATTTCAACACTTTATAAAATGTAATAGTTTTGAGCAAATACTATGCATTAAGCACTATATTAAATGCTAAACTCAGTCACATTAGTACTTAACATCTCTTTGAAATCAAGATTATGGGCAGTTATAATCCATTTTACAGATGACAAACCTGAAGATTATAGGGGTAAATCACCCATCTAAGAGTGAGGAACATCTTTACCTTTGCTCACCTAAGTATATCCTACTTTCTTCTGTTTATAAATCCTAATTGTTCTTGAGAAACTTTATTTGTGTATTGTTGCTAAAGGTAGAGGATAGAATCATTTGGACATTGGCAGCCACCTTGTTCCAATAAAGAAATATCCTGCCTGACCATGAAGTTATTGCAAGAGAAAATAAACTTAAGTGGAAAGATGAATAAGTCTGGGCGACAGTTGGTAGCACAGTGGTAATACACCTGGAAGGATCCTGAGTTTATGTTCTGTGTCCACCCTGGGTGCACTGGGCACACTCAACACTCATGCATGTCCCTGACATAGGCAGGTGGAGACTGGGGATGGATCACAGTTCAAGAACCCCATTGGAGTTGCCTATCTCTCCATCTGTCTTCCTTCCTTCCTTTTTCTTTCCTTTTTTTTTATCCCTTTCCCTTATTCTTTCTTTCTCTTTATATCCCTCTCCCTCTCTTTCATTGATGGCATAAATAAATGTTAAAAAAATAAAAGAATGAGTCTGGATGCTTCAGTCATGAACATCAGACTGTGGTCATATCTAAAACTACTGTGTGTCTAGAATTAACAGTTACATAAGTCATCAGTCATTCCTTTTTTTTTTTTTTTTAATGAGTCATTCCTTTTTCTTTTTGTCAAAACAAGTTTACTTAAATTTCTAGAAACTAAACCTTAACAAAGAGTGACTTCTAACATGTTCACAGAACTGAAGTGATAAAATTTGAAAATGAAGTTATTAGGTATCACACCAGAGTTATGTTTTATTATTTACTTTTTTTGTGACCTCTTTATTGAAATATAATTTACATACCTTTTAAAATGCATATATGTAAATTGTATGAGGTGTGATCAGCAGACGGCATAATAGTTTTGATGCTGGTCTCCCATGTAGTTGAGTGCAGTTCAAGTCCCAGAACTGACGGCTTAACACTTAAACTGGATGTGTATGCACGTGTGCCCAAGATCCCAAGAGGAGAATGGAGGAGAAAAGATTATGGCATGGCCATCTCCCCTGGGGGGTGATTTCTTGATTTCTGTCTCTCCAGTGAGTGCATGCGCCCTATAGCAAAAATCTCTCTCTAAACTGTAGCAGGCAGGCAATAGTTATTAGTCTATTCACGGTGCTGTATAAATATCATCAAACTCTCTTTAAAGTATTTCCATTACTCCAGGAAAAAAATCCCTTGCCTATTTTTTTTTTTTTTAAGAGGTTTTGCTATAGGGCGCGTGCACTCGCCAGACAGAGAGAGACAGAAAGCAAGAAATCATCCCCTGGGGGGATGGCCACGCCGCAATCCCTTCTCCTCCATTCTCCTCTCGGGATCTTGGGCACACACACACACACATGCGCCCACCGTGAGTTTAAGCCACCGAGTCCAGGACACGAACTGCAATCGGCTACATGGGAGTTCAGCGACATAGCCATTACACTAACTGCTGGTCCTAAATCCCTTGCCTATTAATAGTCACTTTGCTCCTCTTTCCCTCTTTCACTTTGGGACAGCCCCCTAGGTAGACCCTAATTTGCTTTCTATCTTTATGGATTTTCCTTTCTTGGACTTTTCAGATGAATCCAGTCATATAATATGTGATTTAGGGGACTGGCTTGTTTAGTTAACGTAATTGTCATGATATTATTCCACATAATTTGTAGTTTATATATAATTATTATACATCTTTGTAGGGTACAGTATGAGCACTTGTGGGACACAGATATGTTTTTTTATCTGTTGAGGAGGGTGTGTATACTATTCTCAACTGGGCTGGACTGAGGTGTATTTCATGCTCAGTAAAGTCTCTTTACAATCTAAATGATGTATAGTGAGTGAATGTGTGAATAATAATAATAATAGTAAAGACAGAAAAAAGAAAAGTATGCAATAGTGTGCAATAAAAAAATCAAGGGATACAAATATATTCACCACCTTCAACATATAGCATTACATTATGCTGTACATATTCAACCTTCTTCCTACTGGTTATCTTGGAAGTAAATATTAAATTGTGAATGATGTTCTTTACTGTAAAATACAGTTCTAAAGCAAAATGAAATGATTAACAACCAGACAACAAAAAGTCCCATAAATTAGTGAAGATGGATTTTTGAAAACAAAGATAATCTTAATATAGCCAAGAAAAAAATAATTTGTAATTCTATGTGGTAGATTGTGGGAGAAAAGAGTTTGTAATCTAAAAAGAACTTTATTATTGAACAAGGTTCTTTTCTATGAATATATCACATTATTTTTAATCCATTTGTTAATCTATAGAGATTTGGGCTATGTCCACACTTTGGCTCTTGTGAAAAATGCTTCTACAGCATTTTTGTACACATTTTTATATAAATTTAAGTTTTCATTTTTCTTGGATAGGTACCTGGGAATAAAATGAAAATATAATCTCCAAACATAAAATTAGGTAATACAGTTCTCAACGTGAAATGTATTGATTTAAAAACTTTATTATGTAAAAGGAAAGACCTCAAATCATGGCAATCTTTTATCATAAAATATTGGAAAAATAAGAGTAAATTAAGTTCAGAGCAAAAAAAGAGAAATGAAATAATAAAGAGTAAACTTGAAATATATGGGTTCAGCACGTGGCATGGTGGTTAAGGGCACTGAATTCCCACATGGCTGACCCTGGTTTGAATCCCAGACCTGGCAACTTGCTTTCTCACTTTCTCTCTTTCTCTCTCTTGCTCTGTTCTTATCTGGTGAAATTAAAATGGATAAATAAATAAATAAATAAAGTTAAATAAAATAATTCATAAAAAAAGAAATATATAAATAAAGAATAAAAAACAACAGAGAGAATCAAATGACCTAAAAGTTGGCTCTTTAGAAAGATCAACAGAATTAATTTTTTCATAATTTTATTTATTAATTAATTAATTAATTTATTTATTTGGAGAGGTTTCTGCTGTAGGGTAAGTACGCTTGCCAGGAAGACAGAGAGAGAAAGAGAGACAGAAATCACCCCCCAGGGGAGATGGCCACACCTCAGTCCCTTCTCCTCCTTTCTCCTCTCAGGATCTTGGGCACGCACACACACGTACCCGGCTTGAGTTTAAGCCACCGGGTCCAGGACGTGAACCACGGTCGACTACGTGGAAGTTCTGCAACATAGCCATTAAACTAACTGCTGGTCCTCATAATTTTATTTTGAAAGCTTAGAAATATAAATTGTTTTTGTACATTGATTGTGCGTACTGTATCTCATGTAGAAATTTTAATAGTTTTCATTGATGCATAGAATTGTCTACATAAATTATCACATTGTCTAGAGTAGAGATAATTTTGCTTCTTCCCTTTTGTCTGGGTGACTTTATTTTGTTTTTATTGCCTTATTTTCTACTAGGATTTCCTATCTAGTTTTCATACAAGTGTTTTAGAAAGGTCTCTTTAGCTGTTTCTGACTTAGGGGGAAAGCATTCTGTTTCACTATGAATTATGTTGTTGGCTGAGTGGTGTGTTTGTATATATCTTTTATCTGATTGAGAAAGAAGTTCCCTTCTATTTCCAGTTTTTGAGTGTACCCTAAATTAGTCTGACATTATGTAAATATGTTTTCTGCCTTTTTATAACTATGTGTTTTTCTTCTTTATTTAAAATATGATTAAAGGGACAGGTAGTAGTATGGAGGTTAAAACAACTGGAACATGGCCGACTGTTGTACAAGTCACAGACCTGGCTTGAGAGATATACTGTGCACATAACCAAAACCCCAAAAGGAGGGAAAAATGTAGAAGGAATTGTGCTGTAATCATTTTCCATATTTTCTCACATTCCCTTTCTCTCCCTATCTCTCTGTCTCTCTCTGGTGAGTGCACATGCTCTCTAACAATTTTTTTTTACCTGAACATAAAAAGAATTTATTCCAAATAAATTTTGTTTTAATTTTTTAAATTTATTTTGTACATTCAATCACTGTTCATGACTTGGCTTGTAATGTGAATTTACCCAACACAAATACACCTCACACCAATCTAGCTGAAGATACTACATATGTTAGCAACAGACAACGATCCATTTCTGTGTCCCATGTATGTCTTGCCTCCCTATTTTTCTACTTGATTTCTTTCATCACACACTCCACCTTCTCCTACCGTCTTCTCACACTGTCTGCAATATCTATCACAATCTTCCATGCTTCTATATCCATTAATTTTTCAGTTTCTACCCAAAGGATAGAAGAACTCAGTCAGAAAAGAGCTTGCACATGTTCATTGCGGCATTATTCAAAATTACTAAGACTTGAAACCAGCCCAAAAGTCCATGGACAGATGAATGGATTTAAGAAGTATGGCACATATACTTTACGTAATATTACTCAGCCATTACAGAAAAAAAGAAGAAAAAAATGCTGGCATTTAAAAGAAAGTGGATGAATATGGAAGATTTATTATTGAGTGAAGCAAGCAAGGCTATGAGAGACATTGTATGGCTCCACTTAATATATACAGACTGTCTACACTCTCTGGAAAAACTTTGAAAAATATGATAAATAAAATAACTGATATAATTGAATTATTTTCATACGTTAAACCAAGCCTGCATTACTTATATGAATACAGCCTAATCATGACACACGTGCACATGTGCCTGGCATGTTTTTCCATCCTCTAAGTTCAGAACTTGAACAGCTCAGTTGGCCATGTGGGATACAGCTGCCTTAACCTCCATGCTATCTGCTGGCCTATAGAATTTTTTATATGTTACTGAATTTAGTTCGCTAGAGTTTGTTGAGGAATTCTCTGTATATAATCACAAGGAATAATTAGTATGTAGTTTCCTTGTTATCCTATTACCTGGTTTTCATATCAATGCAATATTGGCCTGATAAATTTAGTATTTATTTCTGTTTTGTGGAAGAGTTTGTGTAAGATAAATATTAATTCTTCTTTAGAAGTTTGGCAGATTTAAAAAGTGAAACTTTCTAGGCTTGTGCTATTATTTGTGGATAATATTGATTACTAATTCAATCTCTTTGCTTGTTATTGGTGTATTCAATCACCTTTTTCTTCTGGAGTCAATTTTTATAGGTCATGTTTTTCTAGGAAATTGAACATTTTATCTAAATGATCTAAATCATTAGTATACAGTTTTATATGATTCCCTTAATGTCCTCCTTAATTCCGTAAGGTTTGTATTGGAATTCTTTCTTTCCTGAATTTCCTAGTTAAAGTTTTTTTTCTCTTTTTTTCTTGGTCTAACTAAAGGTTTGTCAATTTCGTTGTTCTTTTCAAAGAACTGACTTTGATTTCATTGATTCTCTGTTGTTTTTCTATTTTACTTATTTTCATTGTAATATTTATTATTTTTTCTTCTTTCCTTGAATTTAATTTGCTTTTACTTCTACTGAGCCATAGGTGAATTTTAGTTTACTGATTTGAAGTCTTTCTCAACTATAAATTTCCTTTGAGAACTACCCTAGATGCTTCACATAGGTTTGAAAATTTTGTGTTTTCATTTTATTTATTTCTAGGTATTTTGTAGTTTGCCTTGTGATTTATTTTTCTCACATTAGTTTGTTAGTTGTGTGGTTTAATTTCCTTATACTTGAGAATATTTTAAATTACCCCTGTTGCTTATTTCTAGTTTAACTTTATTGAGGTAGAAAACATATGTCTCAATGTTTCAAACCCTTTCAATACAGTGAGGCTTGCTATGCATTCTAGTGTCTGGTCTATCATGATAAATATTCCATATGTACTTGAAAAAGAGTATGTATTGTCTCATTGTAAGTTAGAACATTCTATATTTATCAGGTCTATTTTTTTTTAGTGTTGGTCAAGGGTTCTATTTTGTTGTTTTCTGTCTACTTGTCCTTAAAATTATTGAAAATGTGGTCTTTTGATTGGATTATTTATCTATTCACACTTATATATTTATATTTATGTATGGCATTTTACTCTTTTTGTCCTGTATTTTTCAGGACTTATTGTTTTCTCATTTTTCATTTATTATTGTCTTCTGCATTATGTAACTATTTTACAATGTGACATTTTTATACTTAATTTTTTAAATTTTATTTTCTAATATTTTGGAGGGTCAGCTGGTGGTGTGGTGGTTATTTATTATTTTTTTTAGAGAGATATTTTTGCTATAGGGTATGTGCATTCACTGGAGAGACAGAAAGCGAGAAATACTCCCCAGAGGGTATTGTTATGCTACAATCCCCTTTCCTCTATTCTCCTTTTAGGATTTTGGGTATGCACAAACACACACCCTGCCTGAGTTTTAAGCTGTCAGAGGCGGGACTTGAACTGTGGTCAACTACATTGGAGTACAGTGATGTAACTATTAAACCACCTGCTGGTTCCAGGTATGGTGGTTATTAAGGCTGACATGACTTATCATGATCCTACATGACTGATAACATGGTTGGAGTCTCTGATCTCGCAGTTTGAAAAACACATGAGCACATATGTATGGGTGCCCAAAATCCCAAAAGGAGGGAAAAATGGAAAATGGATAGTGATGTGGTTATTCCCTGGGGTAGAGGGGTACTTTCTACTTTCTCCATCTAGTGAGTGCACATGACCTCTGGAGAATTAAATAATAATAATAATAATTTTCTTAATGTTTGTCTAGGGCCTATAGTACACATTTTAATTTATTAAAAAAATTTCAATTTTAAGAAATCTTAAGGTTGAAACCATCTTTTGTACTACTGTTTTGCATAGGTATCTATGTATACTGTAAGTCCAACAAAATATTGATGTAACTATCAATATTTCTTTATATATTTTTAAAGAAGCTCAGAAAAGAAAGAAGAACATATTTATATAATTTGCTATATCAACCATCTTATTTATCATTTCAATTTTTCCTAAAACAACACTCCTAGTTTACAAGGGGTTCTGAGATACATGGTGGCTTCTGGTCTTCTTGGCTTGCTTCTCCCTCTTTAACTTTATGACCAAGCTGAGACAGGGTGAATCAGAACCCATTATTTTCTGCCCGCTGAACCCGTGGTATTGCTCCCACTTTACACATGAGGGCTAGATGAGTGAGGGAGCTCTGGGTCTCTGGACTGTAACTGTCCAGAATACAGTGTCTATCACATGAGCTTTGGCAAGGAAAGATACGTCATCATCCTGTTCCTCATGGAATGAAAGCATAGCTCTAGACTTGGAGCTTGGTGGACAGGGAGTCTTGTGTTCTTATATCACTTCTTCCTTACTCTTCTAACAACTCTCTTTTTAGTGCTCCTGGAGTAGAATTCATAAAAGTTTGCAAGAATGGGGAAAAAGAGAAAGAGTTGAAGATACAGGGATTGCATCATGGTCATCTCCCCTGGGTGGTGCTTTCTCACTTTCCTTCTCTCTTTCTCTTCTCTCTCTCTCTCTCTCTCTCTCTCTCTCTCTCTCTCTCTCTCTGTTTGTCTATCTCCAGTGAGTGCACACAACCTACAGCCAAAAAAAGAAAGAAAGAAGGAAAGAAAGGAAGAGAAAGAAAGAAAGAAAAAGAAATAAGCCTAAATTGTTTAAGAAAAAAGACCTTTCCCAGATCTAAAGTTTTGTTTCAAAGTTGCAATAACTAAACTCTTTCTTAGTGATATCCCAAGAAACAGAGTAGAAGATAATAAGACCATTATTCATTTGATTTATTATTAATTCAAGGATAGAACTATTTCTATGAAAGTAGAATAAGCAAAACAAAGAAAATTAAAGTCAGCAACCAGACCAGCTCTAGTGAGCATGGCTTATTTGGCAAACGTTTTATATATGATTCTCTCCTACTCCTTCATTTCTCATCAGTCAAGCCTTCCACAATTTTTATACCTAACCTGTGCTTGAGTGCATATCTGCCTGTAAAAGAATATTAGAATACATAATACATATCCAAGGCAATAGAGCTTTGTGTACTCACTCCTGTCAAATTTGTCAGGGCAGATGCATTTCAAATCATATGTATCATCACTAGAAAATAGTAGTATTATTGCTTTTATACTGTAAGGATTCATTGTTTGAATGGTAATTTTGGACAATTCTATCTTCTCATTTTTTAGATGTTATCTTGCATGTTAAATCATATGGCATATTATTTGATATATTCTTTTTAAATGTATATGTGATTCAATGTAATATCAAAAAACTTTATGATAATAATACATAAAATTAAATTTAAAAAAGGGTTATTTATCTATTTCTTCCGAGAGAGAGAGAGAGAGAGAGCGAGAGAGAGAGAAAGAAAGATAGGAACTCCCAACAAGGTCCTCATTCTGAGATCCTTCCCCAGCCTCTGCCCATCCAGATCATGAACACATATACCTTCACCCAGTGTACACAGGGAGGCCTCAGGACATGAACCCAAGACCTTCCCATGTGGATTCAGCATGAATATTATGCATCTGTAGCCTTGGAAACTTTTTCACTAATGGGATCTCAATCAGCACTTCTAGAAAATTTATTGAAAATGTCTGCAAATATAAACATAGTTCAATGACTATTATGACACTCACATAATACCATATTGGATACATTAGGGCATTGAATTTATATATACACATGATAAAAAATAATAGTTTTCAAAGAGTGTTACTTGTTTTAAAGATGGAAAGTTTATAAGTATAATATTTATAATTTCACTTACAAATTCACAATCAAGAAAAGACCTGAATCTGAGGATGTTCATCAGTATTATTGAAAACAATAGAAAAGAAAGAAGAGAGACTTTAACATTCCAAAATGAAATGCTTAAATATAGTGTGATGGTACCCCACAGAATGAAATTCTTTTCAGCCAGCATCATGTTTTTTTTGAGAGATTTTTGCTGTGGTGTGGAGGTGCTTGTTGGAGAGCAGAGAGGGAGAAAGTGAGAAATCACCCCCAGGGGGGATGGCCATACCAAGAACACTTCTCCTACATTTCCTCCATTCTCCTCTTGGGATTTTGGGCATAAATATGCACATGTGTCTGGTGTGAGTTTCAATCCTCCAGGTCTGGGACTTGAACTGCAGTCAGCCATGTGGGAGTCCAGTACCTTAACCACTATGACAGCTGGTGGCCCCAGTAGAAGTTGTGTTTAATGAGAATAGTTATTAAAATAAGAGAATCTTCATTTTATTAATGAGTGAAAAAGAGTATCAAGTTGTATGATGAAAAGTTTTTAAATGTTTACATTATAAAAACTGACAGAAAATACAAGGCACCAGTGTTAATCATTGTTGGGTTACAGACCAATGTTTAAAAAATGTTGAGAATGTAATTTCTGTATTTGAATATGAAATAATACTATTAGGCATCAAAATAAAATAAGTTTCTTAATTATAAATATTTAGCGATTATTAACATTTCCTCATTGTCTGAGAGAATAGTCCAGGGTGGAGGGGAGAATTTACCAGGAAGTAATCATTATTAAAGTAGTAGTTATTAGAACTGCTTGTTCTAGTTTTCCCATAATCTATAGTTTTAAAATGTTAAATATAACTTTTAGAATAATTCTTTATAAAATCAGGTAGAGAGCTATGGGCTTTTGAGAAAAATGTAAAAATGTAGAAATTTTCTTCTCTGATTCATGAAAATTAAGCCATGTGTTGAAGTCTTTTAAAGATATATCTTTAAAAGTAAAATATTTATTTAATGAATTGTTATTTATGCTATTTTAAATCAATAGACCAATTGCCATTATACAAGGTTTAGAATGTACATGTCTTAGAGTATTTGTATTTTGGATTATCACATGTGTGTATTCTGTGGAGAATATGAGATAATGTCTTAGGTTATTGAGTTTTTAGAAGACAGGACAATACATATACACAGCTAATTTAAATCTAATATGAAATACATATTCATTTAATTATTTTTGCAGTTCTATTTACTGTATGTCATTAATAGATTTTGAAGTTTCAGGGTAATTTTCATTCATTCATTTATGTTATATATTTTATTGAAAACCTTTTTGAGCCAGGATTAGTACACCGTAAAGCACAAGTAGTGAGAGTTATTTTTTCTTACCATCTAATATTTAACCAGTTTCATGTATAGAAATATTTCTTTCATGATAGTTGTAATTACCATTAAGAAAGAAATATGTACAGTTGTCCCTTGGTATCTGAAGGGAATTGGTTATAGGATCTCAACAGATACCAAAGTTCATGGATCCTCAAGTCTCTTACATAATATCAAGTAGTATTTGCTGCACATAATCTATGTATATCCTCCAGTGTACTTTAAATTTTCACTAGATTACTTATAATACCTAACACAATATAAATTATATGTAAATTGTCATAATACTACATTGTTTGGGAATAAGGACAAGAAAAGTTTCTGTACAAGTTCAGTACTGATGAATCTAAGTTTTTTTAAAGAATTTTTTTTTTTGCTATAGGACACGTGCTCACTAGAGAGACAGGGAGAGACAGAGAGACAGAAAGAGAGAAATAACTCCCTTGGAGGATGACCACTCTGCAATTCCTTCTCCTCGAGTCTCCTCTTTGGATTTTGAGCATGCATGCACATGTATCCAGCATGAGTTTCAAGTCTCCAGGTCAGGGAATCGAACCACAGTCAACTATGTGGGAGTCGAGTAATGTAACCGTTACACCATCTGCTGGTCCTGAATCCAAATTTTTTAAAAATATTTTTGATATGTGGTTTATTGAATGTGCAGGTCTAAAACACAAGGATATGAAGTGAAGGCTATATATCTACTTTTGACACACAGGTTTTTTTGTCATGCAAATTTTGCAGAAAGTATTTATTGAACTGCACTAAATGAGGGTATGTATTCCAAGTGGATGTATTATATATTTTGTTCAGGAGATGTGTCTGTTCTCTACTGAGAATGTCCACATAAAAAATAAGTATAGTCTATAGGGCCAGTTCCATACCCTAGTGATAAAAGTAGCCAGGTCCTGCATGGTTGAACACAATTAAATCACAGCACTAGTGTCTTGAAAGACACACAAGGTGAATGTGCATGTGTGCCCTAAATCCTAACAGGGTAGAGAAATGAAGAAGGAATTGTGGCCTAACCTCTCCTTGTAAAAGGGTGCTTTCTTCCTCTCCTTCTCTGTTTCTTTGGTGAGTGCACATGTCCTCTGGAAAATACAAGAAAAAAAGAAAGGATGGAAAGAAGGAAGAAAGGAATTCTATAATGTAAATTTTCAAATGAGCCAATTCTTTATGGATTGCTAGTTTGGATCTCTTTGTATAATTCTAATAATATTTCGTAAATGTTCAAGTCATTAATATAGTTTTCCCAACTATATTTTAAGCCCCAAAAGTACAAGAATAATTTTTCCTCGTAACACTTAGGTCTTTATTTGTCATGTAGCTAATGTTCAGAAAATGTTGATTATGAATGGATTTTCTATGGTTTCAGATGATCTGGTATTTTTGGCATGAGGTCTCTCATTTCTATATACATGATAATCAAACTGTTCTGTTTGTTATTTTTTCATGAGAGATCCACAGTTGGCTTTATTTCATCTATTAAAAATGTTATGACCAGAAATTAGAATAATTTACTATGTTTCAGAGACTCTATCAATTGATAAATACTACAGGAAAAATATAAATGTTTACTATTACTTTAAGTCTAGCCAAGAAAACCAAATCTCCTCTTAGGAAGAAAAAAATCAAAACCTGGGGAGTGCACTTGGGGAATGCAGAGAAGAAGCAATCTATTAGACTTAAAATGATATCCAGTATTTTTATGGTCCACTTGCCAAAAACATTAGAAGATGCAAGAACGAATGTGTCTGAATATTTTTAAAATTGTTCAGCTGGACAGAAGGTGACCTTATTGTAATGCCATAGCCATTTCTATTACTAAATTTGAATGCTTTTGAACAAATATGAAAGGATTAACTCAGAAAAAATGATTGCAAAAAAAACCTCCAAAAATTTCTATTAAAAGGCATCATCTCTTTTTGTTATACAAACATTTTGATTTTATCTTCTGCAACTTTAATGAAAGAGAGATAAAAGTGGGAATTAAAAATGAGAAAGTGGCCCATCCTCTGTGGTACAGCGGTAGCTTCCTGGACTGTGGTGCTGATAGTTACAGTTTGGCTCCCTGATCTGGTCAACTTTCAAACACACCCAATGCATGTGTTTGCTCAGAATTCCAGGAGGTTGGAGAACTTAAGGAAGTGGATCACAGCATGGCGGGGCTTTGTAGAGGATCTTTTTTGTTCTGCTTCTTTCTTTTTCTCTCATAAATATGCACAGAATCTTATCATGAATTTAAAAAGTGAGCATTTGACAACATTGACAATGATTTGCCTGGTGTTTCTGGTTTTGACAGTAGCCAAATATATCAGGGAAAAAGATAGATCATCCATCAAAGACCCTTCATCATTATAGGAAGAAGTCAACTGTTAGTTAAGTTTTGATTCCCTTCCTTTCTTTCACTTGAGAAACATTATCTTCTGTGCTCTTTCTCTGATCACCAATAATATTGAGCATTCAAATTGCTACTACCTTATTTTTAGGAGACTTAACCTATAAATGAATGAATCAGATATGTTATTGTGAGGCAACCTTGTTTAAATAAAACATGTATTAAGGAAATGGAATAGAACAGAGTCTTTGTTTTGCAGACAGACTATCAAATGCAAAAGACTATCAAATGTGTTGGGAAAAAAAAAATTGTTCTACGTCAGTCTCTTCTGTGCCATTTCTCTGTTCAGGGTTATCCAAAGCATAAAGTTAAAGCACAGCCTCCAAACAATTATTGTAAGTACTGGGCTCACGCTCACTGACCACTTGACCTAACTCCTGAAGCCAAAGGGGCAAATTTCTTTAAAGGCACGTGAGAAAGTGATTATTTACTAAGCCGCAGGTTCTGAGAGGAGCAAAACTGAAAACAACAATGGTCTTAAAGAAAAAAAATGAATATTTATTTTCATATTTGAACAACAGCAGTCATCAAGAGATGATGTTATTATAATAGAAACATTGAGATTGACTCAATGAGGGGAATCTAAGGTACTCAAAATTTGGATCTTTATTTCAATCAACTGAACAAAAGTAATTAGACATGTTAATCAAACCATGTATTGAGACCAGCAGTTAGCGTAATGGCTATGTCGTTGGACTCTCACGTAGTCGACCGCAGTTCGAGTCCCAGACCTAGTGGCATAAACTCATGCTGGGCACGTGTGCGTACCTGCCCAAGATTCCAAGAGGAGAATGGAGGAAAAGGGATTGTGGCATGGTCATCCCCTCTATGGGGGTGGTTTCTCGCTTTCTGTCTCTCTGTCTTTCTGGCGAGTGCACATACCCTACAGCAAAAACCTCTCCAAAAAAAAACAAAAAATCAAAAACAAAACAAAACAAAAAGTATTTGCATAGCTATTTAAGTACAAATATAGGTATGAAAACCATAAATGGTATAGGAGCATTGTGAAAAGCTATCGGAATAGGTTACTATAATGGATTGTGAAGGCATCATAGAAAATGCGAAATCTGAGAAAATGGGAATTATTGCAAAAAATAGAAATAAGAAAATCATTACAGAAAATACAAGTGTACTAACAAAATGAAAGAGTTTTAAGAGCAGTGAATTGATTAGTTTGACCTGATGAACTTTCTTTTCTCAACCAACATGCAACAAGGCTAACTATTAAATATTTAATATCCAGGCATATCTCTGAATGTTAGGCTGAACAGACCGAATAGACATCAGGAGTGGCCTCCCAGTATTAAGGCAGCTAATGCAATCAGGTTTGTCCTGCTGCCGTGCACAGACTAGACTGAGGCAATTTAGACACCAGGAAACATGTGAATATTTCATATGAAAAAATAACAGCAGTTTTCAAAGACTGATTGCATAGGTAGCCAAGGATTAGTGAAACCTGTATTATCTGCAGGAGTGGGAATTAAAAAAAAAAAGATACTAATATTTTAAATAAAATGTGTTTGGGTAATGAAATTAATCTGGACTATCAGCTCTCAATGAAAACAGTCTTAAGCAAGTGAAAGAATATATATATTATTTAATTTTATATATAATTATTATCATTTTAAATCACCAGAGAGAGAGGGAGAGGGAAAGTGAGGAAGTAAGCCACTGGGTCCAGGACTCGAAATGCAGTCATGTGAGAGTCTTTAACTACGATGCCACCTTACAGTCCACCGGAAAGAACATATTTTACCAGACTTAGAAAAAAGTAAAATATTCAACATGCCTTCTTTTCAAATCCATCCATATCACTTCCTAAAGTCATAAATTTGATCAGATTAATTAGTTTCTCATGTCCTTATATTAAAAAGAGTATTACAACAATAATATGCCACAAAGGACTGGTGAAAATTTGAGTGAAAGAATTATATAAAGTGCATAGATTGAGGCTGCGCACTCAGGAAATGCTAGCTTTTGTAATTATGATTATTAATAAGCCCGCTACATGTCGAAACAAGAATTTGTCTTTGAAATTTTTAGGTTCAGCAATTTTAAAATTTCAATTTATTTTATCACATATGTCACTTAGCTTGCAAATTGAATATTCCAACATGTATACATTTCTCACCAATCCAGTTGGGAATACTATACACATTATCTTCAACAGATAATAACCCATCACTTTGTCCCATAATGCTTTGCCTCACTATTTTTCTCCTTAATGTTCTTCCTCAGGTTTCGCATTTTTAAATGCAAATACAGAAGCTTAAGGTAGTAAATATAACTTGCTGAAACAATTTCAATTGTATTTTTAAAGCCACGCGGTATTGTTTCCTGTTATTATATCATTTTTTAAAAAAAATCTAAAATAATTAGAGGAACCCTGCCTATAATTGAAAATAAAACATTTAGAAAGTTTGGCATATCTTTTTTATTCCATTAATATACTGTAGGGCATATCCAAGAAAGTTTTGCTTAAAGTTAATGGAAGAAAAGAACATCTAATGTTGATGATTTTAGTATGTTGATCTTGATATTTCAAAGAAACATGAGGCTGAGGTTGAGGTTCATGAATTAAACCTTTTATTATATCCCTTTTGAATCCCTTTTAGGCTTACTGTACTAAGAAGTTAAACTATTTTTCTTTTTTTTGAGAGATTTTTGTTATAGGGCTCATGTTCTCACTGGAGAGACAGAGAGAGACAGAAAGTGAGAAACCACACCCTGGGGGGGATGGCCACACCACAATTCCTTCTCTTTCATTCTCCTCTCAGGATTTTGGACACATACTCATTCACCTGGTGTGAGTTTTAAGCCACTGGGTCTAGGACTCGAACCATGGTCAACTACATGGGAGTCCAGTGAGTGATGTAACCCTTATGTCATCTGCTATCCCCTCCCTTTTTTGTCGAATAAATAAGTGCCTAAAGGAAAACACCAACTGTATTTGTAGTGCAAAGTCTTAGAAAGATGAAGGGTAAAGGCTGATATCAAATTGCAAAGAGAAATGGGTGTTAGAATCACCTAGAAGATAAATACATTATGATGATTTGATGACGGTTTCAATATAGATGGATTAAGGAGTCGTAAGGCAATATGTCTCAGAGGTGTGAAGTAGGGATGGCTGAAAACAGAAATTATTACTAGAAATGGCAACATCAAAGTAGAAATACATTTGGCCAGACATGGTAGCATATCCACCAAATGCTTTTCACTTCCCTACCTCTAAGGATATTTTTCCTCATTAGGAGCAGTGATCCTAATGTGTCACATGCAGATTTATGATCAAAACCAGGAACACACACAGGTTTTAGATTTATGTTCCAAACCAGGAAGACACACAGGTTTCATGGAACACCAAATTTGCATAGCTTTTAGAAAGAATGTACAACTCAATATTACAGAGCATTTTTGTCTGAAGCGTAGTGGGGACCTATAACTCCTAGGCACATCTTTGAAAGTCTCAATATTTAGCACTCTAGAAATTCATGGTTATGCTGGGAGTGCTGAGTGCATGAATATAGCCTGAATTTAGGAGCCTTGGCTTCAGTCTTCCTTCACTTCAATACATAGTAATCTATGTGGTCTCCCAGGGTATACATGACAGTACCCATCCCTGTCCTTCTGCTGCTCATCAATATTCATCACTTATTACTCTAAAAATAATTTTGAGAATAGATGCAGGAATTTAATCTAGTACATAGTGCTCAGTTGAGTTCTCATATTTTTTTTTTTTTTTGGAGAGGTTTTCGCTATAGGGCACGTGCGCTCGCCAGACAGACAGAGAGAGACAGAGAAACAGAAAGTGAGAAATCACCCGCCAGTGGGGATGGTCACGCCGCAATCCATTCTCCTCCATTCTCCTCTCGGGATCTTGGGCACGCACGCACACACACCCGGCGTGAGTTTTAAGCCACCGGGTCCGGGACGCAAACCGCGGTCGACTACGTGGGAATCCAGCGACATAGCCATTACGCCAACTGCTGGTTCCCAAGTTCTCATATTTTTTGAGACTAAGAAGTAATTTTCTTAAAATGTCTTATTAATGTTGATAGGGATATTTAATAAGGGATAAATTCCCAGGCCACTTTGAAGTGATAGGACAGTATATATAGTAAGCCAATTTACTTTTTTCCTCTACTAGTTCAATTTTGTTTTTCAGAAGTGGACCATGACTTTTTAAATTTTATAGGTCTTTTGATAAAGTATAGTATATTGGGAAATGTACCTCTTAAGCCTATATTTCGGCTATATATAACATTTTTTGTGTCCCCCCCTTTAAATAATATTTCAGCTAATTTTACCTCTTATTTTACTCAGCTAGGCAAAACAAATTAGCATCTAATGGCTATCATTATTTTGTATTATTTGAATTTGATCATTTCAAAGATCAGTTACTACGTTTTTTTTTCCTCCATGGGAAACATACCTTTGTCTGAGAGAGACAGAGAGAATCAGAGAGAGGGAAGTGAGACATCACTTTCCAGAGGGGATGCTCACACCACAATTCCTTCTCCATTTTCTTCTCAGGATTTTTGGACACCACATACACATACACCCAGCATATTTCTCAAGATGCTGGGTCTGCTGTGATCACCCATGTGAGATCCAGCACCTTAATCACCATGCCACCTACTGGCCTCACTACTTTTAGTACGTAAAATCTCCTTTTCTTTCTGAGGTTCAGGTACATGTGGGGTGTGTGTATGTGAAAGGAGAGAAAGAGAAAGAGATTTTCTTATAGCATTACCCATATAAAGAACGATCAGGCTATAAGAACCTTCTCAATGACTCCTGAAGATTAATGATCAGGAAAATTGTGAAAACCCTCATTTTTTTTTTTTTTGATATTTTCTCATGATCACTCCTGATAATTGGATGTACTCTGTATATGTTTACATTGGTTTAAATGTTTTCATAAGAAGGTTGATGCTTGTTTCAAAATCAGTTATGCTTATGGCACAAAGAGGCACTAGAATGTCACTTATAATACAGAATCTGACTCTCCATGAAATGATGAACAGAGTAGCAAGGAGAAACTGAGGCAGGCAGGAACTAGGAAAATTGAAAACACATGAATTCTTTATTTTCCTCCTCTGTACTCTGTCTCTTGGAGGTGGTTGGGAAGGACAGAAAGAGTGGAGAATATTCTTCTCTTTCTCTCCTTTCTTACAGTAAGTAAAACTACTATCAACTGACCTACAATATGTCTTTCCATAGTAGAAATTTAAAAAATCACTATAGGTAAGAAAACCACCATCCCCAAGGAAGAGAAATAGCTCGGTCAAGGTCACACAGCTAGCAAGACTCAAGGCTCATAATAAACTTAATACCTGGATATTCAGTATTCATTACTGACTCTGAATACATAAGAAGAAACAAAAATCTTGAAAGCGGTTGTGAGAAAATAGAAAGAGCTTAGGAGTAAACAACACCAAGAAGAAGATCTGAGAAGAGAGGAAATCACTATGAGTGCATTCAAATTGCTAAGAATTGCTGGATATTTTTCACTGAAAGAAAAATGTTTTCATAGACTCATAATATTTATAAACACCTTTATTTTAAAATGGGAAGCAACAAGAGGACATACTTTAAAGAAAGAAAAGTAAAAGTTTGAGTAGGAAAACAGCTGGAGTGATGGCCAAAGAAACATCATCTATAAAAAGAGCAAGTGTTGGCAATCTGAGGACCAGGTCATGGAAAGTTATGAAAACCATAGCTATGAAAAGAGAAGGCTCTAAATAAATGAAGATTATTTGTCCCCTTGGATAAAAGAGAAAAGGAAATGAACACGTAGGCCCATGAAACCCATTTCTACAGGAGAATATGAAATGAAAGCAGCATGGAAGACTAAGGAATGTGAAGACATTCCCACCAGCAGCATCAGACCACGTGGAGAACAGGGCAGGAATTTTCTGGGCACGTTGGTGTACTGACTAGTCCCTTGATCCTGTACATCATGCTTTCTTTCATATCCAGCTGCGGATGGTTCAGAATACCAACTCTTCAACCAATCTGCACTGGTGTCTTAGAACACTTTTTAAAATGCTGCAAAGTCCAAATGCTGAATGGTAAGTGCATGCTTTCCTGAGTTCCTGAGTGTCCAGTTACCACACTCACTCTTTGAAGACTCTCCTTCAGCGCTGTACACTAAACCCATCAGAATGATTTGGTCTCATCATATTTTAAATATTGGTATTGGCATGTCTTTGAATAAAGGATTGTTTTGCAGAATATTATTCCTACAGGTCAGCAATCTCATCCCTTTTAAATGTTTACTTTCTAATTTAGCTCATCTTCTTTCCTTATCAATCTCTCCTTGTTGGTGCTGTCACAGTGTCCTCAGTCTCATGTTTACCTGTACTGAGTCCTGTCGATATTGTTACTGGCCTTTACACATCTAAATCTCCAAGTTTCCTCTATCTTGCTACTAGCAAATTGTGTAGATACTTTGACTTTAAGTTTGTGAAAATGCCAGTCATAGAAGCAATAAAAATTTAGAAAAATCCATGCACATATAGAACATCAATGTGGCATTTACTACTTATTCAATCCTGTTCATCTGATTTGATTATATCTCAATGCACAAGTGAATAATTCTTTGAAATACCTGGTTATGTATGTAAATCAGGCTTGAGTCAGGAGTAGAGGGTATTAAGTATGTCCCTGATACAGACCTTTATGAACCTCAGGGGTTCAAAACCATTGTGAGTTGATACAGGATGCCCTTTGCCTCTAGATGAATCAGTGTCATCAAAAAGACAAAGTAAGTTTGATGGGTTCTCTGTATATAAGAGCATTTTCCACAGCATCCTATTATTTCCTGTCATCAGCAGGGACCTCAGATTCTCTATAATTTAGGCTGCCAGAATGTTACCATTTTCCTGATCTCTTCTCAAGCTAAATTTCATTTCTGATTGTAAACGGGGCAAGAAAAAATTACTAGAATGAGACTTTAAACAAGATTCTTACAGATTCTTAGTCGTGTCTACAGAATAGATTTCTTTTCATTTGTGTTCATTCCTGTTAACAGAGAGTTTTCATTGATGGCGATAATAATGATCTCTACAAACTGCTTTATCTTAGTTTTCCTTGTTTGATTACATTTTTTAAAAAAAAAGCTCACTAATACTATGGACAAAGAAAACATCAGAAATAGTCCTCACACCTTACTTTTTTCCTCCAGTTTTTGATTTTAATTTTTTTTTTTTTTTTTTTGGTGAGGTTTTTGCTATAGGGCGTGCACACTCGCCAGACAGACAGAGAGAGACAAAAAGATAGAAAGCAAGAAATCACCCCCCCAGGGGGGATGGCCACGCCGCAATCCCCTCTCCTCCATTCTCCTCTCGGGATCTGGGGCATGCATGCACACGCGCCCGGCGTCAGTTTTAAGCCACCGGGTCCAGGACGCGAACTGCGGTTGACTACATGGGAGTCCAGTGACATAGCCAATACACTAACTGCTAGTCCTCTGGATTTTAAGTTTTAATGATTTCATTAGCCATCATTCAATTTTTCTTAATGTCTAAAGTTACTTCAGTCTGGTAACTTTCTCCTTAAGCATATAAGACTCAATTAAAATATGCTTACCTTTACTACATTTTCTGAAATGGAGATCACAATAGATAATCAACATTAAATTAAGTAACTTGATATTTAAGCATGGTATAAGAAATTTCTCTAGAGGCATCTTTAATCTGAGACTTGATAGCCTGGATCTTCCCTATTCTTTGGTGTTTTATGTTGGTTTAAAGCTTGAATATAACCTATGATTCTTTGCCTTTGAATTGGTAGCCATGTTACCTCATGGTGGCAAATCTCATTTCATTATTTGCCTCCTAAATAAGATAATAGTTTCTCTAAAATAGTCTATATCTTATAATCAAGTGGAATTACAAATATTTCTATGTTCTTTATTATCAACTTCTTCTTATATACAGAGCTGTGTTCAATGAAGTATAAAAGTACAGGATTTTTTTTTTGAGGGTGTGCTTCTTGATCAATATATTATCAAGTATTTAAAAATAAGATAGGGGGACCAGCATTTAGCATAATGGTGATGTCGCTGGACTCCCACATAGTCGACCACGTTTTGAGTCCCGGACCCGGTGGCTTAAACTCACGCCGGGCGCGTGTGTGTGCGTGCCCAAGATCCCGAGAGGAGAATGGAGGAGAAGGGATTGCGGCGTGGCCATCCCTCCTGGGGGGGTGATTTCTTGCTTTCTGTCTCTCCCTTTCCATCTCTCTGTCTATCTCTATCTCTCTTATGAACACATGTGCCCTATAACAAAAATTTCTCAACAAATAAATAAATGCCTACTAGTGGGATACTGGACCTCCTCTAGAAAGGGCTCCTTCTTATATTGGCATAGCGTGTCTTGTAACTTTTTCTATAACCCTTCTCCAAGGGGACATATAGCCATTATTTAGGATATCACTTTATAAAAAAATGAAATACCCAATCATTTTGTGGATTACTTGACACTGACAATAATTTCAACCTAGTTTTCGAAGAACTTTATGACACTGGGACCTGCCTGTCAAAATGGGAGATTGCTAGCAGTCATATGAAAAGTGTTATTTTGGAACCAATTTAAAAGATAGCAAATGAATTGTGTTGGCAGGGTGATTATATGATTGTTTTCCCCATTCTTGAATGAAACCTAGACATGATAATCAAGTAGATCTTCTTGTTTTAAAAGATATTATGCTCGGGAATATCAAATGAAAGTTCCTAGAACTTTCCCTTCTTATCAAGATTGCAAATCAAATAAATAGTATGGAAGTAATGATTCTAATTTCTTGTAATTTCTTGTACAATTGATTTACTTTTTGGATTCTGGAAAAAGCAGACATATCTTGAACAATTACTCAGGATTATTACAGTCTTACCAGGAATGACTTAAATTGCATGTTTTAGACAGTATGTATTTACTGGAATGCAACTCCACAGCCTCTGATAACTAAGACACAAGTTATTTTACATATGCATACATAGCAACATACTGTATTTGACCAGAGAGAAAGAGAGGAAGAGAGAGAGAGAGAGGGAAAGTGAGAAAGCAAGCCACCAGGTTCGTAATGGTGAGTGTTTAACCACCACAACAACACTACTGATATTTTAATATGGATAACTCAACCGCTGCCCCCAGAGGTTGTGCACACTTGCTGGAGAGAGAGACAGGGAGAGAGAGAGAGAAAGTGAGAAGGAGCCCTTCAAGTGGGCATAGTCATACTACAATCCCTTCTTCTCCATTTCAACTTTTGGGCACACGTGCACTCACACCCACCATGTCTAGGACTGGAATAGTGTAGTCAGCCATGTGGTATCCAGCTACCTTAGCCACCATGCCACCAACTAGCCCTGGGTGACACTATCCTTGAGAAGGATTACCTTATGTATTGTAGCAGCATCCCTAGACTCTAGCACAGGTGTCAAAAGCATCTCTCCCAATTATGACAGCAAATAAACTCTTCGAACATTGCCAAATATCCCCTCATGGGCAACATTAACCCCACTGAAAGCCATAGCTTTATATACTAATTCAAAAGGATCACTAAAGGAATGTATTTTTACCCTGTTGAAACCAAACATTATGATTAATTTTATGTATTAATTTTACCAGAGCATCATATATCCAGATATTTGGTTAAATATTATTCTGGGTGAGGAGGTGGTTTGGATAAGGTTAACATTTGACTGAGTAAAGTAGATTGGTCTCCCTAATGTGGGAAGCCCTTATTCACTCAGTTGAAGACTTGGGAGAACACAAACCTGATTCTCCCACAGACACAAGTAACTCTTCTTTTCTAGTGATTTGAATTGGCCTACTCATTTTTCTGGCCTTTGCACCCAAACAAAACCTTAAATATTTCATGGGTCTTGACAGTGCCAACTCTTAAACTGCAATTTAACCATCAGTTCTCCTGGTTCTCAAACCTTTGAATATAAGCTAGGTTTTTTTTTTTGGGGGGGTCTCCTGCTTGACAATGGCAGATCTTGGCATTTCTCAGCCACCATCATCCATAATCCTTATAATATTGCATGTACTCTTTATGTTAATCTCTTTCTCTATGTAAATAGTTCTCTCTCTCTCTCCCCCTCTTTTTCTCTCTCTCTCTTGCCATCCCTCTCTGGAAAACTCAAATACACCATGGAATACCACCTATTCCTTGTCTTAATATTATGTCAGTATTCCTGAACACTACTACATCTAATTTGGAGATATTTAATTATATCATAATATTATTTATTTATTCATTATAATGGCATCATGGTGACTGATCCTAAAGAGGAAAAGAAATAATAATAACCTACAACGTATTTTTACGACTATGTGTCATAAAACAAAAATATATGGCCTGCCATCCAAAGTAAGATAAGTTGGGATCTCTGCTTCAAAGATAAGTTGTTTTATCTAAATATATCTAACCCCCCCTCCATAATTCTTGATTTTTAAAAATTTGTAGACTAGCCTAAAACACTTTTTAATCTTATGTCCCAAATTGTTCATTGATTATTCCATCTTCGAAGGCTCATAGGTCATCTGTACTTCAGTCAGAGGGAATCTGCCACATGAAAATAATACTCAGATCTAATAATACTCAGAGGATCTTTACAAATGGACTTGTAATACTGAATGTATGGTTAATAAGAACCATAATGCTTCTACTAACAGAAATCCACAGGATCTTGGAAGAAATCCAAATCAACTGCTACAGATGACTTCTTTTTTTAGAAATGACTATTGGCTTAAAAAAATAAAAAAAGAAAAAGAAAAAAGAAATAGCTGTTGGGTTGCTACTTGACCTTGGTAAAGACCAAGTACATGAGTAGTGAGTCTGTGGGGTTCCTCTGCGGGACCTGGCCCTACAGATAGCCTCAATGGGGGAAAATGGTGATAAGGAAAAAATGGCTGCTTTGGAGGCCAAAATCTGTTATCAAATTGAGTATTATTTTGGAGACTTCAATTTGCCATGGGACAAGTTTTTAAAGGAAGAGATAAAGCTGGATGAAGGTTGAGTATCTTTGGAGATAATAAAATTCAACAGGGTAAACTGTCTAATAACAGACTTTCATGTAACAGTAGAAGCACTGAACAAATCCAAGGAAGAACTCATGGAAATTAGCGAAGATAAAATTAAAGAGATCTCCAAGCAAATTCCCTCCCTGAAATGACTGATGAATATAAAAATCACGTCAAAACCAGATCTGTTTATATTAAAGACTTCCCAATTGATGCAGCCCTTGATGATATAAAAGAATGGTTAGGAGATAAAGGTGAAATACTAAATATTCAGGGGAGAAGAACACTGCAGAAAGCATTTAAGGGATCGATATTTGCTGTGTTTGAAAACATTGTATCTGCAAAGAAGTTTGTAGAAACCTCTGGTCAGAAGTACAAAGGCACAGAGATGCTAATACTACTTTTCAAGGAAGATTACTTTGAAAAGGAAAAAAATGCAGAAAGAAAACAGCATAAACAGGAACCAAAATTAAGAGCTAAACAGCAGGATTGCAGTACGTCAGCATCCTCCTGCCTCTGCCTCCCTAATCGCTGGGACTGCAGCCATGTCCGCTCTTTCAGACAGCCCTTGCTTTATTACCCACGTCCCCCGGGGCCGCTAACTCACAATTCTCTTGCCTCAGCCTACCGACTAGCTGGAACTACAGGCTTGGAAGACCACCACCACCACCAACAGCGCAACAGGGTCACTCTATGTCGTGATCTGCCCACCTCAACTCGGAGTCGCTGGGACCACAGGCGTGCACCATCATGCCCAGGTATTCAGAAAGGACCTCACTATATGCCCCACTTGCCCCCAACTCGCAATCCTCCTGCTTCAGCCTTCCTATTAGCTGGGACTATAGGCTCTCACCACCACCACCACCGCCACTGCCACCGCTCTTGGCTTTCAGGATAGAAGAAGAAAAACAAGTTAGCGGAAGATGCTGAAATTAAATCGCTAGAAGAAAAAGATCGGATGCTTGCTGAAATTTCCAGGTGATTCGGATGAACAGACCTGTAGAGAAAATGTGCACAGCTTTTTATCAAATCATGGTGAAAAAAAATGGATAGATTTTATCAGAGGACCAAAAGGGGGCAACATTCTGTTTTAAGAAAAAAATCCAAGAAAACTCTAGAAAAAGCCAAAGATACAAATAATGGCAACCTATGATTAAGGAGCAAAGCAGTTACTTGGGAAGTACTAGAAGGAGAGGTAGAAAAAGCAGCATTGAAAAAAATCATAGATGATCAGCAAGAATCCCTGAACAAATGGAAGTCAGAGGTCGCAAATTTAAAGGAAAAGGAAATACAGCTGCTTGGCCTGGGTCTGCCAGAGGAAAAGTGCAGTTTTCAGGGCAAGAAAACCAAAGTCTATAGTGATGATGACTTTGATGAAAATGGCGCAGCTCCACTAGTGAAAAGAGTAAGAGAAGAAACAGACCGGCAAGAACCTGCATCCAACAACAAAAACAACAACAACAACAACAAAAAAAAACAAACAAAAAAACAAACAAACAAACAAAAAAAAACACAGAAAACAAAATGGAGGCCAGAGTTTAGTCAACAAATTTTTATTCATTTTAATTAGGTTTTAACCTGCCTTTTGTCTTTGACGCCTTTTAAAAAGGAAACCGAATTAGGTCTACTTCAGAGTCCACCTGTAAGAACAGAAACAAATTTTTGTTGTTTAAGTTGTCTTTTTGTTTTGTTACTCTTATGAGGAATTTTTAAAAATGTATGGTTCTGTTTGTGTTATTCAGATGATTCAAATATCAGCAGAAAGACTTCTGATAAATTGCTTTTGTAATATGAGAATGTATTAGTAGAAACTAATAACATATACACTTTATAAAAGAAAAAAATAAAAAGACCAAATACCTGAGTATAGAACACAGGTGACTATGTAATTTGAGCTGCATGCCATGAGTTAGATACTACTGTATATAATACACCAAGACATAACTTTGACCTTAGTCTATTCTGAAGTGGGAGTTATATCTAAAATACTGAAATCAATTGAGTTGTGAAGGTTCAAGTCACTTGCATATCACCTGCATGGGCAAATACTTCAGATACTTAATCTTGCTTCATTGTCTCATCTTCCTTAACCTACAACAACATGATCTCC
The DNA here is from genome assembly GCA_026018925.1 of Tupaia tana. Taxonomy (NCBI): domain Eukaryota; kingdom Metazoa; phylum Chordata; class Mammalia; order Scandentia; family Tupaiidae; genus Tupaia; species Tupaia tana. The sequence goes on along the minus strand of JAKSZU010000001.1, from coordinate 171,801,799 downwards.
TAGGAAGTATTTTGTTACCATTGACAAGGTCATGCAATAAAATTTTGGTGCCATTTTCTTTTGGTTCCAAACAATATTCTGACCCTAATTATAAATGTACTGATTCTGCATAGGATAGCCCTAAATAGGAGAGTCCTTGAAGAATAAAGGTAAAGAAAGTTTTCTTTTTCAAGGAAGCATTGAACAGCACAATTTGTGGTGTATTGGTATTCTACAAAATTTCTTTATGAGTTTGCTATTGTTACAATAGGTATGGCACGTCAGTGATATGAAATATTCAACACTTATTTCTCTTGCAGTTTCAGAATTCAGGTGATCTAGATTGGTTTTAAGCTAACCCCAACTGGCATGCTCTGTGTCTCAGGGGAGTTAGGGTTGCTATATATGATAATATAACATGGGAGAGGTCAGCAACATGGCTGATTACAGAATCAAAATTTGTAGTTCACCTCTCCCATGGTTGAATACGTGCAATATTACATGGAAGCAGGCATGAATACATAGAAGGAATAACAATTGGAGGCAAATGATGTTCTCTGCCCTATTCCTTTATTCTGTCTTAAGAAGGAATTAAAATTATGGTTCTAAACTGATTATATAAACTATTGCTAATGTTTTGGTTTAAGGAATAGAAACATGGAAGGAACAGGTTTGGAAGACTGATTTTAAGAATAACTATGGATGAGATTTATGGATGGATATGTTAGAATGCACGGAAATGTATGGATATTTGACTGCCATATGACTGCATCCACTTTAAGGGAGGCTCTGGATAATCATCTAGATAAAATGACACGTTTTGTAGACATTAATCAGCCTTATTCCCCATCTATCTAGAGTTTGGGCTTGGACATAGAAGCACGCTACAGGTTTTGGTATGAGTAGAACTACATGGGATTTTGCTCCAAGGGTAATCATGCATTTGCCACCATTAAGTACTTAACCTGCCAGGAGCAGATTGATGCTGAGATCTCAATTTGATTCAATGCCCCGAGGAAATAGCTAACTACATTGTTGGCAGGTTAAATGTGTTAGACATACTTTTGAATTTCATGAGAGTGTGTATCCCTAAAACTGTAAGCATTTGGTTGTACAGAAAAGTATAGTAGCCTATTGGAGACCCAGTTATGTTTCCAGCTGGGAGACAATCCAATTAGGTGCAGGAGTTATTTGTTGAAAAGGGAAGGGGCAGCAATGGAATTCATGATGTGGCAGAGCACGTATACCATTATGACTTTTCTGATTGCAAAGGTTGTAAGAAAAGCAGCTGACTGTTTACAGAAAAAGTGAAAAGTCATACATAAAACAAGCATTATAATAATCAACTATATAGTTCTGAAGTGAATAGCATTTAATTTATTTAAAAAATATGAACATTGATTATTCATAAAAAAGATAAACCAAGAGAATGGGGCAGAGTGAAGGGAAATAACAGAATATAAATCTTTTATAAAGAAGTCAACATATTAGTGATAAATTATGAAAAACAATGTAACCATATTACTTAGCAACAAGGAGATGATTTCTAATGAACACATGAAAATAATGAATGGTGATACACTCAGAAGCAGGACTGGAGGGTAAAAAGAATAAGAAATGATCTACTTTTACATTATAATGACCAAATGATTTGATTTAAAACTATTTATATGTGTTTTTGGTAAAAATTACTTGAGTAGAAGAGGGGGAGGAAGAGAGAAAAAGAGATATTTTAGGTAGCCTTTCGTTATGGTGATCTTTTGCCCCAGTACCTGAGTTAGCAAGGATTACGGGCTGCATCCCTTGGTCCAGCCTGTTCAGGGGGCTCTGGGATCGGAACACAGGCCTCATAGCATCACCACTTGCATCACCATAGGTGGGCCATTGCCCCTATTTTTTATTTACCTTGGTCTCAAAGAAGCCACATCTGAAATCATAAATGAACGAGCAATTTTAAGTAAGTCAGGCTTTTAAATACAGTTCAATATTTGGGGATTCACAAATTATGCCATTCTATTTATCATCATCATCGTCCTGCTGACCACACCAACAACAAAATTACAAATAAAATACACACATAGGAATTTCTTTTAAAAATTTTTATCTATTTTTAATTAATTAATTTACATTCATTCACTGAGCATTGTCACAACATACAAAATGTGATTTCCCATTCAGAATATACTGCATAGTGGCTTAATCATACATGTTATCATCAATAATTTTCCATTTCTAGTTTCATATATATATATATATATATATATATACATGTATTTCCCCCTATTTCTCATCCTCTCTCATTTCCCACCCTCCTCCCATGCTATCTCAAGTGTCTACAGTTGTTTTCCATTCGTTTTTTCTTCTACATTTTATTGATTCAAAAAATTTCTTAAATCATCTAACTACTTTCAATAGCAAGTTCAGCTGGTATATACGTATCTGTAAGTACATGTCTGACTTCAGGTGTGAAACTGAGTAGAATGAATATACTATAAGGTAACACCTAGCTGATGCTATATAGCTTACTATTGTCATTAAGTAGGTATTTTTAAATATATTTTTTAGTTTCAAGAAATGCAGTTTTATCTTCAGTAAATCAAAGAAATGCTAAGGAACCATATGAATTTCAATAGAACTGATTCTATGTGGAGGTTGGGCTACAGGACACAATTCAAACTAACTAAAAGCCCTACTATAACATATTGGATTCCTTTGTACTTTGTCTAGAAATTTACTAGTACTGAGAGAATTAACTCAGTCTTTGATTGTTTCTCACCAGTATCAGGGCATAACCATAGTTTGGCCATCATACTTGTTGTAAGTCTTTCACATAGCTTCCACAGAGATCTTTTTTTGAAGCAAATGATATCATGCATAATTCTTGCTTGTAAACTTAAAAGTTTCCTTACTGTTTTAAGGATATTGTCCTACTTATCACCTTGGAAAAAAACAAAAACAAAAACAAAAACTCTGGTTCACATTTATCCTTCTAGCTTATCTTCTACCATCCTCCCATTTACCATCTGTGGCAGCAATATCATATTGATTTCTATTATCTGCTTTGTCTCTGGATCTCATTGTAATATAAGCTCCTAGAAGACGAGATGCTTAATGAATGTTTGTTTTTGAATGAAAAATAGATTTATTAATCTTTTTATTAATTAGGAAATCCACATTCTACACTCTTTTTGCCTATTCCTGAAGTCTCAGAAGTTTTTAGGAGTCTAATTTTTAAGAGGTGTAGGTACTCTTCTGAACTTGAAGCCTATTTCAAAGAAAATTACACACTAAGACAATTCTACTTTAATACAATCTCTTGTAAGTTCAACAGAGAAAAAAAATATATGCAGTCATGTCCAGCATATTAAGATCCAAAGACGAAGCCGATACATAGTTTCAGCTTCATACAGAGTTACTTATTTGGTTGTCTATTTTCAGTTGTCTTTTGAATCTCTTATATTCAAGAAATAACAAAGAGCTAGTGCGTAACATGGACCTGGTTCTGTCCTAAGTAGTTTAAAAGCATTATTTTATTTACTTCTAATAATGGTCTTATGAAGTAGGTCCTATGATATATTGATACAGATAAAAAAAATGGAGAAGTTTTTCTTTCTTTCTTTCTTTCTTTCTTTCTTTCTTTCTTTCTTTCTTTCTTTTTTTCTTTTTTTTTTTTTTTTTTTCTATAGGGCACTTGTGCTTGCCAGAAAGAGAAAGAGACAGAGAGAAGAGAGAAGGAAAGTGAGAACTCACCACCCAGGATGATTGCAGGCCATACTGCAATCGATTCTCTCCTCCATTCTCCTCTCGGGATCTTGGGCACACACACACGTGCCCAGCATGAGTTTAAGCCACCAGGTCCAGGACTCAAACTGCATTTGACTACATGGGAGTCCAGCAACATAGCCATTACTCCAACTACTGGTCCCAAATTACATGGAATTTTATCAGAAGAGAGAGGAAAAGCAGTAGAGGGAAAACAGTATCTAGGTTCAGTCCAGCTCATCGGTAAATGCCAGCTCCCCCTAGATGTGCAATCTTGTTTCTAACCTGAACTGGGCCAGCCCGATCTCTAGGTTGAGTTAAGGATAAACCCATTTCTGGAGCAGGGTAGGTTGTCCTGGCACTTACAAAAAATCTATTTACAAACTAGAAAGGAATGAATGGATGAATGACCAGCATTTCTATTTCTGGTCTCCTTCAAATTTCTCTTAATATATACAGTGTCACCTCTTACAACACTTTCTGCTGTTCCCCAAAATGAAATGCCATACTGCCTATAAGAATATTGCTAAATAAACATGGTAACATAAAAAGAAAATAAATAATGTACAGTTTTAGATAGTGTTTACTTTAAATGGCATTTCTGGGATATTTTCTGGAAAAGCACACTCCTAAGTTGTTTATTAGTGAATAAATCATTTTATATTTTTATGAAAAAAGAATTTACAAATGATGAAGTTTTATCATCTTTGCAAACTTAAACAAAAAGTTTTGTGTTAATATTGTAGACTGAAATAACAATGAATGAACATTTTTTAAAAATCTATTTTATCTTCTTCTTTTGAGTATTACGTTTTTTTCTCTATTACCTAACTTAGCACCACTTTTTCCACAGATTATGGAGTTATTTTACAAGAGGAAAATTTTTATTATTTTTTTAAGAGGTTTTTGCTATAGAGCATGTGCACTCACTGGAGACACAGAGAGAGACAGAGACAGAAAGTAAGAAACCACTGCCAGGGGGTTGGCCACGCTGTAATCCCTTCTCCAGTCTCTGATCAGGATTTTGGGCATGCATGCACATGCCCCCAGCATGAGTTTTAAGCCACCGGGTCTGGGACTTGAAGCCAACTACATGAGAGTCCACCGACATTACTATTACCCCATCTGCTCGTCCCAAGGCAGATTTAAAAAAAATGGTTTAAAAATACGGGAATTTTTATAGCATTAATCTAAAAATAATTACATTTAGGTGTTATTGTACTTTATGGATTATCACTGAGAAAGGGATGGTTTACCAAATATATGGGGCTATCACAAACTCACCTGAAACTAAATACTATAACTCAGTCTCATGGAATAAACAATTGGATCTACTTTTACTATTTGCAATTGATTTTGCACTATGATGAAAATAAAAAAAAAAAAAAAACTGACTATAAGCAAAATGGTGGTAAATAGAATTTATAAAATGCCAAGCATTTAATTCCTAAATCCTGATGATTCTTCCTTTTAAGCTTAAAAATTAAACTGGTAGGGCCAGCAGGTGGTGTAGTGGTTGTGGTGCTGGACTTCCACATGGTTGACCATGGTTTGAGTCCCAGACCTGGTGACTTGAAACTCATACTGGGCACATGTGCGTGTGTGCTCAAAATCCCAAGAAGAGAATAGAGAAGAAAGGATTAAGGTGTGGCCATTCCCCCTGGGGGATGATTTCTCTTTTTCTGTCTCTCTGTCTCTCACAAGAGTTAATGTACCCCATAGCAAAAATCTCTCTCTCCCACCGAAAAAATTAAACTGGTAAGTTTAAGATTTTATTTGTAAATGGCACTTGCCTACATTCCTTTTGGCATCATCCAACCAATGACAATGTATAAATATACATTATCATATTTACATTATTATTTCATTTATACTATATATATATACACATATATATATACATATATATATGTATGTGTGTGTGTGTGTATATATATATATATATATATATATATATATATATATAAAAGCAATGTTTTTTTTTTTTGAGAGTTTTTTGCTATAGGGTGCGTGCACTCACCAGAAAGGCAGAGAGAGACAGAGAGACATAAAGCGAGAAATCACCCCCCAGGGGGGGGATGGTCATGCAAGCAATCATTTTTCTTAATAGTGCTTGACATTCGCTAAGAGTTTGAGTCATTACACACACATACACACATACACACACACACACACACATATACAAAAACACTGTGTGTGTGTATATATATATATATATATATATATATATATATATATTGGCAAATGTATATAATATATGTGTAAATATTTCCATGGGTATGGCAATATTTTTCATACTTATTGTGCTCCTTTAGAATAGGCTAACACATTAACAGAATTTAAAAAGGGATAGTCAGGCCCCTAAATTATGATAGACCTTATTTGAATTCAGGACTATCTAGAAAAAGAAGCTACATGTTTTACAGATATTAAAATTTTATGCAGCATTTTCTACCCCTTTTTAAACTCTGTGCCTTTTAGTGAAGACATAAGATTGCAGTGACAAAATTCTTCTTGAGGTTTATGGAAGCATTCTGTTACTCGATAGCCCTAAGTTTAAATTATTAATAAATCCACTAAGAATTTATTTAGAGCAGAGGTAATTGATTTTATAGGGTGACCTGTTAAAAATCAAGTGCTATCATTTGTAAACCCCAGGCAACATTTCACATTAGCAAAGTAGCATGCCTCCAGGCTAGCAGCATAGCCTTACACAGCACATAATAATGCAACTGAGGTGCATGTGGGCTACCTTTGGTCAGGAAAAGAGATCTTATTTAAGAAGTCCTGATTACTAATTCGAGTAATGTCACTTTTGTATACCCCAATTATAAATGACCTTTAATTTAGGGATTAATTATCATATGCTTTGGCATTTTGTGTTTGTTTCTGTTTTCTTCTGCTCCTACTAAATGTTGATGGCTGCTGCTTTGGTTCAATATTCTTACAAGAATATGAAGGAGAACAGCCCAGAACAAAGCTAAATGACATATTAGAATCCCAAAGAGAATAAGCAGCGTATTGGCTAAGGGTGAGAAACAACAGAATTTTTTGTGGTTTCTGCTACTTAAAATATATGAATTGCAGTGAAACAGGGACATCTGCTGTAGGATAAGGATGCAAAACAGAGTAGAAACAAAAAGACTGCGGAGGCTGAAGTTCTATTTAGATGCACCTAAATTTTGTGTAAATCACTGCATTAAATTTTACTCCCCCCAAAACATGAAACCCAATTGAATATGTGCATACTGAAATTTAGGCTGTTTATTTGAGAATGAAACATGTGGGATACATCAATAATAAGATGATTGAAGGATGAGTATACATTATACATTCATATACATTGATATAAATCACACATGACAAAATTTGATGATTGTAGAAGAGATGACGTATGGTATATTCATGGAGCAATTCTTTCATCTTTTCTGTATATTTGCAAGTTTTCATAGTAAAATATTTGGAAAAATGTGAAAAATACCAGCTAAGCCTGTGACCTGGTGAGTAAGGTAACTAAATTCCACATGGTCAAGTGTGGGGTTGAGTCTTGACCCTGAAGTCCTGAAAAACTCATTGGGCTCATGGGTATATGTGCCCAAAATCTTATCTTGAGAAAAGAAGTGGAGAAGAGATTACAACACTACCATAACCCATGGGTGTGCTCTCTCTCTCTCTCTCTCTCTCTCTCTTTCTCTATGTGTCTCTGGTGAGTTCATGTGTCCACTAGCAAAACAAAATAAAACAAAATGGGACAAAAAATTGGCTGAAAAATGGAATATAAAGTATTAGGTAGGAATAACTATTAGAACAGTTATTTTATTTAGCTTTATTGTTTATTTTTATTATTTTCTAGTTTTGATCAGAGAGAGACAGAGACAGAGAGAGAGGGAAAGCAAGAAAGCAAGCAACCAGGTCTGGGACTTGAACCTCAGTTGCCCATGTGAGAGTCCAGCACCTATAGCCACCATGCCACCTGCTGGCACCAGTAATTATTCTTATCTATTTATTCTTAATTAATACTGAGCATAACTAGTATATATAGAAATGACTTTTCAAAAGTTGTTTACTGCTTTGCCATTTCAATGTATCTATTGCTTCAGCTGCTGCTGTGTCTTTTGACACCACCTAGTAAACTAAGTTTATGGTGTCAATTACTTTTCTGCTTTTAATATTCCATGTATTTTTCTCTATTAAGAGCTAAATTGAGAGACCAGCAGATGGCATAATGGTTACCCTAGACTCCCAAGTAGTGGACTGTGGTTCCAGTTCTAGACCCAGTAACTTAAAACTCACACTGGGCGCGTGTGCAAACATGCCCAAGATCCTGAGAGGAGAATAGAGAAGAGATTGCGGTGTGGCCATACCCCCTGGGGGGGGTGATTTCTCATTTTCTGTCTCTCTGTCTCTCTCTGTCTCTACAGCAAGCCCTTGCATCCTATAGCAAAAATCTCTCCCTCAAAGAAGAGCTAGATTGACTATAAAAATAAATAGAAAAGGTATACCTTTTGTTGCTTCCAAATGGAAAATATACTTAAATTTGAGCATCCTTTAGAATTTTATAATTTACCATATATGTTACAATTACTCAAGTTGTCCTATAACATGTCAAAGTAAGTTCTTAGAATTACAAACATCTGGAACTTCAAAGAATGGTTTAATAATGATTTTGTGGCAATATGCTAGATCTAAAATACTTTCCTTCAAAGCATATCTATGCTGAAAAAGACGAACACTTTATTAAAATTTAATGTAATCCTTAATGCTATTATTTTTTTCTTCAACTTTTCGTGCTGCAGCATAGAGATGAGTAAAAAGCTTTAGACAGTTTTCTCTGAATGATGAATAAGGTTGACTTGGTTCTCAACACACTTAAAAGTAATTTTATATGTTATAATATTTTTAATATTAAAACATACCACACATAGGGAATTTAATATTCAATTACTAAATTAAATGCCCTCTTTATTACTATAATCCATGGGAACTCTGTAGTTTTTATGAGAGCAAATACAAATTAATAAAAATGGCTAATGAAGGTTCTAAATTTGTTTTCTTTGTTAAATAACTTTCTGTTTATGATCACCTTTATTTTTCCATATACTGAGTCTTTTAAAATTATCTTCTTTTCTTTTTAAAAAATGTTTTTTGCCCTAGCTTGAAAGCACTCACTGGGGAGAAACAAAGACAAGGAAAGTAAGAAATCATCCCTTCAGGGGGCATGGCCATGCTTCAATCCCTTCTCCTCCCTGGACATATGCTCACACACAGGTGTGATTGTCAGTCATGTGGGAGTCCAGTGCCTTAACCACCCTGCCACCTGCTGGCTCTGAAAATATCATGTCTGAGATTGTTTTTCAAACACTATATATATCAGTATGAACAGTGTTTACAGATTGGATTTTTATGAACAGAAAAATTGATGTAATTGTTGTATTTTTTAATCACCATAATGAGCAATTTTCTACAAGAAAATATACTGTAGAGTTCCTCTCATTTATCTAATAACAATTAAGCAAATAGGATATAAAGTTGAATAATTCTAAGTTCAGCTTCAGAAATTCACATGTATGTGCTCATTGAAAGTTACTGACCTTTAATTCTCAGATTCTTTATTTAGATAATGAATTCAATGTACAATTTTGTATTTATTTTATATTATAAATATAATGCCATCATAGATATATGTGTGTATGTGTGTATGTATATATATACATATATATATGTGTAAATATATATGTATATACGTATATATATGTATATATATACATATATACATATATATATATGTGTGTATATATGAAAAATGTAATTTATATAGGGTTTGCTACTATCTGTAGTTTCAGGCATCCACTAAGGGTCTTGAAATATAACCTTCAAGAATAAGGATATAGATTTCTATAGTTATTTACTATATCAAATTATTGTGAAAATGAAATAACATTTGCCTATAAGCAAAGACATAATTTCATAGTGTTTGAGAATACTAACTCTGAACCAGATATATAGCATGGTAGCTCAGATGCTGGACTCCCACATGGTTAGTCATGGTTCGAGTGCCAGACCCAATGGCCTGAAAATCATGCCAGGTGCATTTGTGTGCGTGCCAAAATCCTGAGAAGAAAAATGAGGGAGAAGAGATTGCAATGTGGCCATCCACCTAGTGGGTTATTTCTGACTTTCCTGCTCTCCATCTCTTTCTGGTGAGTGCATGCACTTTATGCCAAAAACATCAATCAATCAATCAACCAATCAATCAATAATCAGCTCCACCACTCCACTACTTTTCAGCTGTGTGAGTGTCTAAATTTCTATGAAATAAGGATGGTAATAATAGCACCTGCTGTACAGAGATGTTACAATTTTTTAAAATATGTTTGCCATACATTGTGTGTGCTTGAGAGAGACAGGGAGAGAGAGAGAGAGATCACTCTCTTGGGACAATGATCATGCTGCAATCCCTTCTACTCTATTCTTCACTCAAAATTTTGGCCACACATACACATGCGCCTGGCATGCTTTTCAGGCTGCTGGATCCAGGACTTAAACCACAGAGTTGGTCATGTGGAATCCAGCACCTTAAATGCCATGCCACCTGATGACCCTAGAGTTGCTCTAGTTATTGAATTAACTAGTGTATACAAATCTGTATCAGTGCCTAGGAAGTGAGCATTCTACAATTTTGTTTGCTATGATACAGGGGAAATTCAAAAAGGTCATGGGAAAAAGAATAAAAATATGTTTTTTTTTGATTGGCTCAAAAATTTGAAGTCCATGCCTAGTTTTTTAAGAATATACATTTTCCATTAACTTTTTAAGACCCCTCATATGTAACAAGTATTATATAATTATATAAAATAAATAGGTTGTGGACTGGATGTTGATTTCCCACCAGAATTAATATTTGGGAACTTAATACTCACTGTAACAGCACTAAGAGGAGTTGTTTCTGGGAACTGATCAAGTCCTGAGCGCACTGACTTCGGGAATGGAATTAATGTTCTTGTAAAGGGTTGAATGGATCTGTCTTACTACGGTGCTACCTTATAGTGTATTCATTCTGCTCATTTCCACACCTAAATTCAGCCGTATATTCACAGATATGTATATACCAGCTGAACTTGCTTCTGAAGGTAGTTAGATCATTTAAGAAATTGTGCGATTCAATAAAACGTGGGGGAAAAAAGGAATGGAAAACAACTGTAGACACCTGAGATAGTGTGGAAGGAGGATGGGAAATGGCAGAGGGTGAGAAATAGGGGTAATTATATTTAACTAGAAATGGAAAATTATTGATGATAACATGCATGATTAAGCCACTACGCAGTATATTCTGGATGGGAAATCACATTTTGCATGCTGTGACAATGCTCAGGGAATGAATGTAAATTAATTTCTTTATTCTAAAAAATGTCTCAGAAAAAAATTGCAGGGCACTTGTAACTAGATTCTAGCTTTGTCCATATTTTTAGTTTAAGATATGTTGTGAATCAATAAAATAAGGAAAAAAGCTTAGTATGGAAGGGAGAGAGGGGAAAGGAAAAGGGAAAAACAAGTAAAAGTTTGCTTAGTTGACAAAAAAAAAAATGAGAAGTTATTTGCTGATAAGTTATAGTGTAATATCTTTGGCTTGACTGACATGCATAGTATTTGTGCTGAATTAAGAAATGTACACTGTAGGCGATCTAGCCATTCTGGGAGAAAGGAAGATGTCCCACTGCTAACTGGGCCACCAGCATACAAAACCCGCGTGAACAGCCCTTCTTCAAGAGGCCGACAGCTCCATGGCTCCTGAGATCTAGCCATTTTGGGAGATAAGAAGATGTCCCACTGCTAACTGGGCCTCCAGCATACAAAACCCGTGTGGTAGGAAGACCCCTTTCAAGTCTCCTCTCTCTGTATCAGTCTTTGTCTCTCTCTACCTCTGTCTCTGTCCTCTGTCTCAATCACTCTCTCTTTTTTTTTAATTTTTGCTTTTTATAATTTTTAAAATTGAGGCATTTTACAGGGCCCTTTGGCCCCTCCTAGGCCTTTATCTTGTTAATAATCCCCTCTCCTCCTCCCAGAACAGCCCTTCTTCAAGAGGCAGACAGCTCCATGGCTCCTGCAATCTAGCCATTTCCGCACCGCACGGTTTTCTAATTTTTGAGTTTTATTGAAATTTTTGAATATTAATTTTTCTTTAGATTTATTTAAAAGTTTTTCTCTTCTTTTTCTCTGCTTCTTGTCTGGTTTTTTGCTGTTGTTGGTATTGTTTCCCTCTCTCTGCTTCCTTTTCTGCACACTCCTTGACCCTCAGATTGAACCTCCAAGTTCGGGAAGAAACTGACCATCCACCAGATGACTAGAAATCACTGCAGAACCACAAGAAATATGGGGAAGCAGGAAAATACCTCTCCCACAAGGGAAACGGATAGCTCCTCTTCATCCACACACAGTTCATTGGAAATGTCTGATAAAGAATTCAGAACATTCATAATGGCAAAGCTAACAGAGATGGAAGAGAAGAGAGACAAGGAACTGCTGAAGAGGAAGGAGAAAGGAGTTGAAGAGTTCCAGGAGGTGAGGAAATTCATGCAAGATCTAAAAGAGGAATTTCACACTTTACAAAAGAATCAGATGGAACTGTGAGAGATGAAGGCTATAATACAAGAAGTCAAAATCTCCCTTGAAAGTATTTAAAGCAGACTAGATCATACAGAAAATAGAATCTCTAATGTAGAAGAGAAAATGGCTGGCCTAGAAAAATCCACCATGAAGACTGAGAAAATGGCCCAAAAATTTGAGAATAATATGCGAGAAATACTAGATACAATTAAACGTCCAAATATCTGGATAATAGGCATCCGAGAGGGTGAAGAGACTCATAAGGGCATTGATAATCTATTCCATGAAATACTGCAAGAAAACTTTACAAACCTGGAGAGGCACTCAAAGATTCAGTCCCAAGAAATACAGAGGACCCCAAATAGAATCAACCCAAGAAGATCTTCTCCAAGACACATCACAGCCAGATTGACCAAAACCACAGACAAAGACAAGATACTAAGACTGGCTAGAGAAAAAAGGCAAGTTACCTACAAAGGGTATCCCATCAGACTAACGGCAGACCTCTCATCGGAAACAATGCGAGCGAGGAGAGAATGGGAAAATATATTCAAAGTATTAAGGAAAAACAATTTCAACCGAGAATTCTGTACCCAGCAAGGTTATCGTTCATTTGGGAAGAAAAGACACGAACTTTCCCAGATAAACAAAACCTGAAAGAATTTACCAGCACCAGACCAGATCTCCAAGAAGTTCTTAAGGGAGTGCTATGTCAGTAAAATTAAATGCAGACACACAGAAATAAGAGTTCAAAAACTAAGAAAATGGGCAACTTAATTGTAGGGACAATGTCTGGAGATGAATATTATATCCCAGAATTCAATCTGGAAGATCGAACCTTAACAGAAGAAAGATTAAGTGCATGAGACTGAACCGATGAAACAACATTCTGTGACTTGACTAAATTATTGCTGCTTTTCTCCTAAGCTTTGTTTTCCGGTTTTAAAGGATTTTTGTCCTGTCTTGAGCTGTTGATAGGTGCATGTACCTACTATTTGAACAGAATACTAACCTGTTTCTAGGCTTTAAGTTTCAAGGAAATATCATTACCAGTTCAAAACTACTCTTCTCGAAATTACCTGCTGAAAGTAGTTAGATTACTTATGATATTGTGTGATCAACAAAATGTTGGGGAAAAAGGAATGGAAGACAACTGTATATAGCAGAGATAGTGTAATAAGAGAGTAGGAAAGGGCAGAGGGTCAAACATGGAGTAAAAAACAAATATATACGTATACATATGTATGAAAGTAGAAATGGGATATTATTGATGATAACATGCATGATTAAGGCACTATGCAGTTTATTCTAGATGGGAAACCACATTTAGTACGTTGTGATGATACTCAGGGAATGAATGTTAAGTAATTGAAAAAAAAAAGTTGCAGGAGAAAAAAAAAAAACGGTAAAACTGTTCGTAACAAAATTAAAAAAAAAAAATTCATATTTGATGACAGCAGTAAGCTATATAGCCCCAGCTGGGTTCTACTTTATAATATGTTCATTCTACTCACTGGGGTTTATGCCTAAAGCCAGACTTGGGTTCATGTATAGGTATATATCAGCTGTGCTAGCTATTGGATATATTTAGACTAATTAAGTTCATTAGCAAATCAATTAAATGGAGGGGGGAAAGGCATAGAAAGCAACCATGGATACCAGAGACAATGTGGGAGGAGGGTGGGACATGGCAGAGGGTGAGGGATAAGGAATCAAGGATGGCAAAACAAAAACCAAAGTATACAAGACATAAGAATTAGAAAATTATTTGCTGAAAACATGTATGTTGATGTGCTTGATTGAACCAATACACAGTGTATTTTGGATGGAAAATTCATTTGTATGCTGTAATGATGTATAGTGAATTAGTGTAAAAAATAAATAAATTTAAAGAGAAAAAAAAGGAATAAATAAATTCAAATGGAATACAATTCATCAATGATAATGAATGAGCCACAGCTACCTGCAACCACATGGCTGAATCTCAGCAACAGAATGTTGAGTGAGAGAAACCAGACAGGGCTGGCTCTAAAGCCTACGGGTTAAGGGAGCTGGATCCCATATGGCTGACCACAGTTCAAAACTCAGCCCTGGCAGCTTCAAAATCATGCAAGGCATGCTATCTCCTGTCTTTCTGTTTTTTGGCAAGTGTACGTGTTCTCTGGCAATTTAAATAAATAAATAAATAGAAAGGGAAAATAAAGAAATGTACACTGTAAAGATGTGATTAAATGTAAATTAAATAAATAAACAAATGGATAAATTAAAAAAAAGAAAAAAGAGAGAGAGAGAGAAAACTGTCTTGTGCTTACCCTGTGGGGACAGAGAAGGTGCTATGTATGAGTAACAGGTCCTCAACAGACATCAAATCTGCTAGTGTCTTAATCTTAAACTTTCCAGCCATCAGAACATAAGCAAATGAATTTCTGTCATTTATAAATTACTTCAGTCAAAGGCATTTTCATTGCAGCCCACATAGGCTAAGATAATATATAAATTATAGTTCAATGTCTGGCACATAATAAGTCAGTATATTACTATATTTCTTTTGAAGTCATCGTTAACAAATTGAAATATTTATCTCTTCCATGCAATGTTATTGAAGAGGGAATTTGGAGGTGTTAAAAATACAAAGTCTAATGGAATATTGAAATTTTGTTGTAAAATATCTCTAACCTATGGCGTTAAGATGGCTTGATAGCAATAACTTAAATCTCATGTTGTCTGTTTGAATTATTTCTTTAGAAAGATTGTACATTTTTTTCTTTTATTTTCTGTACCCTTCTAAATTAGCACGCTTTTGAAAAAGATTCATTTTCTAAAAGATAGGCTTTACTCCTTTGGCAAGAAAATATGATCACTTCTCCGCTTTGCTAAAACTTGCAATGTGCCATTAAAATCTGAGATACTCATATAAATACTTTTTTTGTAAAGATTTGAAAGTGTATTTAATCAGTTCAGGTAGCAATCCTCCCAAATTTCCATGTATAAAACCCAATACTAAATGCAACTCAAATTTATAGCTATTGATAGTTTTAAGAAGTTATGGAGGGACCAGCAGTTAGCGTAATGGCTATGTTGCTTGACTCCCATGTAGTCAACCGCGGTTCGCGTCCTGGACTCAGTGGCTTAAAACTCACGATGGGCGCGTGTGCGTGCGTGCCCAAGATCCCGAGAGGAGAATGGAGGAGAAGGGATTGCAGCGTGGCCATCCCCCCTGGGGGGTGATTTCTCACTTTCTGTCTCTCTGTCTGTCTGGTGAGTGCAGGCGCCCTATAGTGAAAAACCTCTCCAAAAAAAAAAGTTATGGAGAGTATTGCAATTTGTTTTCCATTTATAACTTGTTGACAGACTTCACCCTGACTAATCCACAACATTATGCAAAATTATATAATATGCTGGATAAGTTCTTGAGGGAGCAAAGAGAGTGAAGTTAAAAGTGAATAAATGACCCAACCCCACCCCAATGGGGCAAGTGCTGGTAGCTATTACACTAAACTGAGGCCACATTGGGGGCATGGGTATGGATCTCAGACCAACAGGAAGAGGCTAGGCATGGTAATATACTCCTGGTACACTTGCTAGGTGGGAACCTGGGGCAGAGTATCACAACATAATGATCTTGTCAGAAGTTATATCAATAAAATAATAACTACATAAGTAAAATAAAATAATTTAAAAATATTAATTACACAATAATTCTTTGTCTCTCTGTCTTCTTCCATTTCTTTCTCATAAAGAACAGAAAATAAATGTAAGAGTAATTAAATATAAAATACATGTAAATTTTTTTTAATCCTATAAACTGTGGATTTTTCTGTTTACCTTCATTAATAAACATTTTTATGTCTAAACAGTAAGTCTTTTTTTTAGCCTTTCATAACACTATGCTCGAATGTATCAAAATATGCCATTTGGGGAACTCTGAAATTCTTAGCAATTAACCACAACATAAATAGTAGAAACAAAATAGCTTGAGATATACATTTTATATCTTTTAATTACTATTCCTGGGCAAAGATAAGCTCTTATAATAAAATACATGAGGAAAGAGATACAGATCTGCTATGTTAATTTTAGAAGAAAACTCCTAAAACTCCTAGAGAATCTGTGATATCAGATGTCATTAATGAAAGAAGGAGAGAAGAGTAGGAAGAGGATGTAGAGGAGCATAAAATTGTGATTTCTGACTAATGCCAGGACACAGGATCTGAAACAGCAAACTCAATAAAATGGCCTTGGCCGTGAGAGCCAGGTGTTAATTAAATAACCGAATGAAAAAAAATAGCCAAAACTGCATTTGCTAGAAGGCTATTGCGATACCGGTGAAATGGTGAAATGACTTGGTTTAGTGTGATGAGCAAATGATGGGGACAGAGTCTACTTTTTTTTTAATTTAAATTTGTTTATTTACATTCATTTGCTATACATCATTACAACATACAAAATGAGATTTCCCATCTTCTGATTACAGCAAAAACTAACAATGCTGCCTCGTGTGGGTCACCTATTTTCATGGGTCTCACTTGCTTTATTCATAAAATACAGGAAAATTTTCCCAGTGTTCACCATGTTTCATTTAGGTCTCTAAACTTGTCATTGTGAT
The DNA here is from genome assembly GCA_026018925.1 of Tupaia tana. Lineage (NCBI taxonomy): Eukaryota > Metazoa > Chordata > Mammalia > Scandentia > Tupaiidae > Tupaia > Tupaia tana. Next base: position 171,784,848 of record JAKSZU010000001.1, on the reverse strand, counting down.
TCTTTCCAATATGCTGCAATTGAGAGAAACTAATTATATTACGGAGTATTTAAAGGAACTAAAGGAAGGAAACGATCCCAATAAAAGTAGCTGGCTTAGAGTAGCTTTAAGAAATACTGAAGAAGGATGAAGCATATTTAGTTGTAGGTGAACATTTTTGTCTTCGATATTGGTAGATAACAGAGCTATTAGGGTTTTAACCAAATTATTTTAATATTTCTAAATGTCAATAAAACTAATATTAGTTTTACTAATAAAAATAATAAGTGCAAATTTAAGACTATTATATTAAACTGGGAGGAGTATATTGGTTGGTCAGGTGATGTTATCTTTCTTTTTGGTCCATCTATGTGATCATTAATTATTACTACAAGTATATTGACATATTACATAATTTAGGGAATATCTAAAGTAAACTTTAGTTATCTATTATTCAATATGAGCATGCAAACTCATGAATCTAGTGAGGGCACTAGTGAAATAACTTCATAAAATTCATAAAAGTAATATAATGGTGAGTCTACTAAGTAGAAATTATTATATCTATTGAAAATAACTAGAAATACATTAAGGCTGACCCCATAATGCAGTGGTTAAGCATACAATATCAGAAGTTGGATCCCACATGGCCAAACACAGTTCTGACCTGAGGGCTCCAAAAACATACAGAAGTTGTGTGTGTGTGTGTGTGTGTGTGTGTGTGTGTGTGTACTTTAAATCTTGCTAGGACGGAGAAATGCAGAAGAAAGAATTATGTGACCAAGCTTTATGGGGCATGGCGGGGGGGCCTTTCTTATTCTCGAATATCTCTTTGGTGAAAACACACATCCTCTGGCAATTAGAGAAAAAAAAAAACAAAACAAAACAAGGGACCAGCAGTTTGCGGATTGGCTATGTCGCTGGACTCCTATGTAGTCAACTGCAGTTCTAGTTTCAGATCTGGTGGCTTAAACTCATGCTATGCACGTGTGTATGAGTGCCCAGGATCCTGAGAGGAGAATGGAGGAGAAGGGATAGTGGCATGGCCATCCTCCCCCACCGGGGGGGGGGGGGGTGATTTCTCACTTTCTCTCTGTCTCTCTCTGTCTTTCTGGCGAGCGCATATGCCCTATAGCAAAAACCTCTCCAAAAGAAAAGAGAGAGAGAGAAAGAGAGAGAGAGAGAGAGAGAGAAAACAAACAAACAAAAAAGAAAAATATTATATAGTCAGTTTGAAAAAGAAAAGTGTCCCTGGGAATATAAGCCTTAAAATCAGAGCTCTAGTAAGATGAGCAGAATGAAAAAAATGATGGAGTTTCTTCCCAGTGGAGAGAACATTTTTATTTCATACAAAGGCCCTGTGTCTAGAATAGGGATTCTATAGTGACTTGGCTGGCATTTAAAAACTCTATTAAATATTGCTTTTAAAAAACCTAAGTACACAATAATATTGCCATGCTTATTACAGACTAATATTATAGTGTTGCATATTTCTCCCAATTATACTTGCATTCAATAAATAATAATTTTAAAAATCTTGGAAAACTTATTCTAAAATTGTATTAATATGTGCCTTGTTCCATTTTGCATTGTTACAACAGAATATTGCAGGTCGAGCAATTTATAAAGAAGAAAAATCTACTCTTCACTGTTCCGGATCTAGGAAGTCTAAAATATGGCAGTGACAACTGCTCAACATCTGGTAAGGACCTTTTATCTGTGTTTTTACATGGTGGGAGAGTAGGGGAGCAAGGGAGACGGAGAAATATTAAACGGTAGTGAGTAAGAGGATAATAATGTAAAATGGATACAGTAAGAGCAACTCATGGATCTGAAATTCCTGCACTTGAGATTTCTCCAGATAGATAGGTTGATTAAGATAAAACAGATTAAACTGATAGACAAATGAGAGATAGATACTTAGATAGAAAGATGACAGATATAGATACAAAGATAGATATAGATAGATGATGGATGGATAGATAGATGTTAGATACAGATATATAGAAATAGATAGATACGTAGATAGATAGATAGATAGATAGATAGATAGATAGATAGATGATAGATATAGATAGATATGATAGATAGATAGATAGATAGATAGATAGATAGATGATAGATATAGATAGGTAGATAGATAGATAAATAGATAGATAATAGATAGATAGATAGATAGATAGATAGATAGATAGATAGATGATAGATAGATGTAGGTGTAAGGAGAGTTAAATATCTATCAATACCGGGACCAGCAGTTAGCGTAATGGCTATGTCGCTGGACTCCCACGTAGTCGACCGCGGTTCGGGTCCCGGACCCGGCGGCTTAAACTCACGCCGGGAGCGTGTGTGTGCGTGCATGCCAAGGATCCCGAGAGGAGAATGGAGGAGAAGGGATTGCGGCGTGGCCATCCCCCCTGGGGGGTGATTTCCTGCTTTCTGTCTCTCTGTGTCTCTCTCTGTCTGTCTGGCGAGCGCACGCGCCCTATAGCAAAAACCTCTCCAAAAAAAAAAAAAAAAAAAAATATATCTATCAATACCTATCCTGTATCTGTATCTACCCTTATCTATTTATTTCTGTCTATTTATCTATGTGCTTACTTAGCCATCTATATTTCTTCCTGAAATAGTAAGTTGATTAAGGATTAGAATAAACTAACAAACAAGAAGAAAATCAACCACACAGATAAATTCTGTTTCTCCACTTTCTAAATAAATACAAAACAAAAGTGGAGAATTGGTTCAGAGAGCATTCTATAGTTTTACTCATTTTTCAGAAGGAGGCAATGATTCCTAAGGTACATTTAAGTGCTCTCCTAAAAGTGTATACCTAAATGCAACATGTGAATATCAGCACTAATAGCAAGAACAAAACTAGAATTGCAATCATTTAAAAATATATTCTAGGGGCCAGCAAGTGGAAGGGTAGTTAAAGTGTTGGACTCCCACATGACTGACTATGGTTTAAGTCCTGGGCATAGAGGCTTGAAAAACATGCTGGCCTTGGGAACCAGCAGTTAGCGTAATGGCTATGTCGCTGGACTCCCACGTAGTCGACCGCGGTTCGCGTCTCGGACCCGGTGGCTTACAACTCACGCCGGGCGCGTGTGCGTGCGTGCCCAAGATCCCGAGAAGAGAATGGAGGAGAAGGGATTGCGGTGTGACCATTCCCCCTGGGGGGGTGATTTCTCGCTTTCTGTCTCTATGTCTCTCTCTGTCTGTCTGGCGAGCGCACGTGCCCTATAGCGAAAAACCTCTCCAAAAAAAAAAAAAAAAAAAAAAAAAAAAAACATGCTGGCCTTGTGTGCTTTATCTAAAATCCTATGAGAAGAATGGAGAAAAAGGGATTATGGTGTGGCTATCCTCCCTGGGGGATGATTTTTCACTTTCTCTCTCACTGTCTCTCTCTAGTAAGTGCAGGTGACCTGTGACAAAAATACAAAAATAAATAAATAAGTACCTAAAAACAGAAAATAAAAATAATAATTAAAAATGCATTTTAAAGACAATTTTGGGGGACCAGCAGTTGTTGTAATGGCTATGTCGCTGGACTTCCATTTAGCGGACCGCGGTTCAAGTCCCGGACCCAGTGGCTTAAGCTGATGCCGTGCATGCCCAAGATCCTGAGAGGAGAATGGAGGAGAAAAGATTGCAGCGTGGCCAACTCCCTTGGGGGGTGATTTCTCACTTTCCATCTCTTTATCTCTCTCTGTCTTTCTGGCGAGCACACGCACTCTATACCAAAAACCCCTCTTTAAAAAAAAAAAAGACAAATTTTGTTTTTAGGATATTTGTGCCAAGGCTCTTAAATATTTAATATCCATGAAATCATTTCCACGAAAATATTGTTATTAGATATTATTACTAACAAAATTATAAAAGCATTAACAAAATAATGTATTTATACAAACAAGTGTTTATGTAAAATTTACAGTACTGTATTAAATGGCAACTCATTTAAAGCAACAAAACACATTGAACAGGGACCAGCAAATAGCGTAATGGTTAAGTTGCTGGACTTTCCCATGTTGTCGACTGTGATTTGAGTCCCAGACCCAGTGGATTAAACTCATGCTTGGTGCTTGTGCATGTATGCCCAAAATCCCAAGAGGAGAATAGAGGGGAAGAGATTTTGGCATGGCCATCGCCCAGGGAATGATTTTTCTCTTTCTATTTCTCTTTCTATCCAGTAATCACATATACTCTAGCAAAACTCTCTCCATTAAAAAAAAAAAAAAATCTCAATTATATAGGACAAATAAAGGTAGAACTTCAACTTTGAAAATTCTATAAATGATGAGTTTAACTTATGGATTTGAAATGACAAAACTGTATTTTATTTTACTGCATAGGCTACAGTTCACATCTAAAGATTTTGAAACAAAACGATAATTTATATTTTTATTACAAACTTTCTAGTAAAACCTAAATCTCTAAATGCATAAAACATAGAATAGAGCCAGCAGGTGACATGGAGGTTAAGATGCTGAATCTCAAATAGCCAACTTCATGGTTCAAGTCCCAGCCTTGGCAGCCTAAAATCATGCTGTGAGGACCAGCAGATAGTGTAATGTTTATTTTGCTGGACTCCCACATAGTTGACTGCAGTTTAAGACCTGTACCTGGTGGTGGTGGCTTAAAACTCATGCTGGGCACGCAAGTGTGCATATCAAAATCCTGAGAGAATAATGAAGGAAAAGGGATGGTGGGATGTCTATCTCCCCAAGGGTTGATTTCTCGCTTTCTATAACTCTGTTTCTTTCTCTCTGTCTCTCTGGTGAATGCATGTGACCTATAGCAAAAATCTCTCTCTCAAAAAAAAAAAAAAAAAAAAAAAAAAAAAAACCACGTTGTGAGAATGCATTTGTGTCTAAAAATAACGTGAAGGGAAACTGGAGAGGGATTGTGGAGTGACCATCACCCATTGGAGTTGATTTCTCACCTCCCCATTTCTCTGTGGCGAGCACACACATTCTATGGCAAAACCGATTAAAAAAATAAATAAAAAAGAAAGAATAAAATAAAAATAAAAATCTTTTTACTTAAGTAAAGTATATGCTAAATTAACTATTTTAAAAATGGAGCACATAACAACTTACTATGTTTTTGAGACTCAATCAATAATTAATGAATAAAAATTATGATGTATATCAAATAAATGTCCAGGATGGATAAGGCAATTATTTCATCTTTGTCTTTAATGTAAATTTTTAAAAATCTGAGCTGGAACTACTTTATGAAATAATGAAAAAGAGTTATAAAGGACTAAAAATATATAATCCACAGAAATATTTTAGAATATATTTATTTGTTAAATTAATATTTTACTAATTTCAGCATTATCCAAGAATATTAAGGCTAAGGAATTCATCATGCAATTCATTTATAATAAAATGAGCCCTTAAAACCCATGTTTGGAAGAGGAAAAAGTAATTATGGAAATCTATATGCTATTAAAATATATTTCCTTTCCTTGGCACAACAGAATATCCACTTTAAATCTTTTTAATACTTCTTATACTTGCATAAAATATCTCTCAATGGATACATAAGAAATTGAAAACTGAAGTTATCAAAGAACAGAAAATCTAGGAGCCAAGGGTAGGGAAGAAAGGGAGACTTACATTTGTACCCCTTCTTTATTTTTTAATACATTAACTATTTTTCCACTATCTACTCAAAATAATATAATTTAGGCCAAAAATACAAAACAAACTTCTAAAGCTTCATAATTAGTACAGAAAAAGCAATTATTAAGCCTTTATGTTATTGATTTGTAATACACTTTTTGCTATGAAGAATATCCACAGGGTATTTTCTTTAAATTATGGTGTTTGGATCTGTAAAACTATCAAGACTAACAGTTTTAAAACATCAATCTGGTGAAAATATTTTTACTTATAACATCATAAAATTTTATTGTAAAAACAGTATTTTTGTTTAAAAGCAATATTTAATTTTAAATGAAGGTAGCAACACTTGTTATTAAATACTCTATGTACTTCTGAATCCAATCTTAAAGGTGTACTATGAATTTTGATCTGTGTCCAGAGAAGTGTTCTTTGTGCAAGTTGGAAGAGCAGAGACATAAAATTAGATTTGTGCTTTTTAATATAAGGTTTATAACATTATATATAGTAATTTTTTGTACTTTGTTGGTACAGCTGAAACTTGAGAAGGGTTTTGTTGTTTATTTTATTTGGTTCTTTTTCAGGTATTTTAAGTTCAATATTACAAAATGCACTCAAGACAAAAGAGCTAGTAAGTGATTGGTAATGTGTGACAAGATTGGCTCTTGTTCAAGTATTATTTGTCTAGTTTATATCTTTTTTAATAAGCTCTAGTAGAGTCAATAAGGTTAGGAATTCAGTGTATCTATTTGAAGGGACAAAATTCAATCAATAGCAATTTCTGTCTTGCTTTGGACAAAGAACATTAGCACTGTGATACAAACAGAAGACTCCATGTGAAGAAGTAAGTGCTGGGACCAGCAGTTAGCGTAATGGCTATGTCGCTGGACTCCCACGTAGTAGACCACAGTTCACGTCCCGGACCCAGTGGCTTAAAACTCACGCCGGGCGTGTGTGCGTGTGTGCCCAAGATCCTGAGAGGAGAATGGAGGAGAAGGGATTGCGGCGCGGCCATTCTCCCTGGGGGGTGATTTCTCACTTTCTGTCTCTCTGTCTCTCTCTGTCTGGCGAGCACACACGCCCTATAGCAAAAACCTCTTAAAAGAAAAAAGTGAAAGAAATAAAGAAAGAAGCCAGTTCTAATCTGTAGATGATGAAAGTACACGGAGAGCGGCCCAGTGGAGAGCACATCTGGATATCAGCTTTTTAGTCCTCCACAGTGGACTAATGTATGCATGAGCCCTCACCTATATTCAGCCCAGCCATGCAGGCCCAACCCAGGAAAGCCACCCAGCCAGTTAACAGCATTGTAGAGAATCATACACTGTTGTTTTAAACCAAGTTTTTAGATGGTTTGTTAAATAGCAAAGGGTAACCACTCATTGTTCTTAGCCTATGGTAGTCATTCAAGAAATGTTAATTCCCATTTCCTCACATTTTTTTTTTTTCTATGTGTAGGGATTACCATAAAGTATTTGTTGCCCAAGTAGAAATACTGAAAAACACATTCTTTGTTGGGAAGGTTGACACTAAGTAACTAAGAAATGTACACATGTTGGAATATTTGCTTTGTAAGCTAAATAACATGTGATTGAATGTATAAAAGAAATTGAAATAAAAAGAAAAAAAATTAAGCTATGATAGTTGTTTCAATAAATTCCTTTTCTTACTGAGATAAGTAAAGGGAGAGAGATAATAAAAGAGAAAGAGGTATTCCTGACAGGGTCTTGTCATACTACAATCCTCTGCCCCAGCTCCCAGCAGACAGCACCACGGGTGCACACCACTGCATGTAGACTAACTACACTGACCCAGAAAGAACCTGGGCTTCCTCCACAGTCTTGGCCTCATACTGCACACTGCTCCCTGCACCCCCATGGCGGGGTCTCAATGAATTATTTTCCGAAGTAATATACTTTTAATGAATCGTTTAGTTGCTATAAAATAAGTCATTTAGTTGCTATATAAGGTGTGACATAAATGTCATGTAAATATGGCAAATATTATACTTATGCTATTATAAATATTATATTCACAGTATATTCGATGAATTATTAAATCAATTGACTTAAACTAAGGATGAATTACATTTACTTAACCGTATAATGGGTTTCTTCATTTTATTTTTAAACAGAGCATTGAAAAACCTACCACACTATTTGGGACTCATGATGGAAACACAAAACAACTTTAGAATTCTAGTACTAATTTTTTAGAATTATAGTAGCAAAGCAAGACTGCATACATGAATAGAGCAAGTGGGTACATATTAAGCTCCTGCCTGTTTCATGACTTAGGTATAATTTATCTGAGATTATAGGGTAGATTCTAGTATTGTTCCTACCAGCATCTGAACTCAAGATTCTAAGTTATTTGTCAAAAAAAATTCTGCTTTATATTCTCTTTTTAAACTTATGAGAGGCTTCAGGCAAGTAACCCCATGGCTAGCTCTTTAAGTATTGCAGTTTTCGTATAATCTTTTGTGATTTAATTCAAAAGCTCTGTATTTCAGTGTTTAATAGGACAGAAGTCTATCCTAATTTTTAAAACTGGTTCATTAAGGATGACGTACATTCAGGTCCAACAGTGATGGGAAGACTGCAGGGACATTGCTGCCCAATGCTGAAGGCCATGTGGCAGGTGCAAGTTCATGTCCAGAGTCTAACTGAGCGTGCTGCTGTGCTCAGGGTCATGTGGCTAAGAGAACAATCAGGGTGTGAAGACTCTGTCAAGGGTACTTCTGTCTCCCTCCCTCTCTCAAAAAATAAACATTTTTTAAGTAAAGAGAATGATATATTTCAGTTAAATCCAAATACACTTTTGTATGTCCTTTTTTAAAATTGTATGATTTCTTACTTACATTTGATGATTGTATATCTTTATAGCATATAATATGTTTTTTTTCAAAGCATATATGCCATGTATGTTGATCAAGTCAAGTATATTACCATAAACATCTTACTCAACAGGTAACTTTTCATTCTTGTGTCTATTTTTTTTTTCCCTAAGCTCCTCTCATCCATCCCTACTAAATACTACCCTGCAAATCACCACCCTCCTATACAGTCTCTGGTATCTACAATTGTCCTCCCTAATATTGTAGCTCCAATTTATTTTACTCTATTTCTTTTTGTTTATTAAATTTAATCACTGTACATCTTTATAGCATGCAAAATGGTTTTTCCCAGCATAAATACAGTGCATATTACTCAAGGCAAAGATACTGTTATCAACATAAATTTTCATTTTTGTTTCTGATAAATGTTTTTCTCCTGATATCCTTCTCCCAATCTCTATTATCCACCCACTCCTATGCTGTCATTGATATTGACAGTTGCCCTCTCTGCTTTTATACCTTCCAATCATTTTCTGTTATAGAGCACAGGCATTAAATATATATTGAGCAGGGACATAAAATGCCTGTCTTTCATAGTCTAACTGTCTCCATTTAACAATAAATCTTTGCCATTCATCAACTTTGTATCAAATGCTGGGGTCTCATTTTTCTTTTATGGCTGAGTAGTATTTTCTAGAGTATATGTGCCACCTTTTTTCAATCCATTCATCTGTTCTTGGACATTTGGTTTGATTCTGCCTTAGCAATCGTGAATAATGCTGCAGTAAACAGAGATGTGAACGCATTTTTCCATCCGAGTGTTTTTCTATCCATTGGGTAGATACCTAGGGGTGGTATTGCTGGGTTTCCTGGTAATTGTATTTGTGGGTTTTTGAGGAACCTCCATATTGTTCCCCATAGTGGCTATGCTAATTTGCATTCCCACCAACAGTGCAGGAAGTCTCTTTTCACCTCAGCATCACCAGCACTTATCATTCTTACTAAGAGTAATTAACTTTAGAATTCTCCAGTGAGTTTTAAAATTCTCCAATGAATATTAGTTTTTTTAAAAGACCCAGAAATTCAGAAATGCTCATGGCTCTATCTTGAAACATTTTCTGCTGTTCTTAACAGTTCCTGTGAAAGGCTCATAAGATTTTGCCATACCTACGCATTGTTTTCTCTGTCTGACAATTTCATATTTGATAGATCATTGTATAATATAAAATGATTAATAATTTAATCTGATAATATGTAAATACTAATTTTGAGGAAAAGTTATATCAGAGAGAAAATTATTGCTTCCACAAGAGTTCTACAGGAGCTGCAAAACACACACACACACATACACACAAAAATGATTTGAACTACATATATTTTAGTGAATGCACGAACTCAAAATATATTTCACTTTCTGCAAATCCATTTTTTGGTTCCACATTTCAATTAGAGTGTGAAGAGCAAGGTAGGGTCAAGGGGAGAGCCATTGAACAAGTGAAAACTAAAGAATAGAAGAAAGTACAAATAAATGAGCTGGTACTCCAGGCTGTAGAAGAAAAACCAAGGTGATTTAATAACTCCCATTGTACCCAGCAAGCTGTACTTCACAGCTCAGTTTTGTATTCTTCCATCAAGACCTGCAGTAAATGTTTGTTCTTCAGCGTTTTTTTTCCTTCTTTATTCATGATAGAGTATGTGGGTGTGCATGTGTGGGAAGGAGGGAGGAGGGGAGAGAGATGTACGCATCTTCTACAGGGTCGGGTTGGTGTGATCCTCTTTATCCTCCAGCCTATCAAATACCGGGCACTTGCATGCAAGCACTGCATGTTTCAGGGCGACCTGGTCGGGGATTCGAATCATGGTCAACATGTGGTACCCAGCTTCTCTTGAGCAGCACATACTGCTGCACCATGGGCTCTGAGAAACTTTTTTAAAGCAATACTCAGTTATCTGTTTAATATCAATTATAATACTTAAGAATTATTGTAAATAAAGCTAAAGCCCAGTATTTTTTTAATATATGAATGTACTTAACGAAAGAAATAACCTCAAACCAAAGTGAGAAATACAGCTTAAAGTTATAAAGATTTGGGATATAATTATTATTTTAACTGATCAATGTATATGTGATTTTAAACAATGGAAGAGATCAGATGTAAAATTCACACAAGTAAAATTCTCCACTCCATCCCAGATAAATAAAAGATCTCTAAAAATATATATATAGAAAAAAATACTATTGATGCTTATGTATACATAATAATGTAAATTAAAATATAAATGAATTAAACACAGTGGAGCAGTCATTCTTTTTTTTTTTTTTTTTTTTTTTCTAGTTTGTTGTCAGAGATGTGTGTGCTCACTAGAGACAGAGAAAGAGAAAGACAATGAGAGGGAAAGTGAAAAATCACTCCTCGGGGGAGTGACCATGCCACAATCTCTTCTCCTGCATTATCTTTCTGGGGTTTTGGGCATGTACACATACATGGCTGGTGTGATTTTACTCACTGTCCCAAATAATTTTCAAGCCACAAGATCCGGGACTCAAACCACAGTTGGTTATGTGGAATTCCAACACCTTAACCACCATTATAACTGAAAGTCCCAGAGCAGTCATTCTTATTTATGTATGTATGTATGTATGTATGTATGTGTGTGTGTAATAGGTTGATTGTGCTCATCTGGGAGAGTGAGAGACAGAGACAGAAAAGGAAAGTGAGAAATCACCTTCTGGGGGGAATATCCACAGCTCAATCCCTTCTTCTCCTTTCTCCTCCTAGGATTTTGGCCATGTGCACATGTGCACTAAGCATAATTTTAAGCTGCTAGGTTCAGTACTGGACCCATGGGAAAGTCCAGCACGTTTACCACCTTGCCACCTGCTGACCCCCAGAACAGTCATTCTTAAAGTGTGTTTATCTGATTACCAGTAGTACCACGATTACTGAGGAATTTGTTAGAAATGTTAATTATTGTACTTCATTTCATGCCTACTCAATTCAAAACTCTGCATATGTGGTCAGAAATTTGATTTTAATTGAATGATTTTGATGCAGTTTATTTTTGAAAAATCATTGAAACAGTGCAGTAACAGAATTTTAACAAATACAGTAGTCTTTGAGAAGTCTGTTTTTCTGGGCAAATTGGTAAGACAATATTTTGATTACTTTAACTCCACTACTTAATGAAGGGAGGTCTTGGTGCTTGAGTATAGTTCAAATGATATTTTTTGGTTTGTGATGTTTGAGGATGGGGATAGTGATAAATAAAAGTATTATTTCATCAACCTAAGTAATTCACCTTTTTCTGTTTCATTGCAAAGCATTTTAGAATGTGTTTGAGATGCTATATTTGCTCTAAGTATTAGGAATATAATGACATAATTACAACTTATTTTAATTTATCCTTATAAATTTAGTATTTTTAAATAATTCTTAATTAATTAAGAAATTAGTGTTTGGGGCCAGCAGGTGGCATGGTGGTTAAGGCTCTGGACTCCCACATGGTTGATTGATTGTATTTTGAGTCCTGGACCTGACAGCTTGAAAATCAGACCAGGTGCATGTGCCCAAAATCCCAGGAAGAGAATGAAAGAGAAGAAACTGCAGTGCCCATCCTCCCGGGAGGTTTTTAATCAATTTCCCTCTCACTGCCCTCTCACTGTCTCTCACTTTCAAGAGCATGCACAATATGAAAAAAAAAAAAAAAAAAAAAAAAAAAAAAAAAAAAAAAGGAAGAAATTAATGCTTGCTTTTGTACCTTTGTTAATGAAAATAACCACCTGAGATGAGATCACTTGTATCCTCTTGGTCTACCAAAGAAAACACATTTTAAGGGTTTAGCAATTTGTAGAAAGCTATCCTTTAGATACTATGTCTTTAAAAAATAAGACATGACAAATGAGAAAAGAATATTAGACTAGGGATTCTAAATGTTGGGATACAGTTTGGACTTAGCACTAATTATTTAGGGACCTTAAGGAATTTACATGATCTCCTAGCTTTTCGTGAGTGATTTATAAAATGAGAATGGACTTCTAGGTGCTTTCAACCACTGGGCTTACAGGGAACTGGAATATTAGTGTAGAGTGAAGCACGACATTCCTTGGGGATTGTCTGCATCGAGCTCCTGGCCTTTGTGCTGTTTTCTGTGCTTGGCTCTGCTGGGTTTTCCTTGCATGCTTCCAGAGCCCGCTGTTCTTAGGAGGCAGCTCACAGAGCAGGTCCCTGTTTCTGGATTTAATATAGCTATTCAATTCACTTTCTTCAGACTTCATGAAAACTTTGTTCAAAGTGTTGATCTGAAGAAAATAAATCACACATGTCCATTTAATATCATTCTGAAAATAAATCCCAAGATTTCTCTGAGGAATTTTCAAATGCAGCTTTCTACACAGTAATTAAAATTACAAGCAAGTTTTATTGCTTACAAAAGCTTCCTTTAATTTATACAGCTATATTTGGTTTCTGAATTAATTATATGGATGGCATTAAATTTTAAACCCCATTACATTTTTATATGTAAATTGTATTTCTGAGCCTTATTTGGGCATCTCTTTATTTTTAACTACCTCATCATATATGAACAAGAGTTTGAGATATTTTAAACACTTTTGCTAAGAATGTCAATGTTAACTGAGATATTCTTGGCAGTTCCATTTTCCTTCCAACAGTGCTACTGTCAATCTTGTCTTTGGGCTGAAATTCTTTTCTAATATTGTGCCTGACTTGAACCAGCAGGATTTCTTCTTATATGCTTTTTATTATGACATTTTCACATGTACCAAAAGCTAGAGAGACATGTCTTAGATAATTTCCAAATTTCCTATATTATAGCACCAACACCAAAGAGTTTTAATAATCTTATAGCATGAAGAGCTTTTCTCATTCTTAATAAAATCAGAGCTGGCCTTTAAAAATATAGTCAAGGTAGGCTTCTATTTGAGTCGAATATTCTGCAAGCTATCAATTATTGAACTAAGATCTTTGCAACAATTAGCTGTCAATTAAGCATGGGATATTTTCACTATTCAGAAGCTACATGGCTCAATCTGCTCAATTAAATTCCATGCACCGGAAATAACATTCTGCAGGTTAAAGGCCTCTGACTTTTCAGAAGTCATGCAATTTTAGTATGGACAGACACTTTAAACTCTCCTCTGATTTCCTTCTTTATTTACATGAGAGCAGTAGAGCTTTCAATAGCTAAATGATGTATCTGGGGCTGTGCATCCTGGAAGTGGCAGAAGGAAAGAAACAAGGTCTTCCGAGTCTTATCTGAGAGTTTCTTTCAGGAGAGCACTGAGAGCTTCTGTGTTGGGTCACCCCTGCTCCTGTAACCCTGCCCTAATGCATTTTGTTTCTGTAATTTTTGCCCATGGAGCAGGTATTCTGTGTGTAGGACTCTGTGCTAGCCACCTGAGAATAAACTCCTACTTGCAATTTGTAAGCTGACTCTAAAAGTAGAGCTTATTGCTTCAATAAGACACACTCATTTCTTCAATAGGACACCAATTGTCATTTGTATTAAAATATTCGGGTTACTACAATATTTTTTTTTTTCTTTTTTTGGAGAGGTTTTTGCTATAGGGCGCGTGCGCTCGCCAGACAGACAGAGAGAGACAGAGAGATAGAAAGCAGGAAATCACCCCCCAGGGGGGATGGCCACGCCGCAATCCCTTCTCCTCCATTCTCCTCTCGGGATCTTGGGCACGCACGCACACGCGCCCGGCGTGAGTTTAAGCTGCCGGGTCCAGGACTCGAACCGCAGTCGACTACGTGGGAGTCCAGCGACATAGCCATTACGCTAACTGCTGGTCCCACTACAATATTTTACTTTTGGTCTCTTATGATACAAGTTTTAAAATTAAAAAACAAAACAAAACAAAACAAAACACTCAGGGACCAGCAGACGGCATAATGGTTATGTTGATAGACTCCCACATGACCAACCGTGGTTTGGTTTGGGTCCAGGACCTAGTGGCTTAAAAGTCATGTTGGCGGGACCAGCAGTTAGCGTAATGGCTATGTCGCTGGACTCCCACGTAGTCGACCGCGGTTCGAGTCCCGGACCCGGTGGCTTAAACTCACGCCCACATGTGAGTGCGTGCCCAAGATCCCGAGAGGAGAATGGAGGAGAAGGGATTGCGGCGTGGCCATTTGATTTCCTACTTTCTATCTCTCTGTCTCTCTATCTGTCTGGCGAGCGCACGCGCCCTATAGCAAAAACCTCTCCAAAAAAAGAAAAAAAAAAAAAAAAAGTCATGTTGGGTGCATGCGCATGCATGCCCAAAATCCCAAGAGGAGAGTGGAGAAGGGATTGCAGCATGGCTATACCCCTTTGTGTGTGTGTGGGGGGTGTATTTCTGTCTTTCTGTCTCTCTTAGTCTCTCTGGCAAATATGCGTTCCCTATAGCAAAAATCTCCTGAAAAAAAAATTCAGAATTTTAGTTAACAGTTTAGTACATATGTAGCAGTAAAGAAAAATTAAGAATAATATAAAAATAAAATTAATATTGGACATCATATTAACTATGAGTCATTTCTAAAATCTCTCTCTTATCAATGTGTTTATTTTATGCTGAGGGAAACAATTACAATTAAAACCATGAAGCTCATTCTTGCTTTTCTAATAAATATTATTCAAACTTTCTGATCTTGCACAGGATGTTATCAAATTGAATGGATAATATATTCACTATACAATCATGCTCTGTATGACGATGTTTCAGTTTGCAATGGACTACATATGCAACAGTGTAAAATTATAATGGACGTGAAACATTTCTCTTCCCTATTTACATTGTAGCCATTGTAACCTCATGGCACAATGCATTTTGCACCTATTTGTGTGATGCTTATGTAAATAAACCTGTTGTGCTGCAAGTGGTATAAAAGTATAATATATATGCAATTATGTACAGTATATAATACTTGATAGTGGTAATACATTATTATGTTACTGCTTTAGGTATTTATTATACTTATTATTATTATTTTAGAACGTGCTTTTTAATTATTAAAAACACCTATTGTGGGGCCAGCAAGTGGCATGGTGGTTAAAGGCGCTGGTCTCCCACATGGCCAACCACAGTTCAAGTCTCCGACCTGGTGGCTTGCTTTCTCACTTCCTCTCTCTCTCTGTCTCTCTATGATCAAACTGGAAAATAATAATGATAATAACAATAAATAAAGTTAAATAAAAATACTTCTTTAAAAAATTTAAAAAAATACACCTATTGTAAAGCAATATGCTGTGTCACATCAGCAGTCACTTCATAGCAAATTTCTTGACTGCATCATTTTTTTCTTGTGCTCAATTTAGTCTGATGTCATTTTGTTCATCATGGCGTCTATGGATACAAAATCCATTGCTAATGTTGCCATGTCATGTGATGGACCTGGAAACAAAATTAAAAGTGATAACGAACCACAATCGAGGAAAATGAGTGATGATTATTACTTGATAGTCAGATATATTCTAGTCCACCATAAATACAATCTTAAAAAATTAAAACAAAGTGATAAAAAATGTTAAAGGATATGTTTTGTTGAAGGCACTGAGACTAACAAGCATTCAAGAACTATCTATATCAGATCCACAGAAATTTCTAATAACCTGGATTAATGCCCAGATATGATTAAGTAGTTCTCTCAGTACCATGATGATCATGGCCAAAGCAAAAACTTGTGATATTGAAATACAATCCTTGACCTGAGTAAGATATCAAATTTATTGCTTGCTCTGGATGGTGTAAGTGATTCATTAATCATTATCTAATGTGAAAGTGAATGGCGAGTCTACAGATGTGGATGTGAAGGCTGCCAATGAATTTTTGGAAACTCTAGATAAGCTGATTGTGGAGAAAATTTACTCCACAGAGCAAATCTTCAACTTGGATGAAACCTCCCCATTCTGGAAATAGCTGCCTGAAGGGACTTTCATACGTTGAGGCCAAATCAATGTTTCAAAGATTTTTAAAACAAGATAGTAGTCTTAATTTGGGACAATAACTACAAATGACAACTCTGTATGATCTGGCACATTTGTAGCCTTAGGGACTTCAAGCACAACACATACCACCAGTGGACGGTAAGAGCAAAGGCAGTCCAAGGTGGGTCCGATGGCTCATCAGTAGTTTACCACTCGGTGGGACTGAGCCACATGGGAGGGTTTACAGTTTGAGCCGAGAGGCCTCCTGTGTACACAGACAGATGCATGTCCATGATCTTGGCTGGCAGTCTGAGGGTAGATCATTGAGTTATCCTGTGGTTGGTTCCATCTCTGTGCATCTCTGCCTCTGTTTCTGTCTCTTTCAGTCATGGAAGAAATGACTAAATATACTCTTTTAAAAAGTCATGAATGACCCAGTGTTTTTACTTTTTTTATATTTTTTATTTTATTTATTTGTGTGTGTGTGTGTGTGTATGTGTGTGTGTGTGTTTAGAGGTTTTTGCTATAGGGTGCGTGTGCTCACCAGAAAGACAGACAGAAAATAAGAAATCACCACCACTCCCCCAGGGGGATGGCCATGCAGTTCTTCTCAGAAGGTTCTTCTTCCTGAATTGCTATGCCAGCAAAATGGAGAAATAATGTTTAGAGAATAACATACTTTTTAAAACCTTACTATTAACAGTGTTCCTGAACATCCTTCTTTAAAAATTATTATTTTTATATTGCATTTAATTACATATATCTTTACAGTGTATAACATTTCTTTTTCCAGCACGATTACCATGTATATCAGTCAAGACAAAGACATTACTATCCAATCTCAAATAACTTTTTTCAGATTATTATTATTTATTTTCGTTATTTTTTTAAACATTCAATCACTATATATCATTTGACTTGTAAAGAGAATTTACCAAACATTAAATACTTCTCAGACCAGTTCAGTTGAAAATACTATACATGTTATCATCAACAGGTAATATACCATTTCTGTGTCCCACAAATGCCATGCTTCTATTTGTTCTCATGCTATCCTTTTCTATAATCTTCCCTACTCCCCCCACCATGTTCCACACTGTCTACAGCATCTATTACTATTTCACTGCTTTTATGCCTCCAATAATTCAATCTCTACCATAGAGTGCACATAGTTGGTATATATTAAGTGAATACATAGAATAGCTTTCTTTCATAGCTTGGCTTGCTTCACTCAGTAATAAATTTTCCATGTTTGACCACTTTCTATCAAATGCCAGAGTCTTATTGTGTTTTATGGCTGAATAGCCTTCCATAGAGTATATGTGCCACACTTTTTCAATCCATTCATCTGTTTGTGGATATTTGGATTGGTTTCATGTCTTTGCGATTATGAGTAATACTGCAATAAACATTGCTGAACATCCTTCCTTCCGTAGTGATCTTCATCCCATTATCAAAGTGTTTTTCTTCCACTAGACACTGCCTCTTTGGTCCAACCAATGGATCAAAGAGTTATAGCAGTTTCTACGCCTTATAACCTGAGAAGGATCTCTGACTAGACTTATCACTGCACCTGCCTTTAGAAGACATTGATGCAGTTCTAGAAGGATGACAACTGGTGTGTTTCTGGAAACATTACAACATCTATGACTGCATCAAATACCTTGTTTGGTTTAGGGTAATGTAACCAAGCTGTGTATTTGTGGTATCTGTAAGAAGACAGTAAAAAAGATTCATTCATAGCATCAATTAATTTGCCAAGAGGGAAGAGGCTGTGAAATTCTGTAAGGCAAAGTACTTCATCCTGAAGGTGGATGAAGATGACACTGAGGAGGTCCTAGAGGTGGTTTCTGAGAAATGACCAATGAAGAGTTGTTAAAACTGGAAAAAGAACACAAGTCCTAGACTCAGCAGTTTGAAAAACACTCCTGGTAGGTGTGCATGCATGCCCAAAATCTTGAAAGGAGAAATGGAGAAGGGATTATAGTATGAACTTCCCCCATGGGGGTACTCTTTCACTTTTCCTTTCTCTGTCTCTTTCCAGTGAATGCTCTCCAAAAAAAAAAAAAAAAAAAAAAAAAAAAAAAAAAAAAAAAAAAAAAAAAAAAAGTCTATAAAGTAAAATGTTACAATGAGTGAGAAATTACAGAAATATGTAAAATATGATCTAAATCTATTTAGATTATGAACACTTAAAATTCCAGATGCTTCCAAAGTAAAATTATCTCAGAAAGAAAATAAGTGAAGAGAATTAAATACTTTCCTTAACCAAATAAAATGTATAGTATATAGATATTTATATTTCCATTTGAGGAGGGAATATTTATATTGTGCTCACAATACACACCAACATTTCAGAGATAGTCTTAGTTATTTGAAGCATTTAAAGGAACAATCTTCACTTTCAGAGTCAGGAAAATGTGAAAATATATATTACACTAATTAAGTTAATGTTTTCTGATAAGTAAGAAGATTTTTACCTGAATGATTTAGAAACAAAATATAAGTATCATTCATAGTATTTTGAAAAACAAGTTTATGAGTCAAATAGGAAAAAAATATAAAAGTATAGAAATATATAATATAATGGGTTTAGGGAATTCTTGTTTCATTGATTTAAAGATTTTAAAATTACACTTTTTAAAAAAAGATTCACATTTTCCAAAATTGGGAAACTAAATATACCTTATACAAATATCTGAATACTCTTACTAAGTTATAAATAACACTTTAGAACAGTTACGTGCAAAATATTTTAAATTATTGCTGTATCAGTGACACAAAATTATAAAGTTTGTATTTTCATTTACTATTGCTAATGTTAGATTACAGGACCATCGTTTTAGAATTATTCACAAAACAAAACAGTGGAATTAGCTCACCCAATGTATGGAAAAATTATTTAATACACTATAAAGATGTACAGTGATTAAATGCAAGTTTTAAAAATGAAAAAATAATACCCAAATATTAATATAGTTTAAAATTTTTTATTCGGAAAGACACATGAAATAAAAGCCCAGCTGTGAAGAATTTGTAACATAAACAAACGCATATCAACATATGTGTGTTGCATTTATAAATAAGAGTGACTTAAATTTGTGAAAAAGAAAGTTTCCCATTCTTTCTTGAGCCCATTAAAAAGACCACATGTTCACTGGCCAAAGAATATAACATTAGGATCATAAGTTAATTTAAAAAAAAACCTTCAAAGTATTTTCAAAATAGAAAAAATTAAATAAAAGTTTCTTTCAATGCCTAAATACATTGATATCTTTTTAATGATACCATGTAATCATAAATATTGCATATTTCTTCTTGCGAAATAATATACTGTTCTTGTTGATTAGCCAAAGTAAAGAATGGGATATGTGGATATACACAAAAATTCAGTTTCTAAAATTTTTGTTTAAGTTTTTGCCATAGGGTATGTATGCTCGCCAGAGAGAAACAGAGACAGAGGAAGAGAGAGGGAAAACAAAGACAGAGAGGGAGAGGGAAATTGAAAAATCAATGCCCAGAGGGGTTGGCCATACCACAATCCTATCCCCTCCATTCTCTTCCTCGGGTTTTGGGTACAGCATACATGTGACCTGGCGTGATTTTCAAGTCACCCAGTCTGGGACTCAAATCGCGTTTGGCCATGAGGGAATCCAGCACCTTAACCACCACACCACCTGCTGGTCCTCTAAAATATTTCTTTGAGTATTTAGTCCATCACAGTGTGCAGTGGTAACACTGCACACATACAACTCCATGATGCTGGAGCTATATGGGAGGGTTCTGGGTTTGATTCCTGAGATCTCCCTGTATATGCTGAGCCTGTATGTGCCTTTGATCCTGGTTGGCTGAGGCTTGACTGGATAGATCAGAGGGAAGACCCTGTTGGGGTACCTCTCCCTTTTTCCTCTCTCTCTCTCAGAAGAAATAAGTAAATAAAACTTTTAAGAGAGATTTTTTTGCTACAGGGTTTGTGTGCTTGCTGGAGAGACAGAAAGAAAGTGACAAGTGCTGGATGCATGCTCAAGATCCTGACTGGTTGGAGCACTGGGGGAAGGGTATCATAGTTTGAAAAGAACCACTGGGAGTGTTTATCATCTCTTTCTCACACATATGTATGTTCTTTCTCAAAAAAAATATTATAAAAATTTAATAAAATATATATGTATATACATTTATCTATTTCTTAGAGTTTGGATTAAATAACATTTTTTAAAACTTTCTATAGGTCAATGTTTAATAGGGGTGTTTTCATTGTTTTGCATGTATATCCTACATTAGACTAAAAATAGTAAATATATTAATTTATAGATCAGTGTATCTTACTGGAAAAGGGAGTTGACTGCTATAAGCAAGTAACATAGAATTAATATCTGTTAGGTTTCAGGATTTCAATCATGTCAAATTTAATCTGGTATAAAGTTTTAACAAATTAGTCTAAGATGTATTATCTTGTAGAATTTGTCATAATGATCTTTTTTTTTCCCCTAATTAGTGACCAAACTATTGGGTTGTCAGAAAAGGCATGATGCCTTTTTGCCCAGAAAAATATAAAAAAATATGTCATGAGTTTTCTCATGACCTAATAATTGACATTTAATAAATTCAGATTCAAGCTTCTGATTTTCCCATTCCGTTCTGAGAAGTCTTCTGTGCTTGGGAAATGTATTGATGCTTTGTTAAGCCTCAGTTGTATTGTATGTAAAATAAAGATAACAGTACTGTCTACCATGTAGAGTGCTATTGTTCAGTCTAAAGGAAGAAATTCAAATAAAGTGCTAAGCAGAAGATTGGCAGCTGATGGATACTTAAGCATCATTAAATATTATTATATAATTTCTACCTTCTCTTCCTTGTCCCTCAAAGAGCTTATCCATATCTGAAAAGTCATTTAGAGATGGAATTATTACAGTAGCTTTAAATATTTCCTAAATCCAGGTAGTATGATTGCTTCAATACTTTTCTTCATTATCAGTGCTGTTTCAACTCTTCTCTAAGTTTTTGAATTTTTATATGCATTGTGATTTTTAAAATTCTTAGAAGTTTAGAATTTTGATTGAATTAAATGTTATACGCACACACATACATACACACACACACACACACCCATATATATATATATATATATATATATATATATATAGCTATATATATATATATATATATATATATATATATAGCTATATATATATATATAGCTATGAGAGATAAGGAAATACTTAAAAGTAAAATGAGAAATTATTCATTTATAGTTACCATTTCTAAATTTTGATCTATATTTTTCTATATATGTTATAGATAAGGAAATATGGACATACAGATACTTTGTTGTTGTTTTATTCCATGAAACCCAGTGCCAAAAGACCATTAGGAACATGCATAAAGTAAAACAAAGTTAAATTTATTAATTTGCAGCATAAAGAAAAATAGATAGCTTAGGAAATAGTGAGTTTCAGAGTCATTTGTTTAGCACTTTGTCTTATAGTAGGTGATTCGAAGAAGGCCTCTAGCGAAAAGAGTTTTGTTATTCATTAGGTAGTCTCTTGTAAAGGGCAGTTTGGATATTATTGTACATTTGGGTACTTGTTTTATTTAAGACATGGAAGAAGTGAAACAAGTCTAGAGTTTTATATTTAATCACTTAACATGTTTACAATGTACAACATTGCTTTTTCAAGCACGAATACAGTGCACATCAGTCAAGACAATGTCATTACCATATACATTATGATCAGCAAATAACTTCATTTTTTGTGTCAATTAAATGTATTTCTTTTTTTAATATAAGGCTAGAATTGTAATTAATCAAAAGGCAGTACTTATAAATTTTAGCCATTACAGAAAGGAGTTATGAGGATATAATTTCCAGTGGTGTAGTTTCCATTTCTTCACTTCAGGTTACAGAGTATTTATTTATCTATTTATTTTTTGAGAGGTTTTTGCTATAGGGCACATGTGCTCGCCCGAAAGACAGAGAGAGACAGAAAGCAAGAAATCACCCCCCACCCCCAGGGGGAATGGCCATGCCACAATCCCTTCTCCTCCATCCTCTTTTCAGAATCTCGGGCATGCATTCACAGGTGCCCAGCTGAGTTTAAGCCACCGGGTCCAGGACTCGAATGGCTGTCAGCTACATGGGAGTCCAGGGACATAGCCATTGTGCCATCTGCTGGTCCCATATTACAGAGTATTCTTGTATTTGTGTGGTTCCACTATGAACAAGGAGAAATCTTGTTTAATATTGCTGACCTTCTAGAAAATTTTTTTATGATGAGTACATCAGTATATGCTAAGTGTTAACTTTTTGCTGTCATGGCAATTTTTCCATTTTACCTTTTCTCTCATATTTGTGAATATAATAGGAGTGATTACCTCCAATTAAACCAATTTCCTCAAGAATGCTCATTCTTATAAACTATAAAACTTATACTAGAATATTTAAAAGTAGTACAAATCTTTAGCGTAAACTTTCTTAAAAGCTAGTAACATGGGGCCAGCAGGTGGTATAGTGATTAAGCACTGGACTCCCACATGACCCAGTGCAGTTTGAGTCCTAGACCCAGCAGCTTAAAACATACCAAGAGGATGTGTGTTCCCCAAATTCCAAGAGTAGAAGAGAGGGGACGGGATTGCAGTATGGCCGATCCCCTTGGGGGGGTGATTACTTGCTTTCTGTGTCTGTCTTTCTCAGTCTCTCTTGTGAAAACATGTGCTCTATAGAAAATCTCTCTCAAAAAAAAATAAAAAAACACTAATATTTTAAGGGCCATGTGGCATAATTTCCACTGCCAAAATTATAGTTCTCAAACATCTCCTTTTTTATAATTTTCCATGCTAATATAGAATATTTTTGAAGCAAAAATCATATATTAAGATGATCACAAAAGGTATGTACTTATTTAGAGCTAGAGAAAGTAATAGTTTTATTTATTTTAGCAACTCTTGATATATAAAAGGGGTTTCAAAAAGTACATGGAAATGTGTATCATAAAACAAAATATACACGATTTTTTAAAAATTTGCATTAAAAACCCCTCATACTTTAATTTCATTTTTCTTTGAACCCTTTTATATATATCATATTTTAGTCAGGAGTTGACTTTTTATCTGACAAAATTCCAATTAAACTTAATAAAAATCAGGAGCTGGATGGACATACGGGGGTAGTCTGATGCTCTAGAAACTGAGCCAGGTGGAAAGGCTCCAGGCTAATGTACAGAGATCACTCATAGCATGACAGACACACACATGACTACAATCTGGAACTGGTCAAGGG
Source organism: Tupaia tana (assembly GCA_026018925.1). Lineage (NCBI taxonomy): Eukaryota > Metazoa > Chordata > Mammalia > Scandentia > Tupaiidae > Tupaia > Tupaia tana. The sequence goes on along the minus strand of JAKSZU010000001.1, from coordinate 171,761,195 downwards.
TGGGAGAGTGTTCTCTTCTCTCTCTGTCTCTCATGTTTCAGAGAAGCCAAGATAAAGAAAAAAATAAAAAGAAATAACTAATTAGATGTCTTGCAATATAGTCAAAATGATAAAACAAACAAAATATGGCTCAGCCTTGTAGGCAGAGAAAGCCAGGTCATACATGGCCATCCAGGGTTCTAGTCTTGTACCTGGAAGCTTACACATTGTGCACACATACCTGTGTCCTCAGGATCCTGATGGGTTGGAAAATTAGAGGAAAAAAATGACTTCCTCATGATTAGGCCCAAATGGGCTCTCTCTCTGTCTCTCTCTCTGTCTCTCTCTCTTACATGCATGCACCCTCTGACATGGGAATAAAAAAAGGGGCCAGCAGGTGGCATGATGGTTAAGGTTACTGGACTCCTACATGGTTGACCATGGTTTGAGATCAGACCTGACAGCTTGCTTTCTCACTTTTCTCCTCTCTCTCTCTCTCTCTCTCTCTCTCTTTCTCACACTCTCTCCTTCTCTCTCTGATCAAATTAAAAAATAAATAAATTTAAATAAAGTAATTCTTAATAAAAACAAAAAGATTTCTAAAAAAAAAAAAAAAAAAAAAAAAAAAAGTTGATCCAGCTCTGTGGCACAGCAGTAAAGGGCTGCACCAGAGAAGCCTGATCCCACATGATGACCACAGTTCAAATCCCTGCCCATTAGCCTGAAACTTGCTGATAACGATCTATTTTATTTTATTTTTTTGAGAGGTTTTTGCTATAGGGCACGTGTACTCACCAGACAGACAGAGACAGAGAGAAACAGAAAGCGAGAAATCACCCCCCAGGGGGGATGGCCACAGTCCCTTCTCCTCCATTCTCCTCTCGGGATCTTGGGCACGCATGCACACGCGCCCGGTGTGAGTTCAAGCCACCGGGTCCGGGACTTGAACCACGGTCGACCACGTGAGAGTCCAGCAACACAGCCATTACGCTAACTGCTGGTCCCACTGATAACGATCTAGATACATGAGCAAGTTCCCAAGATTTGGTGAGCTAGGAGACTGGAGAAAGGAGACCAGAGCTTGCCAGACCTGTGAAGCATGCTCATCTCTTTCTCTATTTCTCTCCCTATCGTGTATACATGTGTTTTCTCAGGAACAAAAAAAGAAAAAATATTAACTAAAAGTTATTAAAGAGTCAAGTGTCCAGCAATGGTAATGAGGTGATTTAAAATATTCTCTTTAGAACTTCAGGAGCAAGTTCTCCAAGGATTCCCAGAATTATTGGATCATCAAAAAAGTCAAGAAGCATTTTTGCATAGAAAAATATGTCATGACTTTTCTGATGACCTAACATTTCATCAATTTCATGTCTTATTTTTACTTTAGTTTGCTTGTCCATATTTTGTTGATAGGCTTTATTCATGTGATGAGAAGGATGGTCAAAAGCCCATGATTCATATTCTTATAGGACAGAGAACCTAGGAAGAAGAGAATTTCTTTTTTCCAATATTGGTATTTGTTTTAGGGAAAGGATTTACCTTACTTGGATCATAAAATAACCCTTTTTCCACTCATTCCTCCAAGATAACACCCTTCTATAATTGGTTAGGCTTCTGTAAACACATTTGTATACAGTCTAATGATCAGTTTCCAAATTTCTCCAAAATTACTTAATGAACAAAGTCATACTATAACCTAAATGGTGAAGACTCTTAAATCATTAATGATAGGTTTGAGGTTAACATTTTTCTATCTTAGTTTGCCTCCATTTGTAATTAATATCAGACCTAAGTTATTTTATATAGTTAGTTTGTATATTATGACTGAATTATATTGTTTAATAACAGCAATTTTAATAGCTTAAAAAGTCTAGTATCATTACTTTGATTTATTTTTAAATTTCAAATTAAGTCCTTGTGTTTGTAATAAATTTTCTTTTGCTTATTTTAGATTTAACAAAAGTCATTATAGATGTACTTTTTAAAGGATATAGCATGATGAATAAGTGTCATAACTAACTTAAGGTAAACTATATACATCATACATAAGTTTTAATTGGTTTTCTGTGTCAGCATGCAAAAATTTTTAATATACTTGTAGACATTTGATTTTATGAGACAAAATTTGGGACATATACTCTAGTCCATTGTCTCAATCAAAGTGGGGATACTGTGGTCAGTTTCATACTGGGAAATCTGACACATTTGCTTGCTCTGTGTGTGTGTATATATATATATATACACATACACACACAAATCTATAAGAAATACTTCTTGAACATTTCTCTTGAGTTACTTTCTTTTGTTTACTGTGTCATTTTCTTTCCTCAAAAATTGCAGTAAATTTTACTAAACTCAGTGCATTCACAGGAATAAAAAAAAAAAAAAGACAAAGAATCTAAATTTAAAAATCAATAGTTGAAGTGCTTCAAAGTTATATCCATGCAGAACTTGTCCTGTTTGACAAGTGTTTGAATTTCAAACTGATGAATTGGGTTTCAAGAACATGAGCTCATAAAAATCATCCTTTTCCTGCTCCTATCTTGTACTACCATATAATCAACATTTCATCTTCCTTTTTTTCTCTATCGTTTCAGTACTTTAGAGAAAAACAACAGTGTTTGCATTAATTTTATTTTTCACTGTTCCAGCAGAGAAACTCTGAATATGACTCATAGAATCATATTCACTCACAGCTTAGAAAAAAAAGAGATGGCACAAATAGAAATTATATATATGATTTTTAGAGATATAGTAATTAACAGCAACAGAGCATTTGGGGACACATTTTTCCCCCCAATGCCATTGTTTTTTTCTCTTTCTGCTGTCATTTCTCTACACTCATATCCTCCTGGTATCACTGTTGTCTGAATTCTGTATAAAGTCACTTCCTTCTGCACAGATGGTGTTCTTATTACCATCAGTATTTCTGATGTTTCAAATACTAAGTGGCTTCTCTTCTTACTGGTACAAGACTTAGGATTCACATGTGGGCCCTGGATGGTCACATCCTTAGACTTATTTTTCTCCTGCTAATATCTCTTTGTAACTAGAAGCTGTCCACTAGTGTTTGAGTTTGTGGAGAGACTGAAAAATTATAAAATGTCCTCAAAAGCTTTTAAGTTAATCATATTGATTACTACACATTTGGAGGTTCACTAGACTATGAGAATTTGTGGTAATATAGAGGACTTCAAGGTTGATGGAACAGGACCAACTGAGGCGATAACAAATATCAAGCTTTATTGGTCTGTGCATGGATAGTGTTACATAAGATAGGGTGTTCCTGATAGCAAGAGACCTTCCAGGAATAGCGGTGTATGGCCACCGTCCTGAATGGGAATAAGGCAAGGGATCTCCCACAGGAGAAAGAGGAAATCAGAAAGAGTACTTCTGAGTCTAACTGATGTAGATCAGCAACATGGTGTGGTGTCCCTGGGTCAGAAAACTCCAAGGATAGCAGCGATTGGGTTATTTTATAGCTGCAGGGCTTATTTTGTCTGTGATTAGCAAATGTTGGGTGTAGTTTGGGAGTTATGCAATATTGGTAGGCTATAAATGACTAAAAATAAGTTTTTTCAAACTATATTTAAAGCAATTAGATGTGTAAGTATAAGTTGGGTGCTGGCAGACGGGAATGGTTTAAGCTGCCGTGAAGACGTAAGCAACATGGGACTATTTGTTGTCCATTTGTATACAAGAGTGTTTATGTCAAAATATATTGTTCACTATAATTTTATTTAGGGACAAAATAGAACATTATTAGTCAATATATTTGTGCACAGGACAAAGGGAGGAAGTGGGGGTAAAAATGATTCTGGGTACTAAGACTGTGCTGTGTGATTATATTAAACTTTATTTTAGATTGTTTACACAATAAAGGATGAAATAATTAGAAAGAAAATATGAAGATGAGTAACTAACCCAGGATACTAAACCAAACCACTGCTCATACTCAATTTCCAGAGTAAAAAAATACCTAGAATAAGGTACTACTTATAGAGCGTAAGTATTATCTCACTTAATTCTGAATTCTCTGTGACCTATTATTCATTACCTTTAGCATAGAGGCTCCTGAAACTCATACTGATAATCTAGTACCACATTATGAAATAAGAACAGTCAACTTTTATAAAAGTAAGATAAAGGAATAGCATTTCAGTTGAGGCAGATAATATCTAGCAAATGTATCATTGTGCCAAAAAATGGATCTTGAGAGGACTGTAGGAGTAAATGACGGGGAATCACCAGTATTAGAAGCTGACCTGTGCAGTTCTGATTTTATGAACTAAGAATTTTTTTTGTTATGCAGATTACTGTGCAACTAATAAATTTTCCGAATAATAAAGAAAAGCTGAAAATACATGTTTACTGGCAGATGACACAGATTAGGACAATATAGGTTGGCATGATAGAACATTCCATTTAATTATTTTAAACAACTTTTTTTTGAGAGTGTTTTTCTGATATAGGGTGCATGCACTCACCAGAGAGACAGAGAGAGACAGAGTGGAAAGCTATGCCTCAATCCCCTCTCTTCCATTCTTCTTTCAGGATCCTGGACATGCATGCACACATGCCCAACGTGAGGTTTAAGCCATGTGGTCCAGGACTTGAACCACAGTCAACTACATGGGAGTCCAGTGATGTAACCATTCTTCCATCTGCTGATCCATATTTCAAACAACTTTTAATGAACATGGCTCCAGGTATAAAGGCTTTGAAAGGATATATGTTCACACGCACATACACACACAGGTCATTCTGCTGTATGGTGCATATGGAAACCTACATGGAAAAATTACAATGTTATTGGCATTTTAGAATAAAACTACTCCTTTTCTTGGTAAACTATTACTTGTTAACTAGAAGCCCAGCCTCTATCCTGAGTCCCAGCAGACACTGAATATGTGATACCAAGTGAACCTACAACTTGAAGCCCTTTTGTGAAATAAGTGTGTTCTGATTCACCAAACCATGTTGCAGGTGTGGCCAGAAGCAAATCACAAATGAGTTACATTAGCAAGTGAATTTTCAGTAAATCTATTCCTATTTCACTGGCAGCTAAATTCTCATCTATGGATACAAGAGAATTTTCCATGCATAATGGTTGAATGAGAAAAAGAAATCTGAGTCTAATCTACAGGTTTAAATAACATACTGGCATGTGTTGATAGACCACTGATTCAGGGAGGCCCTGTTGGACAATGAGTAAGAAAAAGATTCTTTATTAGAATAGAGAATTGTACACAGATTATACTTGGCCTGAAAGACAGACAGGAATATGAATTTACAATGGCTAGTAAGTGGTGGTTAAGTTTGGCGACATTGGAACCAATGGGTGGCATAGTAGTTAAGGCTCTAGATTCTCACATGGCTGGACCTAGCGGCTTGAAAATCACACTAGATTTGGGGTCAGCAGATGGCATAGTGGTTACATTACTGGGCCTCCACATAGCTGACCACAGTTTGAGTCTTGGAAACAGTGGCTTGAAAATAATGCTGGGTATGTGTGTGTGCATGCCCAAGATCCCAGGAGGACAATGGAAAAGAAGGGATTGCAGTGTACCCATTCCTCCGGGAGGAGGGCTGATTTCTCTCTTTCTCACTGTTTCTGTCTCTCTTTTTTCTCTCTCTTGGAAGAGCACATACATCCTAAGGGGAAAACCTGTAAATAAATAAATAAATAAATAAATAAATAAATAAATAAATAAATAAAATCATACCAGGCTTAAAAATCATGCAGAGCAAATGTGTGTGAGTCCAAAGTCCCAAGAAGAGAATGGAGGAGAAGGGATTGCAGCATGGCCATACCCCTTGGTGTAATGATTTTTGCTTTCCCTCTCTCTGTCTCTTCAAGTGAGCACATGTGCCGTATGGCAAAAACTTCAAACAAAACAGTGAAACAGTCTGACTACATTAACAGGGAATTGAAAACAAAACAAAACAAAACCACAACAGGAAGATTGGTGTCCAAGTGGAAAAGTGTATTGGGCAATATGTGGTTGTATCTTTCATAATGAACTCATACTTTGAAGATATTTGTGTATCAAGAACATGTTCTTGTACATCATTTTTTGAATCTTGTACATCATTTTGAATTGACAAGATGACCTGCCACTTTAGTCAGCCACCACAGTGTTTGTTCAATGAACTCATGGGCCTGTAGGCACAGCACTAAAAATATTGGTTTTGGCGTGCTCAACATTGTACACGCTTCCTTTCATTAAGGCTGATGGAGCTGCTACCACCACTGGAAACAATAAAGTAGTCACAGAGATCTATGTCAAGATCTTGGTATAGAAAAACCCTATGGTCTATCAGTTACCTGTGGTATGTTGACTACTGTGAGCTTTTATCCTCAAAAGGATTGCCTTACTTCAGATAGTGACACTATCTGCAGATTACTAAGTGCTATGATCATCACCTTAGTATCCAACACAACATTGATTCTGATAAAAAAAATACTTTACAGCCAAAAGAAATAAAGAAATGGGCTAACATTTAGCATATACCATATCACGAGAAGTGGCTGATCTTACAGAATTGTGGAATGACTACCCTATTATTATTCTGTTTATGAAATGGCCGAAGTGGCACCATTTGGAAGGTCCGTTCTTGCAAGATTAGGAAGGCCCACGTATAAGATGCAGAGCACGCTTGCAGTGACCAATAATGTATGGTGCTCTTCATCCCATAGAAGGCACCCATCTCTGGAAGCTATCTCACCTGATGAGTAACTGGCACAGTACTGCCTTCATTTCAGAATTATATGATCTGATATTTGAGGCCTTGGAATCAAAAAGAGCCGTGTTTATATTAAGAAATTGGAAATCAAGAATACCAAAGGACTCTTTGGACTCCTCATATTACCAGATCGGTCAGAGAAAAAAAAGTTAGAAAAATTTTAGTTACAGAAGAAAACAAGAATGGTGCCACAAAATAGGCACAAGGAAGAATACATGCTGCACCTGCAATCCTTCGTGTCACCTGCAAGTACTGAGAATTCCAGTGGTAAAAATGTAATGGAAGACACTGTAGTAATAAGTGCTTCAGGTAAGACCTACCAATGCAGAGTAAAAAAGAAGTGAATGAGGGCCAGCTGGCAGATAACATGGAGGTTAAGGTGCCCGGATCCCACATAGCTGACTGTGCAATTCGAGTCCCAGCCCAAATGACTTGGAAAACTTTCCAGGTCCATAAATGATGTGTCCAAAATCCTAAAGGAGAAAGGAGGAGAAGGACTTGCAGGGTGGCTACTCCCCCCACCCTCTGTAGGGGTGCTTTCTCACTTCCCCTCTCTCTCTGCTTCTATCTGTCTCTGGCAAGCTTTCATGCACTATTACAAAAAAAATTAAAAAAAAAATAACTAAAAATATCCAAGAATAAAACGCACATTTGTTTATTTTTAAAACATTTTTCTCAAACATAGACTAATTGCAAAAACGAAATGAATAATTTCACAGCGGAGAAATCTGGCAGACACTACATGATGATCAATGTTAACATCTTCTTTAATAAGACTTACCAATAGTATGTACCCTTCAACATGACACATTCAGAATAGTAGATGACCTCTTTTGTATCTTTATAAAACTTTTATAATCTCAATGTAATCAAGAGAAAATATAAAGCAAGGCAAAGTTGAGGAACACTATAAAATATTCATTTGTTACTGTAGATAGGAGTATGTTATTAGTATCACTTTTCAAGCATAAATGTGAAAAAGAGTATGTATTTCAAAACTGAGAAATTGAAGAGGTATAATCTGGTGACTACTGTGTTCAATACCCATCATATATGCTTTAAATTTGCTTTCTTCTACTATAGAGATTTTTAAAGAAAAACAAGCAACACATTTTCCAAATTACCTTGAAGCTTGGATTCATGTATTCCCTCCTGAGAGTTCAATGTAAAAGAGAATAACAACAAGAAATGGCTGCAGGAAGCATGTTAGAAGTGTCTCTTTCCTCAGGGTCTCTCTACAAACATCTACTTTTTAAATGCAGAGCTGCAAAATAGTATCTGGTGGTGTTATTGATGTTTTCCACTGTTACAATCCTGTATACACTCCATTTTGTCTCTGTCTATGTTGGCCTTGGCTGCATAGTTCTTGATTTTACAAACATACCATTAGAATTAGAAGGTTCTGGGGGCCAGCAAGTAGCATGGTGATGAAGGTACTGGACTCCCACACAGCCAACTACAGTTCAAATTGCAGACTGGTGGCTTGAAACTCATCCAGGTGCAGGTACATGTGCATGTGTGCCCAGAATCCCTGGAGAAGATTGGAGGAGAGGGAATTGTAGCATGTCTCTCCCCTCTAGGACTGATTTCTCATTTTCCATCTCTCTCACTCTGTTTCTCTCTATCTCCTGTCTCTCCAGCAAGTGCACACATCTTATGGCAAAACCTACCAAAAAATTAGAAAAAAAAAAAAAAAGGTAGAATTGAAAAGATTAATGCAAAATCTTAAATGCAGCAGTTAGTAATGTTAAGATGGAGAATCTGATTCAAGGACCAGCACTTAGCTTAATGGCTATGTCGCTGGACTCCCATGTTAGTCGACAGCGGTTCGAGTCCAGACCCGGTAGCTTAAACTCAAGCTGGGCACATGTGCGTGCTTTCCCAAGATCCTGAGAGGAGAACAGAGGAGAAGGGATTGTGCGTGGCCATCCCCCCCCCGGGGGGGGGGGGGGGTTGATTTCTTGCTTTCTACCTCTATGTCTCTCTCTGTCTTTCTGGCGAATGCACATGCCCTATAGCAAAAACCTCTCCAAAAAAAAAAAAAAAAAAAAAAAAAGAATCTGATTCAATCAGCACATAATGGTAAAAGCCAATATGTTAATAGCCCAAAGAGAAAGAATACCATAAAGTTAAACATCTTGTTGTACTATTTTGAGTTTCCTTAAAAATTCTGCAATTAATTATATATGTGAGCATTTTCAGCATCCAGCTCTCCTATTACATTATAAATGTTGAATTCATCCTTGTTATCAGTTGTATTAAACCAACAGAATGTATATTCACAAAAGTGGAGAGAGACAGAAGAGAGGGAGAGTGTGTGTGCCAGAGAGAAGGAAAGAGATGGAGATGGAATCGTGGAAGCTTGTAAATGCTCAATGCTTAAGGCAAGTCAGGAGGCTTGAAACTCTGGTAAGATCTAAAGACTAGAGTCCTGTTTCTGCAAGACAGGCCAGGCATGCTGGAAATGCAGGGAGAAATTTTATGTTGCAGTCTTAAATCCTAATTTTTTCCTCCTTAGGAAACCTCAGTCTTTGGTTTTAAGGCTTTTCCTGATTAGATTAGGTCTGCCATTGCACGACGGATAAGCTATTTTACTCAAATTCTACTGACTTACACATCTAAAAAGTAGCTCACAGAAAGATACAGATACCATAAATATATACAAATTTGGTTGTCTTAATTCACTTATTTTGTGGCACTTCAGCAGGCTTAGAGTTCATCTAATTGGGAGTCAAAATGAATTTTACCCTCCAACTTGTAAGGTCTGTGTTCTTCACATTTTTTTCTAATGCTGTTTCTTACTCTGGCTAACTACTTTTTCTGGGTCATTTTCTTGTAGCTCCCTTATCAAATGCAGCTAAAAGTTCCCTGCTCAAATTTTCAACATAGGACCTTGTGACTTTCCATTTCAATAGTACATTTCATTACAATTGATTTTTGCCTTTCATGTTATCTCAAGTGACAAATTTTCCAATATTTTACTATATGTGATAATTGGGCAGTGTTATTCCAGCCTCTGGTAGGTTTTCCTGGTCATTTTCCAGAGTCTTATAGAAGCTCCTTTCTCCTACCTCCTGGGTTCTAAATACACTGCCACACGCATTTCACCTGTCTTTTATTGTTAATTATTATCAGTTTATTTTATTTGCTTATTTGAATGTTTTGGATGTGAGCACATTAATCTTTTATTTTAATCTCCTCATGTTTCTCTTGTATGTCTTAACACTAAGTTGCTTGACAGAATTATCTTCTCTTATTTTAATTTTCTTTTTTTCTCATCTCTACTCAACCTAATTCAGCCTGGCTTGTATCCTATATTCACTCTCAAAATTTGTGATACACTGCAGATACTCTTCATAAAACTAACTCTAATTCCAACCGACTTCTTTCTCCTTGATTTTAACCACTGGCTTGTCAGGAAAGCCATGACACATTTTTGCCCAGAAAAACATCGAAAAACACGTCATGACTTTCCCAATGATCTAATATTTTCTTCATCACGTGATAAACTATTGTGCACTTTACTTTTCAAACCCTAATAGCGAGTTCGATGCCTAACTGTGAGATGCCTAAGAGTTAACAACTGAGTTGAGGACACAGACTCAGTAAGTCGGATAAAAGGTTTTTTTCAACAATAGAGTGGTTTTAAGGGCTCTGTGGTAGATTTCCCAGAAAAACAAACAAAACATGGGCATCCACAAGAGAGACACATTTTGACATTTTTCACATTGAAGGCATCTTGACAGAATTATAACAGCATTTTTTCTCTCTCCTGCCAATATATTCTCAGTGCTAATAGCAGCGCAAAGTACAGAAGTGGCGCCCCAAATAGACATTCCCTGTAATAATGGCACTTTCTCTTTTAAATGGTCAGTATTCACTAAATATCAGAAGAGAGCTTTCAGACTGACATGATTAGCTTCTCCATTCTCTTTTGTATTTTAGCACTATTATTTATTTCCACTTCTATATTACAATACTGAGTCTTAGCTTTAGGTTTTACCTATTGGCCAGAACAGAATCTCTTCTTTCTTTACCGCTCTATTAGTTGCTTATTTTCATAGCTACTTCCCCCTCTGCAGTTGATTTGTATGATGTCCAACTCTGTACTGTGGCTACTTCTTTCACAACTTGCTTCTAAAAGAAAATAAGAGGATACCTATCCTAGTTACAGGATAAGTACATATACTTATATTGGTATAGGTTTAGCCCAACAATATCCTCACCCTCCTCCTCATCAAAAAGCATTTTACTGGTGGCCAAAGAGTGGTGAAGAAGGAACACAGCATTCAGTGAGGCTAACCCACAAGGGAATGTTCTGGTTTCACATCCAGTGACCTCCCTGAACTTCCAGGCCCACGTGTGTTCCCATTCTAGGAGTGAGGGCAACACAAAGACCCTGTGTGGGCTGCCTCTCTGTCTCTTTCTCTTTGTGTATTTCATTCATGAAAGAAAAAATAAATATTGTTCAAAAAAGCATATTATGGGGGCCAGCAGGTGGCATGGTAGTTAAGGTGCTGGATCCCCACACGGCCAACCACAGTTCAAGTCCCAGACCTGTGGCTTGAAAATTATACTGGGCATATGTGCTTGTTTACCCAAAATCCCAGGAGGAGAATGGAGAAGGACTGTGGCATGGCCAGCCCCTTGGGTAATCATTTGTCATTTTCCCTCTCTCCATCTCTCTTTAGTAGGCACATGTACCCTATGGTAAAACAAACAAACAAACAAACAAACCAAAAAAAATAACAGTTTATTTCTACCATTATATTTCTGTATAGTCAAAGTCAAAATCAAGCCACAATAATAGAGAATGTAGCATTATGGTTCTGCAAATAACTTGTTTTGATTGCTTAAACTTAAATCACTCCAGTTTTAAAATGTAATAATACAACAACACAAACAAAACAACTCATATCTTTCTATATTTGGACATGAAAAAGTAATTTTCTCATTTTTCTGTATTTTCCCATGTATTTAAAATAGAGTCCTTAATTACTTACACATTTAGTTCTGATAAAGATAATTAACAAGTAATGGGACCAGCAGTTAGCGTAATGACTGTGTGGCTGGACTTCCATGTAGTTGACTGCAGTTCAAGTCCCGGACCCAGTGGCTTAAACTCATGCTGGGCGCATGTGCGTGTGTGCCCAAGATCCCAAGAGGAGAATGGAAGAAAAGGGATTGCGGCATGGCCATCCCCCCTGAGGGGTGATTTCTCACTTTCTGTCTCTCTGTCTCTCTCTGTCTTCCTGGCGAGCACATGCATCCTATAGCAAAAACCTCTCCAAGGGAAAAAAAAAAGATAATTAACAAGTAAAAACATATATTTGAGAGAAAGAACCCAAAGTTAACACTAGATTCATGTGTTCATGTGTGGCAAACGGAATGTTATTTACTTATTATTTTCACTTTGCAGAGGGGCACGTGCACTCTTAGAAGAGAGTGAGAAAGGGAGAGAGAGAAGAAACAAAGCACCTGCCGTGGCAAATGGTGAGCCCAAATCCCTTCTCAATTTGTCCATTGGGACTTCGTGCACACACGGGCAGGAGCCCAGTGTGGTGTTCAGGCTGCCTTAACCACCATGCAAAAGGGTGGCACCAAAGTGTTATTTCAATGACAAATATGATATTTTACAATGAATCACATCATTTTCTCTTACAAAGAACACGTTTTCTTTTATAAATTTTAACCTTTACCTTCATAAGTCCTCAAAAGGTCACAAAAATTGCATATTATTTAACAACTAGCCTAGGTGGCAGTGTCATAGCATACTGAACGGCAGTGCTGGAAGACACACAGCCAACTGCAGGTTTGAATTCCTGGCCAAGTGGGCCTGAAATACACCAGCCATGCGTACGACCAAGATTCTGTCAAACTGGGTGGCTAGAGGACGGGGTTCATAGCATGACACAACCCTGCTGAAGGTACTTCTCTCTCTCTCCCTTTCATGTGCGCACACACACACTATCAGGAATAGGGTAAGTAAATGTATTATTGGGTTGTTGGAAAAGTCATGATGCAAAAATACTTTGAAAACTATACATAGAAGTCAAACTTTTTTCAAGATAAACTCACTCTTTAATGTCATTTTTCACAAACTTTGTGAAGTCACCTCATTTGTGGAACTTTGTTTTAAAAATATAAGAATGTAATGTCAATTATAAAACCACGTATTTCTTTACTTATTTGTAAAGAAACTGTTAATGAAGAGGAGAGTTATACTTAAGAAGCACTCTCAAATGCATAAAATTGTAAAACATATGATCTCATTGCTATTTGGAGTAAAATGTTTTTAAATGTAACTCACACTGACACTACTTTAAATTCTGTTACTATATAGAGCTATTCAAAAATTATGCTGTAGGGACCAGCAGTTAGCGTAATGGCTGTGTCGCTGGACTCCCACGTAGTCGACCACGGTTCGTGTCCCAGACCCGGTGGCTTAAAATCACGCCGGGCGTGTGTGCGTGCGTGCCCAAGACCTCGAGAGGAGAATGGAGGAGAAGGGATTGCGGTGTGGCCATCCCCCCTGGGGGGTGATTTCTCGCTTTCTGTCTCTCTGTCTCTTTCTGTCTGTCTGGCGAGCACACATGCCCTATAGCAAAAAAAAAAAAAAACTCTCAAAAAATATGCTGTAGTGTGTATTTATCTTTTTGGATTAAAGAATGCTAATTGAGGCAAAAGTGATTTAAAGGAAAACTTTATTTTTCTTTTTTTTCTCTCTCTCTCTTTTATGGTTTTTTGATTTTTGGTTTTTGTTTTTGCCATAGAGTATATGGGCTCACTGGAGAGAGACATAGAGACAGAGAGAGGGAAATTGAAAAATCTCTCCCTGGGGGGATGGCCATACCACAATTCCTTCTCCATTCTCCTGAGATTTTGAGCTAACAAGTACATGAGTCTGGCATGATTTTCAAGCATCTGGGTCTAGAGCTCAAACCACTGTCATGTGGGAGTCCAGTGCCTTAATCATCTGCTGGTCCCCCACCTTTCTCGCTCTCTCGTTTTTTATCTTTTATTTTTGCAGAAAGCTTTAACTTTGTCAAATGCTTTTGCCAGAATTATTTTTGTGATTTTAATTGACAAGTAAAAAAAATGTATGTATTTATATTGTACAACATGATGTCCAGATTATACATTGTAAAATGGCTCAATTATGCAAGAGAACATATACAGTAACTCATATACTTACCATTCAAGATTTTTGCAGAGACAGACATAGACAGGCACCCACAACAGGGACCACATGTCATATCCCAGACCCGTTGACACTCAGTTTACTCAAGGAAGGCTCAGGATTCCAACCCAGTATCTTTCACACCTGCAGATGTGCCTGTGTTACACCTGAACCACTATGTGGCCCCATACTTTTCAGGATGTTGTGATTTTCAACACTGCAATGCATTATTCTGAACTGTAATTCCCATGTTGATTACAACTCTCTTGAACTTGCCCCTCCTGTCTAAAGTATGTGTCCTTAAGTGACCTCTTCCTATTCACCAATGCCCTCTCCAATTGCTCATAATCATTGTTTTCCTCTGCTTCTGTGAGATGACCTTTTTGGGAGTCCTAATTTAAGTAAGATCTTGTGGAAAAACACTTGGTTCTTTTTATCCCAATAACATCCAGAGTGTGAATATGGGTCTTTTGTTGTAACACTTTATCATTTATTTTTGAAATATTATTTCTTGACACCAAAGATAGTGTAATGGATACCTTGCTGGACTCCCACATAAATTACTGTAGTTCAAGTCCTGGACCAGGTGGCTTGAAACTCACACCATGCATGTGTGCGTGCATGCCCAAAATCCTGAGAGGAGAGGAGAACTGAGGAGAAGGGATTGTGGTATACTCAACCCCCTATGGGGGTGATTTCTTACTTTCTGTCTCTCTGTCTCTCTGGCGAGTGCATGTGTCCTTTAGCAAAAATCTCTCTTTAAAACAAAAATTGGGGACCAGCAGATGGTGTAATGGTTATGTCACTGGACTCCCACATGGTCAACCATGGTTCAAGTCTCATATCCACTGGCTTAAAATTCATGCTGGGTGCATGCATACCCAAAATCCTGAGAGGAGAACAGAGGAGAAGGGATTATGGTGTGGTCATTTCCCTTGGGGAGTGACTTCTTGCTTCCTGTCTCTCTGTCTCTTTCTGTCTTTTCAGAAAGTGCGTGCACCCTGTAGCAAAAATCTATCCAAAAATAAATAAATAAAATAAAATTACTTCTTGCTTTGATAACATATACTATTTAGATATCAAATGTTGGAAGTAGAAATATTTAAGTCTCTTATCTAAAAATGAATTCATTCAATGTAATATAAACAAGATTATGATAATAATAAAAAATAAACATAATAAATTAAAAACATGATTTTATTGTTTTACCAGATGAAATCATAGAAAATACTTCATAGTATTGTTTTAAGTTTTCATGGGACCAACAGGTAGAGTGGTAGTTAAAGCAATGACTCCCACATAACCAGTTCAGTGGTCCATGTCCCAGAACCAGTGGGAAAAACACGCCAGCTATCTGTCTGTGTGTGTCCAAAACCCTGAGAGGAGAATGGAGGAGAAGGGATTGCGGTGTGGCCGTTCCCTTTGTGGGGTGAGTCCTCGTTTTCCCTGTCTCTGTTTCTCTTTCTCTGGCAAGTGCATATGCCCTATGGCAACAATCTAAAAATTAAAAAAAAGTTCTTATGAGGATATTTTCTTACAAGGTGCTTACTTTGGCTATCAGACCACATATTTCACAATTTCTAAAAATAATTTAAAGATTGGAAGAAGGAGTAAACTAAGTAAATTTAAAAATCTCTATTTTAAGGGAGAATAAAGGGGGTAGCCTGGAAATTATAAGACCTAGGTTCTTGTTTGTTTTTAATTCATCACTAATTAGCTTGGCAGCTGTAGAAATTGTCCAAATACAAAATAAAGGATTTTAAATATGAAGTTTAGGCTTTATCATTTTATAGTTACTTACATTTTATCTTGTTAATGTAAAATCTTGATTCTCAAAAATAGATATGGAGACATGAATTTTCAAAAGCTAGAATAAACTGCTATTGAAAACTATCAGATTAAAGCCATAAAAGTGAAATAAAAGCTACATATTAAAGTAGCATTTTGTAAAGGCACCATCACATATTCTTCTGATATTTGATTTATATTCTCTTTAGCCATATCATTCTTCAGTAGTAAAATAAACGTTTTGTAATTTAGAAAATAATCAATGTGTCTGGCAGATACTTTACGCATGTTGATGATCTGGAGGAAAATGTAGATTATTGCTTTTCTCTTTCTTATACAAATTGAGACAAGTCAAAGATACTCACTTGTATCTTCAGTGTCATGTTCAGATTGCTTGACACAAAGCTCTCTAAAGCTACTTAATTTTTTAGAAAACACAATTGGCTTAATATAATACCTGTTTAATATGACTAAGTGATTATCCAGGGTTTCTTAATATTCTCAAGCAGTATGTTTGTATGTGCTTACAAGTTCTTCTGGGCAGGAAAGGACAATATCACAGCGAAGAGAGTTCTGTAAGATTAAAATTAAAATAGTAATGTATAATATATAGGTAATGAAATAGATTCAAAGAACAAAGGAATCTGTGGTCTATGTCTACTTGCCTCCCCAAGGTTAAATGCATATTATAAGATGGCATGCATACTGTCACATCGCATTCTATGCAGATTAGCCTTTCATACAGATACACACAGAGCACACATGTACTTATACTATTTACATGTATGAGATCGTTACATACATGTTTCTCAAATTTTCTTTTAAAAAACTTGAATTCTTTTGTATCTAAATAAATAAATAAGAAAAAAATGATAAAGTTAACTACTTGAAAAGAAAAAAAGAAATTTTTGTGTATTATTCCAATGTATCCATAACAATTCCATACTATTTCATGTCAAGGCTACTATAATTTTAATATTCTCCTATTAATTGATTTTCATATTTCCAAATATTTACTGAAACAAAATACTGTCAGAATTTGTTTTTAAACATGTATTTTTTTATATGAGAATATGCTTTCTGAAGAAAGATTTTTGGGATCAGCTGGTGGTGTGATAGTTAAGGCAGCTGTTTAGATTCTACATGACTGACCTCACAATTCAAGTCTCAGACTGGTGGCTTGAAAAACATGCCAGATGCATATGTGTGCCAGGTCCATATATGTGTATATGCCCAAAGTCACAGGTGGAGACTGAAAAGGGATTATGGTGTGGCTGTTCCTGCTGTGGTGTGATTTCTGACTTCTTGCTCTTTGCGTCTCTTTGGAGAGTGCATAGACCTGTAGCAAAAACATTTAAAAAAAGTAAATAAGAATTAAAAAAATTTAGAAAAGAAAGAAAAAGAATGGTTTCTCAATATTGAAGTTACTCTGAAAAAACATTTTCGTATTAAAGTTAGCCAGTCAATGACTCATTTCTTGCAGAAACATTTCAAATTTACTGGTCCACCAGCATTTTATCAAAGACATAGCTTTCCTATACAGTTATTCACATTTAAAACTTTGGAAATATAAAGAAAATCCTTACTGTTGTATTTTTATGCTTTTTCAGGATTACAGATAACCTCGAACATAACTTTGTAGATCTTAATTTAATTTAATGAATTACTTAATTTTTTGAGAGGTTTTTGCTATAGGGCGCATGCGCTCTCCAGAGAGACAGAGAGTGACAGAGAGACGGAAAGCGAGAAAATACACCCCCCCCCCCCCCCAGGGGGATGGCCACGCCGCAGTCCCTTCTACTCCATTCTCCTCTCGGGATCTTGGGCATGCATGCACTTGCGCCTGGTCTGAGTTTAAGTCATCGGGTTAAGGACTCAAACCGCGGTCGACTACGTGTTCAGGACTCAAACTGCGGTCGTCTACATGCGAGTCCAGCGACATAGCCATTATGCCAATTGCTGGTCCCCATAATTTAATTTATTTATAGATAACCTTTCCCTCATTTTATCCTTTTGGATGATATATTCTATGCACTAATCTTCTGTTGGTTAGCTAAAACAGTTGAAAAATCTGAAATTCTTTTGGATTTATTTCATTTTTAATATTTATATTCAGAACAGGCTAAAATCTAATGTTTATTTATGTAGCATACACTAAAAACTAAAATAACCCAACACTGACAATCATTAAGCCTAATACCTTCTTTTAAGACTTTTTTAGTAAAATAAAATGTTTCTTACAGCCATTTTCACAATTCTAAACAATATGCTAATACTTATATCTTCAATTTATCTATTGAACGTGTGTTGTCCAAGATGAGAGACCATAACTCATTTGCATTGCTTTTCCCTTTTATTTCTTTCTTCTCTTCCCAGTGCTAAATTGATACACCCTTGATTTCATTATTTTATATGTATTTTTTTATTATAGGTAAGATAAAGCCATGAATCACCTAATGACAGGGGTACATTCTGAGAAATGTGTTATGATGTGGTTTCATCATTTTGAGAACATACTAGTGGATTTACACAAACCTGGACAACATAGTCTACTATGCGCTGATGTATTGTGGTAGAGCCTACTTCTCCTTCGCTACAAATCTATATTGCATCTCACTGTACTGAATACTATAGGCAAATATCAAACAATGATAAGCTTGAGTATATTGAAACATATTTAAATATAGAAAAAGTACAGTAAAAATACAATAGAAAAGAAAAAGTGGTACATCTATGCAAAGCACTTACCATGAATGGAGCTCATAGATTTGGAAATTGCTCTGAGTCAGTGAGTGTGTGGCGAGTAAATGCGATCAATGTGAAGCCTAAGACATTACTTATCAACACTGTACACAGGGGCTACCCCAAATTTATAAAAGAACAGTTTCCTTTATTCAATAGGAAATCATTAACTTATTGAATTATTTTTTTACTTAAATTTTTTTGAAATTTTTGACTCTTTGGTAATAACATTTAACTTAAAACACACATTCTATAGCTGTACAAATATATTGTTTCTTACAGTCGTATTTTACAAGCTTTGATTTTTAAAAAAAATTAAATTAAAAAGATTTTTTTTTTTTTTTTTTGGATAAAAGTTAAGACACAAACACATTTGCCTAGGCCTACATAGTGTCAGGATCACCAACGTCACTGCCCTCCACACTTGCACTGCCGTAAGGGCCAAGATGACCCAAACACCAAAGGATTAATTCAAGCACATGAGAAAGTGACAAAAAGTCAACTACATGGGAGTCCAGTGATGTAACCATTATACCATTTGCTGGTCCCTTATTTAAATTTTAATGTTACTTAATCTAGAGAAAAATTTTTTTTAAATATCTGTAATGTTTTGTATTCCTCCCCATTCCCTTGTATTTTCTTTTCTAGAACTAGGTTTATATTTTTGTAACTACATCTGGTGTTTCCCATCACTATTAGTTATTTTATAATTTTCTTTTATTTATACTTTTGTAATAAATATTTGTACTATTAATCTAAGAGAATTGCTGAGGCAAAGTAAAGCAAAAAAAAAAAAAAAAATTGAGGGCAATGTTGAGGATGATTGCCTGGTGCCACAATACCAAGTTGTTCTAGTTTTAGGATTATTTTAAAGACAAATCTTCTGAATCTCCATATTATTTTAACAGTAAAAGATTTTTGTTTTTTAAATATGTTTTAATAATTATTTTTATTTAACTTTATTTATTTGCTTATTTTAGAGAGAAAAGAGAGAGAGAGAGAGAGAGAGAGAGAGAGAGAGAGAGAGAGAGAGAATGAAAGCAAGCCACCAGGTCCGGGACTCTAACTGCAGATGGTAATGTGGGAGTCCAGCACTCTTAATCACCACACCACCTGCTAGCCCCACAGTAAATGTTTTGCATGAGAGCAGGGAGCAAATAATTTTCAAAGCTTTACACTGGTAGAAATCTTCAGCAAAATGAAAGCACAGTACAGCAGTGGTTGATTAAATTCTATGATAAGTAGAATAAGATGACCTCCTGGTCACCTGGCATCCCCTACTTTGTATTTTTAGTTTATTTATTTCATGAAAGATACATTGAGACAGAGACAGAGAAATAAGCACTTCCAACAGGGTCTTTACACTGTGATCTACTACCACTCTCAACCAGCTCAGATCCAGGGCATATCTTTGCTACCAACATTCTCAGTAAGGCCCCAGGACATGAACCCAAGACTTTTCTTGAATAGGTTCAGCTAATTACCACTGCACCTGAACCCACTTTGCTTAATTTTAAGCAAATTATAGACACAATGAGTCTGGCATATTGTTATCACTACCAGTGGAAGGTAAAAACAAACGTATTTGGGCAGTAAGATGTTTCTGAAACAAAATGTCAGATAATGTCTTAGTAGCATCCTGAACTGTTTCAAGTGTCTTTTATCAGAAACTGTGGCCAAGGAGAAATGTACCTGAGCATCCATCCTTTACATAACTGAATTCCACTTTCCTAATGACTTTTTTCCCCTGTTTTTAACTCCTCTTTCTTTTTCTCACTTCACAAGATTATTCATAGACTTGATTATTATGTCCCAAATAACCCCATTTGACATAGTTTGTTGTGCTAATCAATCCATCTATGGAGGATTTTATTTTGGTATTCAAAATTTCTTCTTGTAAATATGTTAGTTATAGTAATATAACTAACGGGTGTAGTAATGTAACTTGTTTGTTACCAATTACTGTATAAAACAAATTCTATGTCTCAGTGACTTAAACACACACAAAAACGTTCTTCTATCACTTTCCACTGCAAATAGATGGATGATTTTCTGTTTTACAATGATGGGAAATTTGGGACTAGCAGATAGCATAATGGCTATGTCGCTGGGCTCCCATGTAGTCGACCACAGTTCGAGTCCTGGACCTGGTGGCTTAACTTCACACCAGGCATGTGTGCATGCGTGCCCAAGATCCAAAGAGGAGAATGGAGGAGAAGGGACTGTGGCATGGCCATTCCCCCTGAGGGGTGATTTCTTGCTTTCTGTCTCTCTGTCTCTTTGGCGAGTTCACACACCCTATAGCAAAAATACCTCTCCCCCCTAAAAAAGGAAACTTTTCCATTTCATGGCTCAACCATTTCTAAGAATCCTGGAGCCCTACACTTGATCCTTTGCATTTGCACAACTGTAAAAATAAAAAAATATGGAGAATCAATCCATAATAGGCTTTAGGGGTCAGGTGGAAGTATAAAAATATTCACATAAAAGATTAAATTTCTGACAGGGAAGAAAACTTTTCTCACAACAAGGAATGTGGATTGTTTTCTGAAGGCAATGAGCCTTTAAAGTATGTTAGAATTTCTAGCCAACACTCTCAGTTTTGAAATTTAGAAACATCACTGTGACTGCTCTGTAAATTATAGGTTTTAGTCAAGCAAAGAGAACTCTTAGGAGAATGTTGTCAACTAGGCGAAAATCATGGTATTTTATAGCATAAGCATGAATATGGTTAAGAAGAGAAGTGAGAAGACTGAAAAGATAGTATTAAGAAAGCAGTAGGGACTGGGGATGATTGGGGTTGATACTGAGGAAGAAGTCAAATAATACAGACAAGTTTCTAATCTTCCCATCAGGGTGGATTGTGTCAGTGTTTACTAAGGTAGGAGACTGCAAAAGAAACACAATTAGAGAAAGAATGAGGGTTTGGGGGTATAAGTAGAGATGCTCAGTGAGTCTTTGGTTTGTTGTGGTTTTGTAGCTCAAGATAGATATAAGGGCAGCAAAAATAAAGATATTACTTTATTGAGCCTACAAATATTAAACTGTAAGTCAGCGTCAAAACAGATGCCTCAATCTCTGGGGGCCAGTAACCACTTAACATCATCCTCCTGATGCTCCCCCATCACTGCACCTGGACTCGTTTAACTGACTACATCTTGCCAACTCCAACTTCTGGGAGCCTGGGCTCAACAGAACATCTGAAGATGAAAATCTTTTCTGAGAAGGCTACGCTATAAAATTAAAGGTGACCGCTTCACCAGGCCAGGGACACAAAAAGCATGGGGAAAAATGTTACTGCCTAAGAATCACAAAAAAGTCCAATAATTTTTCTCAATTAAAGAGTAATCTACAGGATCAAGAAGTGGCCTGGTGGTTAAGGCTTTGGACTCCCTCATGGCTGACGGTGGTTTGAGTCCTGAACCTGGTGGCTTGAAACTCATACTGGGGTTTTGTGTGTGCATATCCAAAATCCTGAGACAAGAATAGAGGAGAAGGGATCGTGGCATGGCTGTCCCCTTTGGGAAGATATTTCTCACTTTCCCTCTCTCTGTCTCTCTGGTTAGTGCATGAGCCCTATGGTGAAAACCTTAAAAGAGAGAGAGACCTAAAAATGGTTTAAAAAGGAATTCAAAATAATGGTCCTAGAAGAACTCAGGAAAAAAAAAATGATCTGAACGAAATATTCAACAAGAAAAATATAGTATAAAAATAAATAATAAAATCCCCCAGAAATCCTATAGCTGAAAACTTTAATAAATGAAATAAAAAGTACAATGGGGATCCTCAACAATAGATTAGATCAAAGGGAAGAAAGAATACCTGAACATGAAGAGAGGTCTGGAAAATAATTCATTCACAAGGGGGAGGAAAAAAAAGTTGTTTTAAGTAATAAAAGTCTACAGGATATATGGAACACCAGTAAGGTAATAAATATTTGCATTATGAGTATTTAAAAGATGAAGAGACAAAGAGAGGCACAAAAATTCTATTTAGCAAAATAATAGCTGAAAACACATCAAATCCTGGGAGAGATACTATTGGAACTAATAAATAAGCTCAATGAAGTTGCAGAACACAAACAACATACAAAAATTAGTGACATTTCTATACACCAATAGCAAACTAGCTGAAAAAAGAAATAAGAAATTCCATTTATAGTAGCTAAAAATATATTGAGGTGGGACCAGCAGATGGCAAAAAAATTACATCACTGGACTCCCATTTAGTTAGTCAACCATGGTTCAAGTCCCAGACTCGACTGTGTAAAACTCACACCAGGTTTGTGTGTGTGTGTATGTGTGCATGTGTGCCCCAAACCCCACAAGGATAATAGAGAAGAAGGGATTGTGGCATGTCCGTTCCCCCTGGGTGTGATTTCTCACTTTCTGTCTCTTTGTCTCTATGGTGAGCAAAATGCCCTTTAGCAAAAATCTCTCTAAAAGCAAAACTGAGGCATAATCTAAGAAAGGAGATAAAAATCTTTATAGTAAAAACCATAAAACATTTATGAAAGAAATTCAAGAGGACACAAATAAATGGAAAGATATTCCATGTTTATGAATTGAAATAAATAATATCATTCAAATGTCCATACCTCCCAAGGCAATCTGCAGACTTGATGCATATCCCAATGATATCCTTCAGAGAAATAGAATACAACAATCTTAAAATTTGCATAATAGCAAGCTATTCCAAATAGCCAAAACAATACCAAGCAAAAAGAGCAAAGCTGGAGGCATCACATTACCTGACTTCAAAATATACGCTTAAGCAATAATAACTAAAACTGCACTATATTGGAATAAAATCACATTTAGACATATATTATAAAATAAAGAACTCACTGGGGCCAGCAGGTGGCATTGTGGTTAAGGGCACTGGACTCCCACATGGCCAACCGTGGTTGAGTCCCAGACCTAGGGCCTTTCCTTCTCACTTTCTCTCTTCCGCCCTTTAAAGTCAAATTAAAATAAATAAATAAAGTTAAATTAAATCATTCTTTTTTAAAAAAGAACCAATATACTTATAGCTATCTGTTTTTGACAAATGTACCGAGAATACATAGGGGAAAGGATAGTCTCTTCCATCAATGGTGCTGGGAGCATTGAATAAACATATGCAGAAGAAATTTGTCTGAACCTCTCAACAGTTATAAAAATCAACCTAAACTGGAATTTAAAAAATCTTAAATAGAAGACCCATCACTATTATTGTACTAGAAGAAATATGGGGGAAAGTGCTTCATGCCATTGATCTGGACAAGAATTTCTTGAATAAGATCCTTAAAGCACAGACAACAACAACAAAATAGGATGCCTTAAAGAAAATAAAATAAAAATAAAAAATGCTCCATAAGAACAAAGAACAAATCATCTATACAGCAGAGAGAAAACCTATGGGATGGGAAAATATTTGCAAACTGCATCGGACAAAAGGTTAATATCCATAATTCATAAAACTCAACAATAACAAAACAAAACAAAAACTCAAATAATTTAATTTTTTGAATGGGCAAACAATTCAAATAGACATTTCTCAAAATGATATAAATGGCCAACAGGTATATGAAAATACGCTAAACATAGGTCTTCATAAGGAAAATGCAAATCCAAGTCACCATGAGGTATTTTCATCTCACTCTAGTTAGAATGTCAGTTATCAAGAAACAAGAAATAACCAATGCTGGCAAGGCTGTGGAAGAAAGGAATTCATACATTGTTGCTGAGAATGTAAATTAATGCAGTCGTTTTGGAAAACCATATAGCGTTTACTTTTAAAAAGCTAAATATAGCATTATCATATAATACAGTAATTCCACTACTTATACATAGTCAAATAAATTGAAATAAGTATGTAGAAGAGATATTCACCTCTCATGTTTTTTACACAACTATTACCAAGCTGAGCTAAGAAATCAGCCTAAGGTTTCATTGTCTGATGAATGGATAAAGAAATTGGAGCCTATTTTCACAGTGTTATTCTACCATAAGAAGTGAAGGAGCAGGGGCAGCAGATGGCATGGTGGTTGAGTCACTGGACTCCCACATGGCTGAACATGGTTCAAGTCCCAGACCTGGTGACTTAAAATCCACGCCATGCATGTGTGTGTGTGTGTGTGTGTGTGTGTGTATGTATGCGTGTATGTGTGTGTGTGTGCCCAAAATCTGTAGGGGATTTTGGGCACACACAGAGGGCAAAGGATTGCAGTAAGGCAACCCCTAAGAAGTGTGATTTCTCTCTCCCTGTCTCTCTCTCTTTGTCTCCAGCAAGCACATATGCCCTATAGCAAAAATCTTTCTAACAAAAAAAGAGAGAGAGAGAATTCTGCCATTTGTAGCAACATAAATGGACCTGGAGACCATTAGGTTAAGTGAAACAAGGCAGGCACAGAAAAACAAATGCCATATGAATTCGCTCAGCTGTGAAATCAAAAGAAAGTTCATCTCATAGAAGTAGAGAGCAAAGTGGTATCTTATAGAGGCTAGGCATATTAGAAGTGGAGGGGCTGAAAGAGGCAGGTACAGTTACAGATAGGAGAAACAAGTATTCTTTTGTGCATTGAGATGACTATAGTAAACAATAATATTCTGTATAGTCTAAAATAGGTACAAGGAAAGATCTTGGATGTTCTCATAGGAAATGATAACTGATTGAGGTAACAAAAAGGGCTAATAATTTTAACTTAGTTATTAAACATTGTATACATGTATGGGAACATAACACTGCAGGCCATAAACTTGGACAATTATTATGTGTCAACTTACACATATGAAAAAATTCTTCCAAATTCCTCAGTGACATAGTAACAGATAAGTAACAGATAGTTACTTGAGATTCAAGTGGAGTTGTGTCCAATTCTGCCTTTGTTAAAACTATAGAGTTACAGTGGTGAAGTCATTTTCATTTTCTTGAGTTTATGATCTTCATATCTGTAAAGAGTAGCTTGCATTATCTCTGGGGTCTCATTTACCTTTCCATTCTATTGTTGTACGATCATACAGTTTTAATTGTTAATGAGGAGTTTGTGGTTTTGTGTGCTGAGACAGGTCATGCAAATGAATTCTTAAGAATCAGAGGACCCATTTTTATGCAAATAAACCAAGTGATGAACAATAAGGGAAAGAAATGAAGAAAATTATGAGCAATATTAATTTGCCATCTGTGTAACATTGTCTCTGCATTCTTGAGTCTTTCTCTAAATATGAAAATAAAGTTTGAAGAAATGAACAAACCCATAGCCACCATTCTAACTGACAAGTTGTTTTCATTATCCAAATATGGATTTTAATTTTTATGAGTATATGTGAAAAGATTGAGATGACATGTCAAATAGATAATTTCATCAGACCAAATCTCTTACATGAAGGAATATTTTAGATATCTAATTTAGATGATATCCATTTTGAAAGCTTAACAATTAACAAAAAAAAGTTTGTTTCTTGTTTAGAAGATGATTTAAGATGCACATACCCTAATAGCCATTCAATATATTAAAATTATGTTTTGATCTTTTTAGTTCATAGAAGCAATTTATGAATTATAATTAATTAGTTTCTTATAGGGATAAATATCCAAAACTCTGACTTTATATGTCAGATTTCAATCCAGTCATCTTTAATGAATGTAATTATATAACCAATTATATAGGTTTAAGGCCAGTACAACATTATAATTAATTATAATTTTTATAATGTTTATTTTTTAGAGATTTTTGCCATAGGGTGCCTGACCTCGACAGAGAGACAGAAAGTGAGAAATCATCCCTCAGGGTTATGGCCATGCTACAATCTCTTCTCTTCTGTTCTCCTTTCAGTATCTTGGCCATGCATGCACATGTGCCCGGTGTGAGTTTTAAGCCCCTGGGTCCAGGACTCAAACCGTGGTCATTTATGTGGGAGTCCAGCAAGGTAACCCTTACACCATCTTCTGGTCCAAATTATAAAATCGTTAAAGCTAAAACATACTTTAAAAACGTTATCTTATATTCCTAAACAATTTTTTAAATTTTACCTTAACATTAAGAAGTTAATATTAAAGTCATTAATAAACCATTTTTGGTGGCTGCCAGGTAGCATGGTGGTTAAAGGCTCTGGGCAACCATGTTTTGAACCCCGAAACTGTTGGCTTGGCTTCTCAACTTCTCTTTCTCCCTCTCTGTATCTCTCTAATCAAACTGGAAAAAAAAATAATTTTTTTTCTTTTAAATTAAATTTAAATTAAATCTGAGTATTTATTGATAGTAAATACACTTTTGTTCTGGATTACTTAAAGAGATTAAGTTGAAAACTATTACAGTTAATTTATTATTATATATTATTACATAACATGTTATTATATTATAGTTTATTATTTTTTTGAGAGGTTTTTGCTATAGGGCGCATGCGCTTGCCAGACAGACAGAGAGAGACAGAGAGACAGAAAGCAAGAAATCACCCCTCAGGGGGGATGGCCACGCCGCAATCCCTTCTCCTCCATTCTCCTCTAGGGATCTTGGGCACGCACGTACACGTGCCTGGCATGAGTTTAAGCCTCTGGTCTGGGACACAAACTGAAGTCCACTATGTGGGAGTCCAGTGACATAGTCATTACACTCATTACGCTAACTGCTGGTCCCTAGCTTATCATTTTTTGAAATACAATGAAGAAATTCATAGTTTTTCAAAGTGTTTCATTTTAAGTTTTTGTTATTGTTTTATGAAGGAAGTTATTAGATGCACTGCCTTGTATTTTTTTTTTTTTTTTTGTGTGTGTGGAGAGGCTTTTGCTATAGGGAGCGTGTACTCTCCAGACAGACAGAGACAGAGAGACAGAAAGCGTGAAATCACCCCCCAGTGCGGATGGCCATGCCTCAATCCCTTCTCCTCCATTCTCCTCTCGGATCTTGGGCATGCACGCACATGCGCCCGGCATGATTTTTAAGCTACTGGGTCCGGGACTCAAACTGTGGTCGACTACGTGTGAGTCATAGCCATTACGCTAACTGCTGGTCCTGTAGATGCACTGTCAAAATGAGTTGCAAATCAAGTAAACCAATTTCACAAAATAGTTATTAATGAAGTAAAATGTCTGCCTATTAATCTTAAATGGGCAATATTGCCCTAATAGCTAGAGTGGATCATAAGAAACTATCCCTAAGTGAGTTGACTATATCTACTTGGAAAAACATATCATAGATCATATTGTTACCAGGAGTGCACTGAATTGGAGCAGAGAGGTTGATGTTCTTTAAGAAATGTATCTATCATGTAATAACGGAACAAATTGGCCTTCTCCCCTCTAGAGACTGTTCTGTATGAAAACCTGGGAACAATCACACAAAATCAGATTTCTTTTTTGAAAAAACCTAAAAAGTCCAGGAAACATCTCACTAGATAAGGCTGCAATATTCCATTAATTCAACAAAATTTCTTACCATTAAACAAAGAGTCACCTATCGCAAGTTATGATGATTTAAATCACAACTAATTTAATTTGGTTCATGGGATGGTGTCTCTTTAAAGTTATTTTGTGATAGACCTTAAGAAATATGGTGATTTGGGGAGAATCATTTCATGAGCTTTATGTAGTACACTATGTTCTCATGTACACACTCTAATAAATTCTCTACAGATAAGTAATGATAGACTTTTCTCCCTTCACACTGAGAGTCAATTCTGAAGTTATTTCCTGATTGTATCCATAAAGTCTGCAGCATTCCTCTTGGCATCCCTGTTGCAATTTTACAATAAACACACATCTTAGCAACTTGTTGTGATCTCTCTTGTCTCAGACAAGCACTTACAGTTTATATCACTCATTTGGTTCCAGTTCATGCCATTAGTCATTCTTTGAAGTTTACATTCTTTGAATCATCAGGGGATGTAAACCTCTTTTTGTCAGGGTTCACAGTGGCAATGAATTCTGAAAGGGGAAAACATCATGGATAAGGATAATAAAGAAAGATTTCACACATATCTGTACTTAAAATGAATATTAAGAGATTCATGTAGGCAGATAATATGAAAGAACTAGGATGTTAAAACTAATGCAACAAAGGCACAAGAAGTGTGATCATGATCTCGGGATAGACCTGCTTTTTTTTTTTTTTCTTTTTTTTGGAGAGGTTTTTGCTATAGGGCGCGTGCGCTCGCCAGACAGACAGACAGAGACAGAGAGACAGAAAGCGAGAAATCACCCCCCAGGGGGGATGGCCACGCCGCAATCCCTTCTCCTCCATTCTCCTCTCGGGATCTTGGGCACGCACGCACATGCGCCCGGCATGAGTTTAAACAACCGGGTCCGGGACTCGAACCGCGGTCGACTACGTGGGAGTCCAGCGACATAGCCATTACGCTAACTGCTGGTCCCTAGACCTGCTTTTTAAACAGAACATGAGCAGATGGAGGTTTAAACTGAAGGTGATGATACTGGCAATATAAATAAAGAGATGCAAAATTTAAGTTAGAGGGAGGATAAATGAAATTAATTAAGTGTAGAGTGTTTGAGCAATACCATATTCATATAATAATTTTGCTCTTAAAATTCTATTTTCAGGACCAGTGGATGTCATAATGGTTACGTTGCTAGACTCCCACATAATTGACCATGGTTCGAGTCCTGGGCCCAGCAGCTTAAAATTCATGCAGGGCACATGTGCATGTGTGCCCAAGATCCTGAGAGGAAAATGTAGAAGACAGAATTGCAGCATGGCCATCACCTCTGGGAAGGGTGATTTATCGCTTTCTGTCTCTGTCCCACTGGAGAGTGTCACTCACTACAAAAAAAAAAAAAAAAAAAAAAAAAAAAAAAAACAAACAAACAAACAAAAAAAAAAACAACAACAACAACAAAAAAAACAAAAGAAACAAACAAACAAAAAAAACAGATTCTATTTTCCGAGAATTTTTTTTCCTGAGATTTTACCTATTAAAGTCATGGGTACTGTCTAAATGAAGTATAAATAAACTGAATCTCATTTGAATAAGACCAACTAATAAAACAAAATCCTTGTTTATTAATCTAATTATAGATTAATAGATCTAAGCTATCTAGTGCAATTCACTAGATTAGATAAGAAGAAATCCTGTCTTGGTGAATGTGGATATGTCTACCAAGGAAAACAAGGGACAGTTTAATACTAACTTTAATATTATGACTTTTACCACATGCTACTTGATCATAGATATAAAGACAGAAGTTAGTTTTTGGATTAGTTTTAATGTACAATTTTTTTTTTTTTTTTTTTTGGAGAGGTTTTTGCTATCGGGCGCATGCACTCACCAGACAGACAGAGAGAGACAGAAAGCAAGAAATTACTCCTCAGGGGGATGGCCACACTGCAATCCCTTCTCCTCCATTCTCCTCTCAGGATCTTGGGCACGCATGCACATATGCCTGGCGTGAGTTTTAAGCCACCGGGTCCGGGATGTGAAGTGCAGTCGACCACGTGGGAGTCCAGAGACATAGCCATTACACTAACTGCTGGTCCCTTAATGTATAATTTTAATACATACATTTATGATATCTTATAGCTGAGAGAGTCACAGAAATTGGGAAGAGAGAATTAGATCACGATTCTCACCATGGTATGCTTCACTAAGAAATAAACTGATTTCCTACTATTTATTTATTTGCTTAGGCTTTTGTCATAGGGTACATGGGCTGCCCCAAGAGACAGAAAGAAAGGAGAGAGGGAAATTGAGAAATCACCCCCCCACCCCATGGGGATGGCCACACTGAAATCCTTTCTTCTCTATTCTTCTCTTAGGGTTTTGGGCAGCCCACCTAACTCTTACTTTTTTATGACTTCTTTCCTGCCTAAGACAACACTGTTGGTAATGCCTAAAAGCATCACCTAATCATCTGTATTCACAATCTCTTTCACATCACTGATTAGAAACTGATAGCAGCAGGTCAGTAGGTGGCATGGTGGTTTAAGTGCTAGACTCCCACATGGCCGACTGCAGTTTCAATCTCAAACCCGACAGCTTGAAAATCACAGCAGGCATGAATGCTTGTTTGTTGAAAATCCCTGGAAAAGAAGAGATTGTGATTTAGCCAATCCCCGAGGGAGTGATTAATCCCTTTTCCTCTCACTGTCTCTCTCCTGAGAACACAAGCTCCCTATTGAAGGAGGGGAGCTGAAAGAAAAGAAAAGGGTAACAGGATAGAGATAATACATGTGCGAGAAGGGAGATGTCTACTTGTTGTAAGAATAATATTATCAAAAAAGAACATCACCACTGATTTCCAATTGTCTGGTCTTGGCTATCTTTCTAAAGTTGACATTTTACTTTGGAAGACCTCATTTTTCTGCTAGAAACTTTAAATGATTCGTATAAGAATGATACAGGCAATCAGAAGAGATATTCTAAGTCACTAAATTAGAAAACTAAATAGAAGTCTATATGAAAATATCTAGGTGATCACATCTTTAATAAGCAGTTGAATCTTTTTATTAAGCAGCTAAATCATATGACAGTTCAGATCACACTATTCTATATTAAGGCAATTATCAGCTAAAAAATGAAAGAACTAAGTCTTCCTGATGTTCTTATATGTAACATTAGGCTTTTGATATTATATGCCATTATCTAGTTTACAGAACCTCTTGTACATATATAAATTGAATTTTTCAACTATCTATAATTTTCTACATGCAAAAAGAGGTTTTGATTTACATTAATTATCAGAGAAAATTATATCTAGAATAAGAATATTGGCTATTATAAAACTGATTTTATTTGTACATTGTACTTTATTGCATCATATTTTATATTAATATGCAATATCAATACATATGTGCAGTCTATTTATCCTTTATCTATCTGTCTATCTCTATCTATAATTTATCTACCTAATACATACATACTATGTAGTATCAAAAAGCTTTCCAGGATCCAAAATGTTTGCATATTGCATTCATTTTAAATGTCTCAACTTTTTTATAATCCACAGGTTTCTAAGCTTCCTTTTTCCTTTTGCAATTAATCTGTGGAAGACACAGATTGTCCTCCAGAGTACCTCCATATTTTTGGTATTGCTTACTGTAAGTTGTCACGTGATTTTTCTAAAGTATTTTTTTTCTCTTTTTTTTTTTTTTTTGGGAGAGGTTTTTGCTATAGGGTACATGCGCTTGCCAGAAAGACAGAGAGACAGAGAGACAGAAAGTGAGAAATCACCCCCCAGGGGGGATGGCCACACCACAATCCCTTCTCCTTCATTCTGCTCTTGGGATCTTGGGCACGCACACACATGCTCCCTGCATGAGTTTAAGCCATCGGGTCTGGGACTCGGACCGTGGTCGACTACGTGGGAGTCCAGTGACATAGCCATTATGCTAACTGCTGGTCCCTCTAAAGTATTTTTTTGTAACCTGCTCCCTAGATCCAGAAGCTAAATCATTTGACAGTTCAACGTTTTGGCAAAAGAATATCTTTGATGTGTGATCTTTCTATAACGGGTATTTAATATGCAGTTTTTTGTAATGTTATAATTGAGAATCATTTCTGCAGTTATTACTTGTTACAGGTTCATAAAACTGGTGATTTTGTTTTTCCTTGTAGGGACCCTGTGCTGCCCGGAGAGATAGAAGTAAAGTGAAAGAGAAGAAGAGAGCACTTCCCAATTGGGATGTGGCCACACTGCAATCTCTTGTCCATTTCTCCATCCTGTTAGGAATTTCTGAACATACACATATGTACAGTATATTTTCAAGCAACAGAGGCTGGAAGTCAAACCATGTCAGCTATGTAGGATCTGATTCCTTTAAATCTATAGGACATGGAACTGGCCCCAAACTGATTTTTTTTCTATGAGATTTTTGCTTTTGTAAATTCATTTTTAGGTGAGGAAGACTCTTTTGTTATCATTTTAAGCTCTTTATTGAGGTGTAATTTACAAATAGTGAAGTGCAGAGACCTTAACAATGTAATATGTTTTGAAAAATGTTTGCATCCTCTAAATAAAACCAAGAGCTTAAACTTAAACTTCCCACTTCTACCCAACCCAGTCCTATGCCTTGAAAAAAGGCAACGTTAACATTTCTCTCACTGAAAATAAGTTTTGTTTGTTCATGAATTAAATATGAACACAATTATATAATATGTTCTCTTTTAAATGGGATTCTATTTTCTCAGCATGGTATTTTGGAGATTCATCTATATTAGTGTATGTATCATTAATTTGCTTCCTTTCATTGCTTTGAAATATCCCAGTGTCTACATCTGTTTAAATTTAATGGATCAGCCCAATTGCCTAGTGGTTAAGGGAGCCAGAGCCCATGTGGCTGACTACGATTTTAATCCCAATCTCTACAGCTTTAAAAACATGCAGGGCACTTGTGTGTGCATGCCCCAAATCCCAACAGGTTGAATAAAGGAAGAAGTGTTTGCTGTGTGACCATGTTCAACGGGGGCATTCTTTCTCTCTCTCTAAGTACACATGCTTTGGCAATTAAAACAACTTTAAAATCTTTTTGAAAAATATGTATTTATTTAATTCCATTTGTTATTATAACTTTTTAAAATTTGACCAGAGAGAGACAGAGAGGGAGAGAGAAAGGGAAAGTGGGAAAGTGAGCTTCCAGGTACAGGACTCGATTCATAGTCTGCAACGTGGGGATCCAACATCACCTGCTGGCCCCGAAACAACTTTAATAATAATAAATTTATTGTTCTTCCATTTGATAACTATGTAGGTTGCTATCAAATGTTATTACTGGAACTTTGTCATGAATAGGTCTATAGAATTTCGTTTTATTTTAGTTTGGTATAGGATTCATGCACTTGCCAGAAAAAGACACAGAAAGAGTGAATGAGAGAATGAGAAATCACCCATGAGGAAACAGGGAAGGGTTGGCCTTGTGGTAATCCCCTCTCCTCATTTACCACTCAGGATTTTAGGCACCCATGCACACAAATCCATAGTGATTTTCCAGCCACCAGGTCCAAGACAACACAGTCAGCCATGTGGGATCCAGCTACCTTAACCATCGCAATGGGCTAGGCTGCTGTAGAATAATTTTTAAACGTATACTTTCAAAAAATTTGACTGCATACTGAAGACTGTAAGTCTGGGTTGTATGAGTGGACTTTAAAAAGTTCTTGAGAAAATGTAGCAATTTATTTTATAAAAATGTTTTTGAAATCAATGCATAATCTTTAAATATACATTTTTCATAAACTTTCTGAAGACCTTTTATATATCAAGCATATGTTTAATTTCTAAGAAATTGCCACATAATTATACAGAGTGCTAATGTCATGTATTCCCAGGAGGAATGTGTGAGTTCAGGTTGTCCCATATTCACATCATCACCTTACATTATTAATCCTTTTTTTAATTTAAGAGGCTACTTAAGTTAAGCTATTTTGATGGGCATCTAATGGCATCATATTTGGGGTTTGCTTTGAATTTATCTGATAATTTATTTTGTTATAATCTTTTTATGTCTCAATTGGCCACGAATGTACAAGTATCTGTTGATTATTTTTTTAAAAAATATTTATTGATTGATTTTTCACATGAGTTTTGCCAGAGAAAGAGAGAGAGTGAGAAAGCAAGCTGCCAGGTCCAGGGCTTGAACCACAGCCATGTGGGAATTCCTGCACCTTAACCACCACGCCCTGCTGGCTCCATCTGTTGACATTCTCACATTATTTAAGAATCAAATTTTTGCCTTCTAATTATTGAATTGCTCATGTTCATGATATATTCTACTATATATTCTAGGCAGAAATCACTTGTCAGATTCATGAGTGTCAAACATAATTCATCCAGTCTTTCTTCATAAGGTTTTTAGGAGCAGTGATTTATATTTTACTAATATATTGCTTATCATCTGTGTAAGAGGATTTTGCCCACATAAAGGGAATGAAGGTATTATCATATGTGTTTTTCTACACACTTAAAGGAATTCTTGATTGCTATAAGAAATAAATATTTGATTTTTTTCTAGTTATAAAAATAATACCTTAATTCTCTGAACATCATTAGTTAGCAATTTCCTTTGTATTCTATTTATAATCTTTGCTATTTAATATATTTAATGATTAACTAACTTTATTATTCTCATCAGTGCTCAGGTTTTTAAAATTTAGACAAGTGAAAAAACTTCAGCTCTTTAGTCCTTCTAATAAATTTTAACCTTTTTTTTTTTTTTTTTTTTTTTTTTTTTTTACCTTCATTGCTTTCTATTAAGGCACTACATTATAGGCTCATTATGCACACTTTCTTCCTGTATCTAAAATAAGCTATTTCTGGGTCATTAGAAATGGGAAATGGTTCTTAGAGGCCCAAAATCTGATCTTGCTTCAAAGCACAGTGGTTAACTGCTGTGCAAAGGAAGCCAGTTCTTGCGTGGGCAGGAAGGATGCATCAGGCGTGCATGCATCCGTGCCCAGGATCCTGACAGAACGAAGAAGTAGGGGCAAAGGTTGTCATGGCATGATGAGGCTCCATTGGCAGTTGTGTTCTTTCGTATCCCTATCTCTTGTACACACGCAAATACTCTTGGTACCGTAAAAGAAAAAAATGTGAAAAGAACATGTAGATATCAACATCTTAAAGAAAAAATGTAAAAAGAACATGTAGATATCAACATCTAAGTTTTTAATCTAGAAGTATTCATTACTCTTGAGTTACCTTTTTTTTTTTTTTTTTTTTTTTTGAGAGGTTTTTGCTATAGGGCACGTGCGCTCGCCACAAATACAGAGAGACAGAGAGACAGAAAGTGAGAAATCACCCCCCGGGGGGGATGGCCACACTGCAATCCCTTCTCCTCCATTCTCTTCTTGAGATCCTTGGCATGCATGCACACACACTTGGTGTGAGTTTAAGCCACTGGGTCCGGGTTCCAACCATGGTCGACTACATGGGAATCTAGTGACATAACCTTTACGCCAACTGCTGGTCCCAAGCTATTCATTTCTTAAAAGCTTTTACGATAAATAAAAACACTCTATTATTATTTTATTATGATTTTATTTCTTATATTAATGATACTTTTTTCTTAAACAGTACAAATTTATTCTCTTATAAATGTGGAGGTCACACGTTTTAAAACGAAGGGATTGGTAGAGCTGCATTATTTTTCCGGAGACTGGAAGAGAATCTGTCTCCTTGCTCTTTCTAATGCTGCAAGCTGCCTGCATCTGCTGGCTGGTGACCTTTTTCTTCATATTCTAAGCCAATAGCTTAGGCTTTTCTGTTTTACCTTAATTTATTACTTTTTTGATGATCTTTCTTTATGTACATCTGAGTTTCTGACCTATATTAATTTCCATCTATAAAAAGAATGTTTTTTTAATACTGCCTGTAAAGCAGATCTATTGACTACAAATTTCCTCAAATTTGTCTGAGAAAGTTTTTCTTTCTCTTCTTTTGAAGAACAGTTTTTCAGGGCACCAAATCCTAGGTCAGTGTTTTTGCTTTTCACTGTCAAAAACCTAAAATTTTTCACTCCACAATCATTTTGCTAACATGGCTTCTGAAAAGAAGTTGGATGAAATTCTTATCTTTGCTCCTTGATAGTGAAGTATTTTTCCCCCAGTTGAGAGATACAAAATAAAATGTGCTGTTTATCATACTAAATATGAATAGATTGAATTTTCTTATGAAAAGCAGAAACTTTTTATGTTAAAACATCTGTTTACCAAAACCCACCTACAAGTAGTTTCTAGAAAGAAATATTCTTTATTTCCCCCAAGATTTTCTCGGAAGTTCTCCTGAGTGTTATTAAACACTAAAATGTAAATATCAAGCATTAGAACTAGAAGTTGTCCAGAAAAGAGTAACAGTATTTCAGAAATAAAATGTTTGGGAGAAAATACTAATTTTGAAGACAGTAGTAAACTATAAATAGAAACATTAAAATAGAATCTAAAATAAATGTGAATCAAATCTATAAAGCTGTAGAAAAAGAAGTGGAGGAAGGTCTGGAAGCTGCAATGAGAAAGCAGGAATCTGTAATACCTGAAGGCCTACTGTTATCAGAAATGTGAAGAAAAACATTTGCCACTTAAAAGGCTTATGGGAATGCAATGTCCTTAGAGAAAGCCGATTTTATATTAGGGGGAAATAAAAGGAAACCTATAGCAAAAGTTCAAGGAAATGACATTTTTTAACATCCCTTGAGTTTTGAGTCAAGGGTAGGGTTTCAGAAAAGGGTGACAGATGAGGTTAGAACAGGAAGAGCCCACAATAACATGGACGTTAGGATTGGAAGATGAGAAGTGATCCTAGCCTGGGCTTCTTGCTGTGAACAAGAACAGTGGTAAAGCAGACAATCTTCATAGTCTAAAGATACATAGTGGAGGTAAAGTATTTGAGTGGGATAAGAAGAGGGTGCTCATGGATAGGAGCAATGGTATTCTAGCACCTTTACAAAGAGAAAATTAAAAAGCAAATGTTAAGGAAAAATTTGCCCTGGGCCATATAGCTAGTAAATGGTAAAATGAGGCAAAATACTGTCTTCCCTAGCTAAATGTGATTTCTATCCCACAAAACTTAACTGTAATAGATTCCAAAGTTATCAGGTTCCCTTTCAATTCAGCAGGAGAATAAGGTCTTACAGAGCAAAAGCACATGATGTATTCTTTATATGACTAATCAGCTTAAAAACATCTGCCCTACTTCTGTGCATAATAAACAAGCAGCTTTCATCACTTAAGTTTAATGTATAAATTATCAAATTAAATTTCATCTAATTTGAAGTTAATTATTAATATAAGTGATTATATTTTGGACTTTAATTTAATATCTGTACATATTTACTCAATGATAAAACGAAATGCATTTATAAATAGTTTTAACTATAACTTTTACTTACTTGAGGGTCTTTGACAAGTAACTGATGATGGTGTAATTTATGATCAACTTGTCCTCTGCCTCAGGTTTAACAATCTCTGTATGAATTATACATCTGTAAAGATAGAGTTTTTATTTGCTACTTTAATGTTTTATCTATTATACAGCTATTACATTGTTTTTTTAGATAACTCAAACTACTTATATAACTTTTTAGTTTATAAAATTTAGACATTGACTAAAAACCAAGGTTATGTCTGTTTATGTTAGGCATAACTCTATATTGTTGGTCCTCAATGTTTATGCCTGCTGATAATCAGCACTAAATAAGGTCCCCCAAGGCTTTTTTTTTTTTAATAGATTTTTTTTTTTTTTTTTTTTTTTTTTTTTTTTTTTTTTTTTTTTTTTTTTGCTATAGGGCACGTGCACTCACCAGAAAGACAGAGGGAGACAGAGATAGAAAGTGAGAAATCACCCCCCAGGGGAGATGGCCACGCTGCAATCACTTCTCCTCCATTCTCCTCTCGGGATCTTGGGCACACATACACACACGCTCGGGATCTTGGGCACACATACACACACGCTGAGTTTAAGCTACCAGGTCCGGGATTCGAACCGCAGTCGACTACATGGGAGTTCAGTGACATAGCCATTACACTAACTGTTGGTCCCCTCCCCCAAGGCTTTTGAGTGTGTATCTGAGCTGTGAATTTAACTGATGATTACTCCTGTGATTAGTTTATCTTAGATGGTACAGTTGATTCAGAGAGAGATTATCAGTGGTGATCATGGCCAATGGGAATCTTTAAAAGGATTGGAAGTATGAGAGAGTTTTGACATGAATTAGTCTGTATTTCTAAATTTGAAGATGAAGAGAGGCATACGGGAATAAATGAGAGTGGCACATGGAACCTAACAATGGCCTTTACCTGATAAGTAGAAAAAAACAAGGACCTCAGTCCCACAACCATGGGGAAGTAAGTTCTTACACAAGCCTATGAGCTTGGGAGAGGTAAAAATAACTGCCTGCTGACACTTTGATTTTGGCTCCATGCGGACCCTGGGAGGGAACCCAGCCCTACCATGTCCAGATTTCTGATTCTGAAAATTTTGAGTTAATACATGAATTTGATGTAAGTTGCTATGCTTGTGGTAATTTATTACATAGCAATAAAATTAATAACCCTTTTAAAAGTAAAGATTGAATATGATATTTAATTTAAAAGGAAAACATTTCATTTAGCCACTCAACGTTTAAAAAACTAACTGCAAGTAGAGTCAACAATGTATAATTTATGTTGCTTATCACATCGACTCACTATCTTCACAGACCTTAACATTCTTCTTTAAAGCTCTTTTATATATATATATATGTGTGTGTGTGTGTGTGTGTGTGTATATTTACATATATATTATATATATATTTCATATAGATATATATTAGATATATATATTAGAGATTTTTTGCTATAAGATGGGTGCATTTGCCAAAGAGACAGAGAGACAGAAAGCAAGAAATCACCCCCCAGGGCGATGGCCATGCTGCAATTCCTTCTCCTCCATTCTCCTCTCAGGATTTTGGACAGGCATATACACGTGCCTGGCATGAGTTTTAAGCCATCAGGTCCGAGACTTGAACCATGGTCAACTACATGGGAGTCCAGTGATGTAACCATTATAAAGTTTGCTGGTCCCAAGGCTTGTTATTTTACATGAGAATTCATAAGTTATCATGCTTATAAGAATCGTGTTTTAAGAAAGTGAAGGATTGAGTGAAGAGGTATATTTTGTTTACATTACAATGCAATAAACCATCTATTTCTAAACAATTTTTCCTTAATTTTACAAATATTTACTGGACATTTAAGTATGTATCAGTGCTCATAATGCTGAGGGTATGATAATGAATATGACACATGACACCCTTACTAAAACAAAACATGCTATAGAGATGAGAAGACACAAAGAAACAAATGAAAGAGGGGATTAGATGGTGGTGTGTTGGTAAGACACTATGCTCTGAGAGGTTGGCCCAGTTGGTAAAATTTTAGGTTTGCATCCAGAGCCCTTCTGAGCAAACTAGACATATATATGTATGCCTGTGATTTGGGGCTGGCTGAGGCTGGGAGTGGATCATGGCATCAAGCCTTTTGGGTTCGCTGTATCTGCCTCTCTTTTTTTTATCACTTAATGAAAGAAATAATGGAAATAAATTTCTTAAAAATAAAGAGAGCCAGCAGGTGGCGTGATGTTTAAGGTGCTAGTTGACCGTGGTTTGAGGCCCAGACCTGGCAGCTTTCTTCCTCACTTTCTTTCTCTCTCTCTCCTGAGTATGGGCCCTGTAGAAAATTAAATGATAAAAAAATTAAATTAAATCATTTTTAAAAAGAAATGTAGAGCATCTTTAAGAGGTGTCAAATTCATTAAAAACAACAGATAGATTAATATGAGAATTGTGAATGGTGTTATTTACATTGAGTATCCAGAGAAGTCTTTCTTAGAAGTTAATATTTAATGGAAAATATGAAGTGATATGAATATCAATCGTATAAACTCATAGTAAAAAACAATGTTTTCAGAAAATGATAGCATGGATAAGGAATAAAGATCTCACGGCAGAAATAAGATTGAGATATACTTGTCAAAATAAAAAGAAAGAAAAAGAAAGAAAGAAAGAAACATAAGGCATTGTGTCTACAATGTGGAAAACAATATAGAGAAGAGCTAAATTCAGAGAGATGGAAACAATATTATATAAGGCCTTGTGTGTTAAAATAAAGAACCAAAAACCAAGTTAAAATTTGAAGTACAAATGAGAAGAAACATAAAGGTTTTAGGGAAAGAAAAGAAGTGGCATAATGTGACTTGTTTATAAAAGTAATTTGATTGCTGGGACCAGCAGTTAGCATAGTGGCTATGTCGCTGAACTCCCATGTAGTAGACCGTGGTTCGAAGTCTTGGACCCGGTGGCTTAAACTCACACCAGGCGCATGTGTGTGCATGCCCAAGATCCTCAGAGGAGAATGGAACAAAAGGGATTGTGGCGTGGCCATCCCCCATGGGGCGTGATTTCTCGCCTTTTATCTCTCTGTCTCTCTCTGTCTTTCTGGCGAGCGCACATGCCCTATAGCAAAAACCTCTAAAAAAAAAAAAGTAATTTGATTGCTCATGAATTCCAGTAGTTATATGATAGCATTCTAGTTTCCAGTTTTGCTCCAATTTTTTTTTTTAAAGATTTTTCCTATTCTACTGTTCTTTAGTTTTCTTCTTTTCTTTTTGACACTCTTATTCTATTTGTGTTAGCTTTTCTCTCTGTTGTCCCTCAAATATAAAATTTGGGAACATATAAACAGAAATTCAAAACCTAGTTTCAATGTCTTAAAAAAGGACAGAAATACTACGCAGATTTGCAATAAGCCTTTATGTTACAATTGTACTGAATTATTTAGCTGTTGCTTAGAACTTAAATAGCTGTGTTGCAATGGTAGGCACAAAATAACACTGAGAAAGATTAGAGAATTATCTTTAATTTTTGTAATACTTAATTAAATATTGTTATTACTAGGACCTTAATTATAGAATTAACAGTGCTCTTGGGAAATATTTAATTTTATTAATATTAATGACAAAAGAGAAGAAGCACTTTTGCAAAAAAGTCAAACCATTAAATTCAATATATTTTGAAGGTTAAAAAATGTAAATTTTACATCATTCCCGCTCTCTCTCATTGAGTTACTTCTATCTGCTGAAAAATATATCATGTCTGGGTCAGCAGGTAATGTGGAGGTTAAGGTAACTGGATCCCTCAGATCTGAATCCATGGTTCAGGACCCGGACCCAGCAGCTTAAACACCATCCTGAGTGCATATGTCAGTGTGCCCAAAATTCCAAGAGAAAAATTAAAGAAAAGTGATTGCAATGTGGCCATTCTCCATGGGCGATGTCTCACTTTCTATCTCTCCCTATTTGTGTTACTCTGGTAAGTGCACATACCTTATAGCAAAAAATAAGAAAAAAATAATACAATGTCACATGTCAAGGGTTGGCCATGAGTGCAGCAGTTAAGCATAGTTACAGGGAGCTAGATACCAGATGGCTGACTGTGATTAGAATCCTGACCCTGCTAACTTGAAAAACATGTCAGCCAAGGATGTATGCATGCCCTAAACCCTGACATGATCAAAACCAGAGAAAGAAGAACTGTGGCGTGACCATGCTCCACTGGGGGATCATTTCTCTCTCTCTCCGGGAAGTACAAGCATCCTTTGGCAATAGAAATAAATTATATGATATCAAATACATTGCTTAAAGTCTGAACATCAACATCTATGATCATGCAAAAATGTAAATTATATGATATTATTGCTTAAAGTCTGA
This sequence comes from Tupaia tana, assembly GCA_026018925.1. Classification (NCBI taxonomy): domain Eukaryota; kingdom Metazoa; phylum Chordata; class Mammalia; order Scandentia; family Tupaiidae; genus Tupaia; species Tupaia tana. The sequence goes on along the minus strand of JAKSZU010000001.1, from coordinate 171,719,593 downwards.
TCATGCAAAAATGTAAATGTACTAGTATAGCCTTTTTATTTTTTTATTAATTTTGCCAGAGGGTGCTTGCACTTACTGGAGAGAGAGGATGAGAAAGAAATCAAGAGATAGAGAAAGAGAGAAAACATGGTCACACTGTAATCACTTCTTCATTTCCCCCTCTTTTAAGGACCTTGAGTGCACACACACGAAAACAAAACACACACAGACACACACACACACACACACACACACATGTTCTGCATATGATTTTTAAGCCACTATTCTGGGACTTGAATTATTTGGTAGGCCATGTGGGAATCAAACATCTTAATGACCAAGCCATAGCCTAGTCTCAAAATTGTACCCTTTTATAAAGTTAAATCCTATACTGGTTGCCTAATAACTGTCAAGGTACTGCAGTATTTACAGAAAATATCAGTTTGATAGCCTCAAAATCATACAGCTGATGTTTTGAATTAAACTGCTTATTTTATTTGCAGTATCTTTTATTTGTGTGTCTTTTAATAGGATGCCAGTCTGATAGAGCTTCACCTAAAATATCAATCATTTAAAATTACAAATCAATCATTTACACCCCCTAAGTTTCATTACAGCAGTTAGCGTAAGACTCCCACGTAGTTTCGAGTCCTGGACCCGGCGGCTTAAACTCACGCCGGGTGCGTGTGCGTGCGTGCCCAAGATCCCGAGAGGAGAATATTGCGGCGTGGCCATCCCCCCTGGGGGGTGATTTCCTGCTTTCTATCTCTCTGTCTCTCTCTGTCTGTCTGGCGAGCGCACGCGCCCTATAGCAAAAACCTCTCCAAAAAAAAGAAAAAAGAAAAAAAAAAAAAAAAGGAAGCATATATAACATATAGCTAGAAAACAACAGGCACCAAACTATTGCTGGCATGGTGGTTAAGGTGGTGGGATCCCACATGGTTAATTGTGCAGTTCAAGTCTCAGACCTGGAGGCTTGAAAAACATGCCAGGCACATGTGCATGCGTACTCAAAATCCAGGAGAAGGGATTGGAGCGTGGCCAATCTCCCTGGGGTTGCTTTCTTACTTCCCCCTTCTCTATTTCCAGCTAGCAGAAGCACCTGATAGCAAAAATTAAAGGAAAACAAAAATGTTATAGGAACTGAACAAGATAACTTAGGTTTAGATGTTTGCCACAGCACATAATAGATTTATTGAACTGAGTGTTACTTAGCCTCACACTGACTCAAATTCCACTTTTATGAAATAGCATCTACTTTATCTTATAATTAGATACTGATTTTAGAAGGATAGATTGATGGATAGAGAGAGAATAGCCAACTAGGTAGGTAGATAGGTAGGCAGATAGACATATATTATTTAAAATGTATCTAGCAAAAACTGAACATTTAATAAACTTTTATGATTGTTAACTCATTGTGACTCTATGGTTTGGTTTTCACTAATTAAATTAAAGAAACTGTTTGCTTCAGAATATTATGAATGTTGAAGCCAGACTATGAAAGAGATATGTTGTATGTCCACACTTAATATATACCTAATGCCCACAGTCTACGGCAGGAACTGAAAGACTGGGAAATCTAAAAGCATGGCAAACACTTGTAGATACTGGAGACAGTGTGGAAGGGGGCTGGAAAATGGAAAATTATCTGTTGATGATAACATGTATGACAATATCTTTAACTGGACTAATATATAGTGCATTCATGCTAGGAAAATTCATTTACAAGCTATAATAATATATAGTAGTTGAATGTATAAAATAAATAAACTATGAAAAATATATAATGAATAAAGAAAACAAAAGCAGCTTTTTTCTGTCTGTTTATTAACAAATTCACATTTTATGAGACTAAACTACTTCTAATCATTAATAAATAACAATTAAACTGACATTCTAAGAATAAGAGCAAGACATTTCAAGTAAACAAAAGCTTAGGTATTCTTTTCAAGCTATATTTGGCTTTATCCCTCCAAATTTGTGAGACGCCAACATTTTTTTAAAATCTTGATTTATGCCTTAGAGAACAGAGTATAAGCCAAGGATAATTCATTGACCTGACAAAAACTACAGCAAAAAGAGAAAAAAGTCAATGGGATTTGGTGATAGTTTATCACTCACGATGACTGGGTTTATCTCTGGGCCAAAATCAATAATGTTGGGGAGAAAAGCAACTTAGATGGAAGAATGCACTGAATGTCTTACTAGTTAATATATCTACCTGCTTTACTTTTACTTCTTTTTAAAACCCACATTATTCTTAAGGTAGCAGTATTACAATAAAAATGCAACTCATGTTTGAATGATGACTGAAATTAGATGAAAGGCAGTTTCCTATAATCAAGTCAATCATAAATTGAGCCATGTTTGCATAAGTAAGTTAAAGTTACCAAGATTTTTAATTATTTTAACTACTGTTTAATCACAGAATTACAGTCAGAGTACACATTGTTTATAGAAACATAGGCCAGTTGGATTTTTATACGCATTATCAATAATTTTTTTTCCTAATAACTATTCAAAATAATAAGCATAAAAATTGTTACCACCCATTTTGTTATGGAAACTAACATGAAGTCTCACGTTATTTTAAAAAAATCTTAACGTGTACAAAAAATACATAAGACAGTGAGCGTCAGTATTTATTGACCAATCTTAATGGGCTGGCTCACTTGTACAAAATACTTGTTTCTTTTAATTATTCTATAATTATTTTTCTTTTTCTTTTATTTTTTTTCTTTTTTTAATTTCCTAGCAGGCGTGCATACTCGGTGGAGAGAGAGAAGAGGGAGAGAGAGAGTGGAAGAGTAAAAAAGTACCCCGCAGGAGGAATACCACCTTGCAATCCCTTCTCCTTTACTTTTCCATTAGAATTTTGGGCATGCATACATACAGGCTTGGCAAGTTTTTAAAGCCGTGGGTCTGGGACTCTAAATGTACAGTTAGCAATGTGGGATCCAGCCACCTATACCATCATGCTACCAGCTGTCCCACGCTGATCATTTAATCTGGGATTAGTGCATAATCAGAGCGGATATACTTGATATCTAGAGTGGTCTATCTGATTGCCTGGCCTGTAAGAATTAGTATATTGAGGATGGACAAAAGGAGTCTTCTGGAAATAACATCTACCACCACCAGTTAATGAATCAAAAATAGTACTGTACACCCACTGGGAATGAGGGAGATTGGAACTTCTTATAGAAACTTAATGGATTCTGGAGTATTACAATAACCAAATGTAAATTTAAATAAGCAGTATCCCTGATTGATGCTTCTTTGCCAGATGTGGTAGTTTTGTTACAAGAAATTAATAAGATCAATGATAGTCATGGATTTGACATTGAATTGGAACATTGTAATTAATTTCCAATTCTGTTAAACAGAATTAGAAGCCATTCATGTTAACCCAGGAGGGAGACAGTATTCATTTGTAGTTTTATCTTAGAGTTATATCAAAAGTCTGAGTTTTGTATTCTATTTTAATCCAGGGATCTGGACCTTTGGACGTACTATAGATTGTCACCCTGAATAACAACAGTGTGATGACCTTATGGTGGAATACATGATCAAGAAGTGCGTGATGAACTGTAAGCCTTTTAAAGATACATGTGATCCTGAGCGTGGGAGATAAACTTTATGTGAGTTCAGAGACTAAACTATAGTAAATTTTGAGGGTCCTAGTAGTTAGGTGTTGCTGAGACATCCTCTCCAAATAAGAGACTAGTGCCTGCATCTATTAAAACACACATGCAACCCGCATACACACGAAATATCTCATGGGCCTTTTTAAGTTCCAGGATAAACATATTTCCAAACCCAGAAATATTGCTTCGCCCTAGACACTGAGTCAAGTCTACTAGCTTTTAATGGCATCCAGAGCACAAAATGACACCAAGCCAGGCGGTGCTTTAGTCAACCCTGCCACTTGAATCATGTGATCTAGCAGACCTAGTGATGTTAGAAAATTCAATAGGAGATTATTCAAGTTCCACTGAAAAGATCAAGATTCCACTGAAATCTCCTAACTGTGGGAAGCTGTGAGAACTCCATCTAGTCTTGGCTTAGAAGATTCCAAGTTTAACAATATACATCCATTGCTCGGTAGTTCCACTGAAAGGAAGTGGAAGGTATTCTGGAGTAAGGGCCTCTCATCTATAGCACAAACATACATACCATTTAAAAATATTTTTTACCCAAGTATGCAACATTGATTAATCATACCAAAATTATTTAACCTAATATAACATATCAATAGAATAAAGGGAAAAACTTGCGTAATCAGCTCAATAAATGTTGAAAAAAATTTATCAAAATCTTCATAATAAAAATACTCCTCAAGAAGCCAACCGGTGGCATAGCGGTTAATGTGTTGGACTCCCAGGTAATCAACTGCAGTTTTAGTCCGGCACCAAGAGGCTTACAACTCAAACTGGATGTGTGTGTGTGCATATCCCAAATACCAAGAGGAGAATAGAAGAGAAGGAATTGCAGTGTGGCTATCCTCCCGGGAGATAATTTCTCAATATTTGCCTCTCTGTCTCTGTCTTTCTGGCTAGCACATGTGACCTATAACAAAAATATTCGGGGGGGGGGGGGGAGTCATTAAACCAGAGTGGATAAGAACTGTCTTAATCTAATAAAAACTTTGGCAAATGACCCAGAGCTAACATTGTAATTTCTTTAAGAATTATTTATTTAATTTTATTTGTCATTATTTTTCCACTTGCTATAGAATACATGCACTCACCAGACAGATACAGAGAAAGAGAAAAAATGAGAAAGCAAGCCACCATTACAGGATCCAAACTGTAGTTGGCCTTGTGGGAGTCCAGCACCTTTAACCACCATGCCACCCACTGGCCCCAGCTAACATCAGAATTAATGGTGAAAAGAACAAATGCTTTTCCCCTCAGACCAAGGACAAAGCAAGGATGGCTTCTCTCATCACTTATTACTTAAGGCTCCAAGCACAGCAATTAGACAAGAAAAAGAAATTGAAAAGGAAGAGGTAAACATATTTCTTTCTTCCTTTTTTTTTGGAGAGATTTCTGCTATAGGGTGCATGCACTCGTCAGAAAGACAGAAAGAGACAGAGAGACAGAAAGCTAGAAATCACCCCCCAGGGGGGATGGCCATTCCACAATCCCTTCTCCTCCGTCCTCCACTCGGGATCTTGGGCACGCATGCACATGTGCCAAGTGTGAGTTTAAACCACTGAGTCTGGGACTCAAACTGCGGTCGACTACATGGGAAGCCAGTGACATAGCCTTTACACCAACTGCTGGTCCCAAGATAAACATATTTCTATTTGCAGATGAAATAATGTTATGTACATAAAATATTAATTAAGTCCTAGACCCAGCAACTTAAAAAGTATGCCAGGCATGTGTGCATGCATGCCCAAAATTCCAAAAGGAAGGTGAAATGGAGTGTACTCACTCCTCATGGATGGTATTTTCTCATTTTCTCTCTCTCTCTTCCTCCCTCTCTCTCTCTCTCTGCATCTTTGGGAAGTGCACATGCCCATCGACAATATTTTTAAATCCATGAATAAATGATTAGATCATATAAATTATTTCAGTAAGATTTCAGGATTCTAGGTCAGTACACAAAATTCACTTGTATTCTTGTAATTATACCTACAATAAATGATTCAAAAATGAAATTAAGAGAACAATGACTTTTTTTTTTTTTTTCTTTTGAGAGAGATTTTTGCTATAGGCCATGTGAGCTTGCTGGAGACACAGAGAGACAGACAGAAAGAAAGTGAGAATCACTCTCCCCCCTGTGGTGGGAGAGGATGGCCATGCCACAATCCCTTCTCCTCCATTCTCCTCTGGCAATTTTGGGCAAGCACACACATGTGCCTGGCATCAGTTTAACAGCAGGCCTGGAACTCAAACTGTTGTCTACTATGTGGGAGTTCAACCTCATAACCATTATACCATGTGCTGGTCCCAACAAAAATGCCTTTTACACTATCATCCAGAATAATAAAATAATTAGAATAAATTGAAGAAAATAAAACTCTTTTACACTGAGAACAATAAAATTAAACTGAAATAGATTAATAAAGAAGACCCATATACAGAGAAAAAAATCCCATGTTTATAAACATAATATTGTTAAAAATAAAATATTCCCCAAATTGACCTACAGATCATCAGAATACCTATTAAAATCCCAGAAACTGGGATTTCCTTTGAGGAAACTGACATGCTGATCTTCAAATTAATGTGGAAAGTCAACATTCTCAGAATAGCCAAAATTATAGAACCAAAGAGTGATATTGGAAAATATACATTTCCTCATTTAAAAATCGACTACAAAGCTATAGTGATAAGGACAGTGTTGTACTGGCATGAAGATAAACCTATATAAATCAATAGAGTAAAACTGACAGTCTATAATTAAAAAGTCATACATTCATGGCTATTTTTTTTTACAAAGGTATCAAAAGGTTTCAATGGGGGATAAACAATTTTGATAAATGGAGCTGAAACAACTATGCAACCACATACAAAAGAAAAAAAAATTGGCACTTGATTTTAAACCATATACAAAAATGTACTAAAAATTGGCCAAAAGCAAAATATAAGAAATAAAACTATATAAATGTTAGATAAAATTCTAGAGATGTCTCTGTAGGTTGGATTGGATAATACTTCCTTAGATATGACATTAAAAGCACTAAGATATAAATACATACACTGGATTTAATCAAAATGAAAAATATTTGCTTCATTATATGCCATACAGAAAGTGAAAGGCATTAGGAGCCTGTATCTAGAATGCATAAAAATCATTATGAATCAACCATTAGAAGACAAAATTCTAATTTTAAAAACAAGTTGTCTAGGGACCAGCAGTTAGCATAATGGCTATGTCGCTGGACTCCCACGTAGTCTACCGCAGTTTGCGTCCCGGACCCGGTGGCTTAAACTCACACCGGCGCGTGTGTGTGCATGCCCAAGATCCCGAGAGGAGAATGGAGGAGAAGGGATTGCGGCGTGGCCATCCCCCCTGGGGGGTGATTTCTCGCTTTCTATCTCCCTGTCTCTCTGTCTGTCTGGCGAGCGCACGCGCCCTATAGCAAAAACCTCTTCAAAAAAAAAAAAAAAAAAAAAAAAAAGTTGTCTAAAAAGATAGATCTCCAAAGAAGATATACAAATGGCCAATAATCACATAAAACCCCTTTCAACATCATTATTTTTTAGGAAAATTCAAATTAAAACTACAATTAAATACTATTTTAAACTTACAGAGATGGGAAAAATGAAAAAAGACATGATAATATTTTATGGTTAGGATGTAAAGAGATTTGAGCCACTATGTAATGTTATTGGGAAAGTAAAATGCTATTGTCACTTTGAAAAAATATCCATCAATTTCTCAAAAGGTTAGACATAAAGATGTCGTATGAACCCATTTAACATAGCAGTTCCAACTGTTAGTATCTTCCTAAGATAAATATAAACATATATTCACAGGAAAACTTGTACATAAATGCTAATAGCACTATTTGTAATTGTCAAAACCAATCAAAGTCGGGAACCAGCAGTTAGCGCAATGGCTATGTCGCTGGACTCCGACGTAGACGACCATGGTTTGCGTCCCAGACCCGGTGGCTTAAAACTCACGCTGGGCGCGTGTGCGTGCATGCCCAAGATCCCGAGAGGAGAATGGAGGAGAAGGGATTGCGGCGTGACCATCGCCCCTGGGGGGTGGTTTCTCGCTTTCTGTCTCTATGTCTCTCTCTGGCTGTCTGGCAAGCGCACGCGCCCTATAGCGAAAACCTCTCCAAAAAAAACCCCAAGAAAACAAAAAAACAATCAAAGTCCATCAACTGCTAAATGAATAAAAATATGGTATAGCCATACAATAAAATATTATTCAGAATTTAAAAGAATAATGTTCTGCTATATACTATAACATGACTGAACCATGATAACATGCTGAGAGATGTCAGTCAAAATGGACACATATTATATGTATGAAATATCTAGATTACACAAATCTATACAGATAAAAACTACCTTAGTGGTGAAGAGGACTGTAGAATATGGCAGAGGGAGGAATTACTTTCTAGGTGTTCGGGATTGTTTTGGAAGTGTTGGAAATTGATTGTGGTAGTGACTGTACAACTCTGCGAACAGAGTAAAACCCACTGAATTATATACGTTAAAGATATGTATGCGCTTTACTTTTCAATAAAACTTTAAAAATAATAGAAACAGAGAAAGAGAAACAGAACAGAATAAGAAAGAAGCTTCTCTTATTGTGTTACTGGGACCTGGTTGACAGAGGTCACTTGTACATGGGACACCCAATGTCATGGGTTGCATTGTGTCCCACCAGAAGATATGTTGCAGTCCTACATCTGTAAGTGTGATCTTATTTGGGAAAAGGGTCTCTGCAAATGTACTTAAGACAATGTAGGAGAATCTTGTGTGATCACCTGAAATAGGCAGGGAAATAAAAAAAATTATGAATTAATTGACTCAGTAAATGCATGAAAATTATTTTTTAGTCAAAAGAATGTCTATCATATTTATATTTAAATAATCTAACACCTCATCTATATGTAGCACAGAATTCCATTTATATTCAGCAAAGCAAATCTAAAGCTCCTGTTCATGTCATGAGAATATATGAAATATGCCAACCAGAAATTTCTTTGTACTTTCCACCTGGAAGTAGTTTTCCTAAGAGAAAGAAATTAGGTAGAAAAGCAGGATTGCAAAAGCACAATCATCCAAAAAGGAGTGATTCTAAATACAATATTGTGTATCTAGGTCTCTGCATGCAAGATTTAAAATATATGGCAACTATATTGTAATGATATTTAGAAGTGACCCTGAAAGTTAGTTAACCATTGGTGTGGTTGATAAGATGACCGGACACATGGCCAACTGTGCAGACCAGCCAATTGAGTAACATGCTGGGCACATATACATGGGTGCCCCAAATCCTGAAATGAGAAATGGAGAAGGGATTGCAGCATGACCATCCTCCATGGGGGATGCCTCTTCACTTTCCTTTTCTTTCTTATTTTGTCTCTTTTTGCCAAGCACATGTTCCCTTTAGCAAATTAAAATAATAATAGTAATAATAATAATAATAATAATAATAATAATAAATTTCTAAGTGTGCAAAGCTGAAAGTGCTTCCATATTTTTAGTTTAGGAGATGTGTCCAAGTTTAAAAATACATATCAACTGCTTGGTAGCAAATAGTGGGTTAGTCCAGGAGTTTGGAAAATATGCATTAGTCCAGGAGTTTGGAAAATAAAAAATGGGACTGGCAGGTGGTGGTTAAGGACGCCAAACTCCCACATGGCCAACCACTGAGTCCCAGACCTGGCGGCTTACTTTCTCACTTTCCCTCTCTTTCTCTCATTCCCCCCCACCCCCGGTCAAATTAAAATAAATAAAGTTAAATAAAATAATATTTTAAAAACAAACCAAAAACAAAAATACTGAAATATTGGATCTGATGCTGTTTCAGAGAAAAGTGAGTTGTTTTTTTTTTCCTGCATATTAGTGTCCACCAGAAAACATTCACCACAGAAGAAGCTATGTAAACAAATGACTAACACAGTAGAGGTTAGTCCACCTACATCGTTCGCTACCCTAGATCTGGCATGGTGAGCACATGGATGTAAAGGTCATTGAGGCAGAGACAGATGCCCAATGAAACGTACTCCGACAGACCAAGTAGAAGGCTTATCCAGTTACTGCAGCTGCTCAATGCTAACTCATTGTCAAGAGAAATCAACATTTATCATTCTGATTCAGCACTAGTCCTAAAAAAATAAAGAAAAAAAAAGAAATAAAGAAAGAGAAAGAAGAAAAAGAAAGAAAGAAAGAAAGAAAGAAAGAAAGAAAGAAAGAAAGAAAGAAAGAAAGAAAGAAAGGTAGGTGACTCGCTCAGCAAGTTAGCTTTCTATTTATAAGGACTTTATTTTCACCTTGGTGTTTATCTACCCGCCTGAAGGGCCTGAATTATCATCAGTCTTCATGGACTTACTGAATACTTGATGCTAGGCATGAAATCCTCCACTGCTAAATATCCAGTCATGTAGCCCACTTTACAACAATGGAAGTGGAAGTAAGCATCTGACCATAAGATCTACTGGTTGGGTCACTCTACCATCCAATGGCAGTTGGCATCACTGAAAATTTTACAACTTTCTAAATGTGTAGCTGAAGCATCAGCTCAGAAGAGACACTCGAAGAATGGCACTATCTTTCAGGGTGCAGTGCTTGCATGGAATCAAACAACTCCAAGTAATGCTGTGGCATAGCAAGAATTATGAGTCTGGGAGCCAAAGGGGAATAGCGCCACCTAACATCACTCACGTGGACACTAGGAATTTTGTATTTCCTATCTATACAATGCTGGATTACATAGGGCTGCAGGACCTGATCCCCAAAGAGGGTACACTCTTGTCAGGCAAGAAACATAAGGGTATCATGGAAATACAAATTGGGGGGATTGACATGACTAACAGGATTAAATGTACACAGGGAGGCCCCACTTTCTAACCCCATCACAATGAGCCTTGGACTTCCAGTGGAAATCTGGGGGACCACACACATAGTCATAATATTCTGCACCTATTCCCTAGAATTAATGTCCTCCTTAAGTGTTCTACGTTTATTCCATCCTAATAGCCCTAGATGCCACACTTTATTCTATCGTCATCTCTGAAATCTAAAGACCAAAGTCTCATCTAAATATCATGTAAATCAGATGTGGGTGAGACAAAGTGTATTTATCCAGGGTCCAAATTCCTCTCCAGCCACGAATCTGTGAAAACAAACAAGATATGTGCTTCCAAAATACAGTGGTGGGAGGGGTCTAAGGTCTAGAAATCCCACCCACCCGGAGGGGAAATGGCCATTCTGCATTCCATTCTCCTCTCAGGAGTTTGGACTCACATGCACACATACCCATCGTGTTTTAAGCTGCTGGGTCCAGGACTCCAGCCTTGGTCAGCTAGATGGAAGTTCAACATCTTAACTACTACACCACCTGCTGGCCCCGATACTCCGCCTTTTAGACCCAGAAGGGCATTGACCTTGTCCCAGCACCAACTGGGACAGTGATCCTCTCTCACAACCCATCCTCCGCATTCTCCCCACCTGCCAGCTTTACCTGGTATGGGTGGGTTCTGTCTCTGTAGCTCTGGCAGACCTGTGCCCAAGGCTTCATCCAATTCTGGCTGCATTCTTTGAAAAAGGTGAAAGAAGCCTGAATAACTAATTACCTCCTGAGGTCCCACCTCCTATTATCATCTTATTAGGTGTTAGTTTTTCAACATATAATTCGGGGGGAGGACACAAACTTGTAGTTTATAATAGTGCTCTTACTGAATTGACACTGTTAAGAACATGAAATGAAATATTTATCCAAGTCCATATTTGTTTCTTTAAAATCTACTTTGTTCTTAATCAAATGATCTTTCATTAAGGATGAGAAAAAGAACTTTTTTGGTTTTTGTTTCTGTTTTGATTGACAGAGGCTGCATGCATTCACCGGAGAGAGAGAGAAAGATTGAAAGCATCACCATCCGCTCCACAGAATGTGATCATCTCACAATACCTTCTCCTTTTCTCCATCCTGTTGGGATTTTGGCATGCATGCAAATGTACCCAGAGTATTATTCAAGCTTCCAGGACTGGGATTTGAACTTCAATGAGCCATGTGAATTTCTGACTCCTTTAACCACCAGACCACAGGTCTAGCTCTTTTCTACTTTTTCTCTTAATTTATTAGTATTTTAATACTTAAGGTAGATTTCTTTTAGATAGCAAGTAGATATGATCATTTCTGCCTTATAATTAGTGTATTCAAATTCTTTATTTCTGATATAATTATTGATAAATATGGGTTTCAATTACCCATTTTTCTAGCTGTACTCTATTTATCCCACCCACTTTGTCTCCCCTCCCTCTCATTTTGGGCCTTCTTTCAACCTAATTGTACATTTTCATTCAATTTTTTTCCCTTTGTTGGCTTATTATCTTAAATTCTTCAATGTCTTTCAGTGGGTCCTCTAGACTTTATAGCATACACTTTATCTTATTAAAGTCTATCTACATAGGTTAAAAATCTCAGTTACATAATTATTATTTTGGTTATAAATCCCAAATTTAAAGAGGTGTAAAATAAAAATTTAAGGGACCAGCAGTTAGCGTAATGTCTATGTCGCGGGACTCCCACGTAGTCGACCGTGGTTCGTGTCCCCGGACCCGGTGGCTTAAAACTAACGCCAGGCGTGTGTGTGTGCGTGCCCAAGATCCCGAGAGGAGAATGGAGGAGAAGGGATTGCGGTGTGGCCATCCCCCATGGGGGGTGATTTCTCGCTTTCTGTCTCTCTGTCTCTCTGTCTGGCAAGCACATGCACCCTATAGCAGAAACCTCTCCAAATAAAAAATAAATAAATAAATAAATAAATAAAAATTTAATTATTTGATATTGCCTATATCATCAGTGCCCTTTTTTCCTTTGAGTAAAGCCAGATTTCCATCCAAGATTATTATTTTCATGAATTACTTTTCTTTTAAATTTGATATACTGCAGGATTATTGGTGATGAATTATTTCAACTATTAATATGTCTTTGAAAATATATTTTTGGGGGTAAGCAGGTGGTATGGTGGTTAAGGGGCTGGACTCCCACATAGACCAGCCATAGTTTAAGTGCTGGACCCTGTGGCGTGAAATTCACCCCAGGTGTGTGTGTGTACATGACCAAAATCCCAAGAGAAGAATGGATGAGAAGGGATAGAGGCATAGGCACCCTGCCTGGAGGGAGATTTCTGGTTTTCCCTCCCTGTCTCTCTAGTAAGCATACACGCCCTATAACAAAAATCTTTTAAAAAAAGAGGCAAAAGAAAAGGAATTTTTCTTTATTTTTCACAGATATTTTCGATGAGTAGAAATTTCTAGGATGATATTTTTCTTCTTTTTAATGTAATAAATAAGTCATTCCATTGTCTTCTAGTCATATTGCTCCCATTGAGATCCTGTTGTCATTCTCTGAAAGCAATATTTATTTTCACTCTAGCTGTTCTTAAAATGTTCTCTTTTCCACTAGTTGTAAGCAATTTGATTATGATATGACTTGTATAATTATCACATCTTATGCCTTGGATTAGCTGGACTTATCAGAGGTATGGTCTAACATTTTCATTTTATGTTTGGTATAAGGTAGTAGTATAAGTTGACCTATTTTTGGCAGATATCTGGTTGTCCCAGAATATGTTTTCAAATGCTGTTATTCTTCCCTCATTGAATTGTCCTACCATCTTTATTAGAAATCAATTGACCATAAGTGTAAAGGTTTGCTTCTCTTGTGTCAATATCATCAGTTTAATCTATATATTTATTTTTATGCCACTAGTAAGTGCTATTATCAGGAATTATAAGATCTATGACTTTTTCCTCTTTTGATTATGTTCAGTCTTTTCCTTTTGTTTACAGACGAGGATCATTTTGTCTATTCCCACAAATATAAAGAATGCTAAGATTTTAAAGCCATTGTACTGGCTCAATTTGAGGAGACTTTCCATCATAATAATGAGTCTTCTGATCCTTGAAAATCCAGTAAGGCTCTAAATATTTAGTTTTTTTTTTTTTTAAGTCTTAATAATATTTTATAGTATGTGATTTTACTTTCTTATAAAGCTTTTTTCACCTTTTTATTATTTTTGGTGTGCTATTGTTAATGGAATTTTAAAAATTTTATATTCATTCTGCTTATAACTTTCATGCGGAGATACAATATATATGTTGACATATCTTCTGAACTTTGTTAACTTGTTAATTCTAGTAAACTGGTCATTTGGTATAACACTACATACAAGTTGTTCATTTTGCTATAGAGTGTGTGCACTTGCCAGAAAGAGAGAAAGACAGAGAGACAGAAAGCGAGAAATCACCCGTTAGGGGGGATGGCCACGCCACAATCCCTTCTCCTCCTTCTCCTCTCGGGATCTTGAGCACACACACATACACGCGTCCAGCATGAGTTTAAGCCACCGGGTCCGGGACTTGAACCGTGGTCGACTATATAGCCAGTGACATAGCCATTACACAAACTGCTGGTCTCCCGTAGTTTTATTTTCTACTTAAAGTTTTCCTGATGATTTTACAAACATATCTGTAAGAGTATTGGTGTGTATTTAATTTTCTTGGGATTTATTTTTATGACATTGGTGTTCTCAGAGGATGAGTTTTCGTTCATATTTTTATTAGTAGTCACTTTGTGTATATATTATAATTTGAATAGTTTCTATTATTATGTTTTCAAATGTATTACTCTTTTCCTTGACAGTACTAATCTACCCTAAATACCGTCTGCTATATTTTTTTAAATCACATGCATTATAATTTTTATAACTAAAAGTTACATTCCAGTCATTTCTTTATCTTTCATGTTTCTTCTTAACATATTTATGCTTCTCTACCTATATGAACATGTATGTCATAATTATTCCAATTTTCATGCTCACTACTTCGATCCTCTAGTTTTTCTGGGTCTATTTTCATTGATTGATGCTCTTCCTGTTGTGAGTCATAGTTTCTTGCTTCTATGCATGTCTCCTTTCTTGTTTTTATGAAATGTCAGATACTATGAATTTCACTTTGTTGGATGGGGAATATTTCTATATTTTTGTAGATAAATTTTGAGCTTTATTTTAGGGCATGATACATTGGAAATTATTTGATTCTTTGAAATATGCATATTAACTTTGTCAGGACCAGCTTCTAGCCAAATACCAAGCCAATAACTGAATGTTAACCCAATACTCTTACATTGTGTGTTTTTCTGTCTTCTTGCTAGTGGGATCACGTAATATTTCTATCCTTTGTGAAAGTTGGGGACTGTTCTTTATCTTTTAAGTGGTTCTTTCCCCTCTCATGCAATTCTCTTACCTGCATGCACTAATTACCATTCAGTTGAGGACAGACAGGATCCTTGCAGATCTCTGTGCATCTCTCTTCCCTGGGCTATTATCCCTTGCAAACTCCACGCCATTTTGGACCCACTGACTGTCAATCCAATTCTCTATCTCCTAAGCACAAAGAGATCACCAGGCTCCCCTGAATTTTTGTATCATGTTATGCCAACTAGACTCTCACTAGGCAGTAAATATAGACAATCACAGAGTTTTCTCACCTTGATCAATTCCCCTCTGCCAACTTATTGCATTTACAGTGTAATATTCAAAGTCTGCATACTGTTGCTTCTTATATTTCCTTTGATTTTACTATAGTACTTCAAGAGGGAGAGTTAGTCAGTTACCTACCACTCGTTTTGAAATTTAGCAATCCATTGCACTCATTCTCTTCCTATCTAAATCCATGGAGAATAAAAAATTTTCTTCTTAAAAAATATTTAGGACACTCACATTTATTCCAGTTTACCTATAAATAGAAGTGCATAAGAGATGATAAAGAACTTGCCCAAGGTCCCCCATGTTGCTTGTTTCAGAGACAGGATATTGATCCAGGATTCATTTTATTAATTCACAATTCTTAAAACTTGTAATGGAACTTTTAAGTATCAAACAAAAATCAACAACATAATGTTAACATAATTTAGTATATATTGGATATATACCACATTTATAGGGAAAGTTCTAGAAGTCTTTTATATGCTAGTTTTTTTTTTTTTTGTTTTTTAAGTTTTTTGCCATAGGGTACATGTGCATACCAGAGAGAGAAAGTAGGAGGAGAAGTGAAAAATCGATTCCCCATAGGTGATAGCCACACCTCAATCCCTTCTTCTCCATTCTCCTCTTGGGATTTTGGGCGCACATGCACACGTGCACACACGCATACACACACATACCCAGCTTAATCTTCAAGCCACTTGGTCAAAGACTCAAATTGCTGTGGGTCATGTGGGAATCTAGTGCCTTAACCACCACATCACCCACTGGCCCCTTTATTCTAGTCTCTTAAAATAAAATTTATCAACCTTCAGAATATTAAGAAATTGGCAGATGACACTAGAATTTTTTTTATGCAAGAAGCTCTATATTTTGGGAAAAAAACTATATAGAAAATTAGATATTTTCCTTTCTGGATTAATATTATTAGTCTTAAAACATAAGAGAAGAGAAGAAATAAGGATGATAAATAAAATGTTTGGTTGCAAAGTCCTAAATCAACTCTCTGAAGTACTAAATGCAAAATAGCATCAGAAACAATCTCCATGAATATTGCTTTTAATTAACAATGGGCACATAAATCGTGATGATATATTCATTCCCCAACCAAATGTATATATTATAAATCTCATTTATCTTACTCATATCAGTGGCTTAGCCTTTTGGAAATCATTAAAGAATTTACCTTGTAATGTATTTAGCTATTAAAATAATTATCTATTAACGTACAGTAATTTATTACAAGTATCAGACATATTATTTGCAGCTGTTAATAATCCTTAGCGATCTCATTATGATCAGTCTTAATAGACTAAGAAACTGAGAGATACACTCAGAATAGAAGTGTAGCTTCCGTAAGATTTCAAAGTCATGTTATCACTAAAACTTTATCTCCGAAATACAGCCCTATATGCCTGGAATTAAAACGGGCTCTAAGAACAAAGCAAGTTAAATTCTTTATATTCATTTGTAAATACACAGTGACACAAGACAACTTGTATTACCAGATTTGTTATCTTAACTCTCAGTTAGTTTGAGACATGTTTTTCTTGGTGTTTTTTTATTCACATTAGAAAAATAAAAAACATTTAGCTCCTAGTAGGGACATGAGAAACTTCAATAAAAAGAGGTAATTTTAAGATGAGAAAAATTAACAACTGATTAAAAAAGAAATTATGATCATAGAAGAATTAAACCAGGTGAAATCCCCTCAAACTAAACTTTTTTGAAAACTGGAAAATAGTTAAACTTAAAAGGATTAGGATATGTTTGGTTCAAATAACATGCCTTTGCCAGACAACGATGATAGGACTATAATATAATATGAATAGCTACTTTTTTCCCCTTAGGTTTGTCTATTTCTGTGCAATTGCAGGGGGTAGGGAGGTGGATGGAAAGAAAGTGTGAAAGCGGGACCAGCAGTTAGCGTAATGGCTATGTCACTGGACTCCCACGTAGCTGACCGCGATTCAAGTCCTGGACCTGGTGGCTTAAAACTCACACCAGGTGTGTGTGCGTGCGTGTCCAAGATTCAGAGAGGAGAATGGAGGAGAAGGGATTGCAGCATGGCCATCCCTCCTGGGGGATGATTTACCACTTTGTCTCTCTGTCTCTCTCTGACTGGTGAGTGCATGTGCCCTATAGCAAAAACCTCTCAAAAAAAAAAAAAAAAAAAAAAAAAAAAGAGAGAGAGAGACCGAAAGAAAGTGTGAAAGCAACCCTAATGCAGGGTGATCGTGCCACAATCTCTTCTCCTCCATCTTTTCTTTCAGGATTTTGGGTATTCATTCATGTATTTTCAAGCCCATCATTTTCTCAAGCCCAGACATATTCCCAAGCCTAGATAAATTGCATTGTTAGCCATGTGGCATACACTCACCTCAAACGCCATGCCATTGGCTGCCCTGAAGAGATACTTTTAATCCTCTGTAAATCACTGTGATATTATTTATTGACTTCTTGAGAAGGGATTCACTTTTTTTGTTTGTTTGTTTTGTTTTGTTTTTAGTTGTGCTAGAGGTCACATGTGTTTGCCAGAGAGAGACAGAGAGGTGGGAAAGTGAGAAAGCAACCCTATGGGTGATAACCATGCCACAATCCTTTCTTCTCCACTTCTCTATTTTAGGTCTCATATCCTATAGGTTTTCTGAACCACTGAATCCCAGACTGTAACCGCATGGTTGGCTATATGGGATTCTACTGCCTTAACCAAAACACCACCAGCTGGTCCAATATTCACGTGTTGACAAGTCACAAATGAATTGTTTATTTGTCTTGAAGCAGTCAGTAAAATGTTCAGCACTTTAAGGAATGAATATTGGTTCAGTAATTTTAAACAAAAAACAACGTATTTTTCTTCCAACCTTTCTTCTTTATTTTTTAAAATTTTCTATTTCTATTGCCACAGGAGAGATGCACTTACAAGAAAAGAAAAGAAATGGGGGGGGAGGGACAGAGCGAGAGCTAGAGAGAGAGAGAGAGAGAGAGAGAGAGAGAAAGCACCTCCCAATGGGGCATGGTTCTGTTGCAGTCCTTTATCTTCCATTTCTGCGTGCTCTTAGGATTTGGGGGGCATATGCACATGTGTTAGCATGTTTTCAAGCTGCTGGTCTGCAATTGTAACTGCAGTCAGCCGGTGGGTTCCAGCTCTCTCCACCCCGATCTAAACTATCTCCCTATGGAACTACCCCAATCGAGTTATTTTCTAGTCATGAAGATAATACTTTATAGTCTGAAGTTATTTACAGAAGGGAGATTTTCTTAAAATTTTTAAACTCTAAACAATGGAAAACTCTCTCTTTTGTCTTAGGAAGACAAATAATATAAACGTTATCTATTAAAAAACTTAATGTGCAAGCTCTAGTCACTGTTTTCCTAAAGATGAGGGGACTTGTCAATCTTTTTTTAAATTTGTTTTTGCTAGAAGGCGAGTGCGCTCATCAATGAAAGAAAGACATGGGAGGGAGAAAGTACCCTCAATGGGGATGGACATGCAGAAATTCTCTTCTCCATATCTATCTCCATTTGGGATTTTGAACAGGTGTGCTCATCCCCCACCCCACCCCACCCCGCTTGTTTCTCAGGCTGCTGGGTTGGGGACTTGAACATCACAGCTGGTCATGTGGAATCCAGTTGCCTTAACCACAAGGCTATGAAGCCCACTTGACAATCTCTTTTATACACAACTGATAGATATTTGTTACATCCTATTACATGTTTTACTTTCTCACTCTTTTTCTTCTCACTCTAAGGTTGGTGGTAAACAAAAACAAACTTCCTCAATGCCCAATAAAAATATTTCAAAGTTGGTCCAACCTCTGCAATGTGGCACAGTCAGAAACGTATTGAAGTTAAGTGCTAGGAGCCTCATGGTGTACCGTCGGTTCCAGTCCTCAACCTAGTGGACCTGGAATATTCCAGACACATGTATCTGTACTCATGCTCCTGATAAGCTAGAGGGTTAGGGAAAGGAGATTGGAAAATGACCAGACATGTTGAGGGTGTTTATTTCATTTTCTGTTTTTCTGTCTCTCTCTTTAGGGCCTACATGTACTCTTTTTTATGAATAAAATAATAAATTTAAGAAACATATTACAGGACCAGCAGGTTGCATAGTTAAGGTACTAGATTCCCATCTGACTGGACCAAGATGCTTAAAATTCACACTGGGTGCATGTGCTTACGTGCCCAAAATCCTGAGAGGAGAAGGGATTGTGGCTTGGCCAAAACCCATGTGGAGTGATTTCTCACTTTCTATCTCTCTTTATCTGTCTCTCCAGTGAGCACATCATGCACCCTATAGCAAAAATCTGTCTCTCAAAAAAAAAAAAAAAAAAGGTATATATAAAATAAAAGAGCAAGCATTTACCTTCTATCATTACATAAAACAGGATGTAAATATTTATGCTTTCTAGTGTGTTATATTAACTCTCTCTTGGATAATGACTAATCTAAGATTTGTTGTACTATGTCCTTCAGTTTATGTTTTCTTTTTGGCTGAATGTATGATTTTCTCATGGAAAATAGCCAAGAGCCTCAGACGCCTGAGGTGGCCCTGTCCAAGTTTTTCCAGCACAGAAAAATAAATCTGTTCTTTAATAATTATTTACTTTACTGTTTTAAGTATGGGCAATGTTTTATCTTTGTCCTTTTACCCACTATAATTATTTTGGAAGAATATATTGAAAATGTCTCTAGTCTACAAATGTAAAAACCTCAGAGTATTTAATGAATTCCTCAATATCATTCAACCAATAGCAATTAGCTTTAAATCCAACATTCATGCTCCAAGTCTTATTCACAATGGACTAATATTTGTACAGCATTTTGGCATAACTTCATGGTATGTGAGTATATATTGTAAGCTGACTAACAGCCATTCTTTCATTAAAAAAAGAGAGTATTATACTTTTCCACAATGAAAAACAGCTAAATATTTATTACACACCATACATTGTATTAATTCCTATGTAAGTACAAACACAAATAAAGTGTTTAAATTAGGGCAATTGAGACTATTGTCATAGTTTTATGTTTTCCCCCCCCCAAAGGGATATTGAGGAGTATATTACTAGCAAAGTTATTGTCTTTTTTGTTCTTATTGTTTGTATTTCCCATGAAGATCAAGCCTGGACTTAAAACCCTGCATCGTCTAAAATTATTCTATATTTACATTGCTTTTTTTGTTTTTGTCTTAAGAGAATTGTAGCAATTTATTTCTTTTTAATTTATAGTTTATTGCTTTTTTTCATGAAGACTCAAAAGAGAGACAGAGAAACATGAATCCCTAATAGAATCTTCATGCTGCAGCCTACCCTCAACTTCAGCCAGTCCCAGTCAAGAGCACGAGTGTGCCTGGCCTGTTCAGGGAGGTCTCTGGACAGTAACCTGGAACCTTCCCCTGCGGGTCAACTTCCCAGAGCATTGCGTTACCATGGCGCCACCATCTGGCCATCATAACAAATTACTGTTTCTCATCTAATGTAATAACTCCTTCAATACATTAAACATTGTAAAAACTATTATTTGGCAGTTTGTAATTTTTCAACAGTTGTTTGGAGACAGTGTGGAGAGGGAAAAATGTATAAGACAAATAAGGAGGATGCAGAGACTGGGATGAGATATGAAAAGGAGAGAAGCCTCAGATTGCATCAGTTTAAAGGAGGACTTGAAATAACTGGAACACTGTTCACGCAATTTTTTTTTTTTTTTTTTTTTTTAATACAAGGTCTGACCATCACGATCCTCCTGCCTCCACCTCCCACCTGACACTGCAGGTGTGAGCCACCATGCCTGGCAAGGCAAGGTCATTCAGGCAATGTCTTTCTTGTTGATCAGGCCAACCCTGAGCTCATCTGCTTCAGCCTCTGGAGTTTGTAATCACAGGTGTAGCCTTTAGATTGAGTCAGAAATTAAATGCAGGCCTTGCATGTGATCCTAGCCTGAAAAGCAGTCTGTTAGCAGTGCATGTCACCATGGGTAGGGCCACAACTCTTCTTTTTTAAAAAGTAGCATTGTTGCTAATAAACATTATATTATTTTATTCATTAATTTATTTGAAATCTACTTTCTAAGCCTTCCGTAGAGATATATTCCTGCAGTCCTCCACCTCCTGTGGAGATAGAGTAGTAGATAAGAGAGACAGGGAAAATATTAGTTAACTTTCCATTATAAATTTAGAACGTCTCCTGATTGCTTAGTATATATTGGCCAATAGCTTACTCTTATATACATCTCTATATTTTAAAGAAAGTTTTAAAAATCATTGCTTTATACCTTGAAAATGGATTTATCTTAAGCCATTATCAAATACTAGTCAGTGATAAATTAACTACCCTCAAAACAGGCTCTTGCTTTGATTTTTTTCTCTTATCTGCCATTATTACCTCTAACATTACTTTTTTTTTAAAAAAAATAGTATTTTTAATATGCGTTCAACCACTGTATATCATTATAGCTTGTAAAATGAATTTTCCCAGCATGAATACACCGTATATTAGTTCAGTTAAAGACCTCTAACATTGTGAGAGCAGGATCTCTTTCTGAAACATTGAATTAGTTTAGAAAGCATTACTACCGTTCCAAAGAAGAATATTCTCCTGTTAAGCCATTGACATGGTCTAGAATTATGGCACAGATGGCATGTTAGCATGCAGACCTAGGAAAGTCATGGGTGCATGTCTTTTAGAGGGTATGATTGTGTGACTGCAAATGAGACACTTGGCCCCTACAAGTGCCACCACCTAACTTCCTGAGTGTCTAATTATTGAAATAATGCTAACAACTTACTACGCTCTTATTATTCTCTAGGGCCTTTTCAAGTACGCAGGAAATGTTTTAGACTAGCATATGCATCCGCTTTGTGTCAGCCTGTGATGAGCTACCTGTTTTGTTAGATATTTAAGGGAAGATATTTTCGGGAAGGTATCCTGGCATATGGCATAACTACTGAATCCATCACAGTGCCACTTTTCATATTGTTTTATGGGCAGTGCAACAAGGCGCATTATGACTACAGGGAACAGTAATTCACTGGAGGTTCTGTTTTTAACTTAGCCTGCACACTAAATTATGAAGGCAGATTGTTTCTTGGTGTATGCTAAAATTTATGGCATGTACATATTTTTCTGTAAATGTCCTTTCAACTGAAAGATGTTACACAAAACTCAGAGGGGTTCTTGTTGAGTGATGGGTGGGGGAAGAGTAATAAATGATTTATATAGAATTCGACTGATATGGTTTTAAGTAGTTAAAGAAAATGTTTTAACCTAAATTCAGCAAACACATCAACAAAAATAAATAAAACTGGCGTACGGAGAGCACAGTTTACATAGAATACATGTCGACGCTCTGAGACGTTTCTTATCTGCCTCAATCCTTCCTGTCCTGTGCACTCATGGCCAACATTTTTAATTGAGCCCTACTCATTTCATTCCTTGAAAAGTAATAAGATATAAAATGCAAACACCTCCAGTAAAGGCAAATTTACTCTTAATTTCACACAACCATGTAAATGAACGATAGCACATCCTACCCCGATTACTGGTGAGCCTTTACTTACCCTGAAAGTTCTAAACCCTGATAAGCCTATACCAGGAAGAGGTCAGTGTTAGTACAAGGTTTCCTGAGCAACCACTTTGCATATAGATGATCAGAAGTGAATTAAGTATCACATTTTCAGATGAAGGCAGGCAGAAAAAAAGGAAAAAAAAAACGTTTAGAGGTTCAATTTTACTTTTTGATGATTTTTCCATTGCTTTCTCCAAACCATTTCCTCTTTACTTAAATGTATTCTCCAATAATCAGTTTAGCTCATATCTATAATGGAATATGCATCTAAGATACACAGACTCACTCGGGAGAAATGGCTGGTTTTCTACCTTCCATCAAGCCAATACAATAAGCTTCTCCTTAGCCAGTTACACTTCCTTGATTCCTGGCTTTAAATTGAAATAATTTAAACTGTTAAAAAATTCTGTGTCAATAAGATATCAAATATATCTCTTGAACTTCACAGGAAAATCTTCAGAGGAGCAAAAAAAAATAAGCAGACTCTAAAACCAAATAATTTTCAAATTAATAATTAAAAGTTGAGTGTATACTAAAACTTCTGCATTGAGAAACTTGAATATATACTTCAACCTGTGCTATTGCTAATCCTGGCATATTTGAAGGGAGATAACCCAGTTAGAATAAATCATTTGAAGAGAAAGAAGGCATAGGAAAAGCAAACTTAGTTAGGGAACAGTATTCAAGTAATTAAGTGAAAACTTTGAACAGTTTCCTGAAACCTCTGGGAAAGTATGATTAAAGAGGTTATTAGTTGTTATTTTCTAGAAAATTATGATGAAACTACATTACTGAGTTATTATTATAACATATAACTTAAAATATATTATCATTAATTGAATATAGGTTATATTTTCTATTTTTTCAATAAATAGAAAAAATTCTTAATCAAATGTATCAAAAAATGACTTAGAAAGCATTAATGAATAACAAAATAATCAAGACTCATTCATGATTTCTGGTATTTTTTGATCTATTAACTTAACTGAAAAAGTAAAGATATTGTAAATGGCATAATGCTACATCACTGGACTCCCATGTAGTTGATCATGGTTCGAGTCCCAGACCTGGCAGCTTAAAACTCAGTCCAGGTGCATGTGCATGTGTGCCAAAAATCCTAAGAGAAGAATGGAAGAGAATGGATTGCAGCATGGCCATCCCCCAATGGGAGGTGATTTCTCGCTTTCTGTCTCTCTCCAGCAGGTGCATGCACCCTATAGAAAAAATCTCTCTTAAAAAAAAAAACAACAACAAAAAAAAAAGGTGAAGATATGGGGATGGAGACCAGTAGGTGGTGTGATGGTTAAGGCACTGGACTCCCACAGGACTGACTGCAGTTCTAGTCTAAGACCTGGCAACTTGAAAAAAATCACACCAGGCACGTGTGAGTGCATGTCCAAAACCCCAAGAGGATAATGGAGGAGAAGGAATTATACTGTGGCCATCCCCACTAGGGAATGATTTCTCATTTTCCCTTTCTCTGTCTCTGTCTGTCTCTTGCTCTGTCCAGTGAGCACATGTGCCCTATGACAAAAACCTAAAAAACAAAACAAAACAAAACAAAAAACAAAAAACAAAAACAAAAAAATCTATGAAGAAACTAGTGTCGATGAGATACTAGGTTGAAACAAATCAAACCAAATCTCATATCTGTAAACATTTTATATGGGATTCATCTTGACATTTAAAAACCTGTTTTTAAAAAGACGATTGATTATAAATAGAAGCTCTTGGTGTTTAAATGATCAATTAGTATCTCATATGTCAAGCTAAACTGAGTCTCTCCATAATACCAAAGAGAAAACATAGCAAACTATACCTACTGGAAGATCCATTTTATCTTCATTATGTTATAAGATTGCATAGTCTTATGGGTAATCAGAGGAATTTTCAAGCTACATGAAAATAAAATATTCTTTCTCTTGGGAAAGAAAATAAAACCATACTATATTCCAGAAAAAAAGAATAATTGCTTAGGTGACTAGGTTTTCATTTTGGTTTTGTGTTATCATTTTTCTTGAAGGTGTTTGAAAAATATGCTGTGATAAAAGCATGATTATTCAGCAGGATTTCATCATACATTTTAACAATACTATTATTAGTATGGAAAGGTAGCTAACTTTTATGCTCAAAGACATAAAATAGAGCCCATCCACTGGCACAGAGGTAACATGCTGCACAAGCAAAGCTTGACCTATACGGTGGATGGCGGGTTCGGCTGTCAGGTTGACCCCTACAGGCTGTGCATGCTCACGATCCTGACTGGGGAGGCTGGGCATTGGATCACAACAGGAGACCTTGTCAAGGGTACTACTTTTCTCTCTATCTTCCTTTCATACTTTCAGGAAGGAAGAATCTTTTAAAAATTGAGATATAAAATATACTCAGAATTGGCATTGGACTTCTTAGTAAATGTTACATGCACATAGGATGATTAAGAGTTTAGTGAAGCTCATGGCAAAATTGGGCCAAATTTTAGAAAGAAATTCAATAGTTATTGGAATGAAAACAGCAACCAAATTGTTATTGTTAAATGTTTGGGCTATGTCCATTCGCTAAGATATTTACTTTCATGTTTAACATTAATTTTTAGACTAAAGTCAATTTGGGGCAGACAGTTTTCAAATGAAAAGCAGCCAAATAGCCCAATATGGGAAGTGACCAGGGAGATGTATTTAGTCATCACTGATGGGTTCCAATGACTCTATGTTTGGTATTTCAGTTCAGAGTGAACCTGGTGTGTTCCAAACCTATTCATGCTTTAAATATTCACTGTTGTTTTCTGTAAAGAATAATTATTAAAATTTATTATAGAAGAGTTGTCATATGTCTTCTTCTTTCATTGAATAATAAGGAAATGTGAATGGTTGATTTCTATTAAATACTTCCTTGTTTATCATTATGACCTGTGCTATACAAGCATGACATCTGAATGATACTAATGTAGAGTTAAAATAGCCATACTTCTTCCTTAACAATAGCTTATATATGCCCAACCCTGGTGGCACAGCTGGTAATGTGTCACTGCATGATATTGAAGCCATATGGCAAGGTCCATGACTCGGATCCTGGATAACCTGAACACCATGGGTGTGACTAAGAGAAACAGATGAATGGATCTATTTTTTTTTAAAAAAAAAAAAAAAAAAAAGACAAAACAAAACAAAAGAGTTTATGTCATCTTAATTACAATTTGCCAGACAAAAGTGTAACTATTAATATTATGGAATTTGTTTCATTTTATAATTGCATCTTGCATTTGGTATTAAGAGTAATGTCTGAACTACTATTCTTCATTAAATCTTGGAAAGATCTAATCATGTTTACTGCTAACTTTGTTTTGAGTCAAATTATTAATATATAATTAACTACAGAAAGTTTTCCCTTTTGAGTGTGTAAGTCCATGAGTTTCGACAAATGTATGGATTCGAGAAACCACAATTA
This sequence comes from Tupaia tana, assembly GCA_026018925.1. Taxonomy (NCBI): domain Eukaryota; kingdom Metazoa; phylum Chordata; class Mammalia; order Scandentia; family Tupaiidae; genus Tupaia; species Tupaia tana. The sequence continues at coordinate 171,693,411 of JAKSZU010000001.1, read as the reverse complement.
CACAGAACTTTTCCAATATTAAAAATAAAATAATTCCTTCTTGCCATTTTGTCATCAACTTATCCCTGATTCCTAAACCTGAACAACTACTGATAATGTTTTCCAGAATGCTTTTCCAGAAGGACCTACAAATAAGGATCATTCTGATTGTAGCTTTGAGTTCAAGTTTATTTACTTAGCATAATTCATTTGAAAACCATTCTTATTGCTGAATGGTATGCCTTTCTTTGTATACCCCTACGAGAATGGATCCACTCACCAGTTGAAGAACATTTTGTTGCTTCTAGTTTTGGCAATTATGAATATAGCTGTTCTAACTTCTAAGACTTGTTTCTAGTATGTCTTGTCTTGTCAATTTAGAGGGGAAAGAACGATTCATAGAGAGGAAGCCTCCTGTAGATTGCTTAGTGTTCTGGATTTCAAACTTCTATATGCCTAGCACCAACTGTTTCTTTGTTAATCTGAGATTTAGAATCAATGCAATAGTTATGTGAGTTTTTACATTTCAATATTCCAAGAAAAAAAATTATACAATTTAGATCACGCTTATTGTCAAGTGATTATTAGGTGACAAAATACATTTTTGTTTTTAGCTATTAGTTTGATTCATCTGGTTATTATAGTAATATTAGCAATGTAATAGAAACTTTGTTATGCAGCCAAATCAAAATGATTTGATTGCAACATGCAACATGTTTGCATTCCTTTGGAGGACAGCGAGATAATAAAATGATGATTAGTTCTATTACTTTTATTGAAAATAACTCAAAATTAGATTTAAGTATGCTTTTTTTCTTTACACTTTTAGTGCATTTTTAAGATTTTCTATAAAATATTTTGTATTTGGAAGTAATTGGTGCATAATATGAAAACCGCATAATGAATATAATATTTTATGGCACTTTTTTGTTAACATTGACTTCACAGATACTACCTCAAATAAGAACAAATCTATAATGTTATTTATGACTATGTAAGACTCATAGAATACAATATTAAAGTCCTTTCACTTTTTTTTTTTTTTTTTTTCTTTTTTTGGAGAGGTTTTTGCTATAGGGCGCGTGCGCTCGCCAGACAGACAGAAAGAGACAGAGAGATAGAAAGCAGGAAATCACCCCCCAGGGGGGATGGCCACGCCGCAATCCCTTCTCCTCCATTCTCCTCTCGGGATCTTGGGCACGCACGCACACGCGCCCGGCGTGAGTTTAAGCCGCCGGGTCCGGGACTCGAACCGCGGTCGACTACGTGGGAGTCCAGCGACATAGCCATTACGCTAACTGCTGGTCCATATTGGACATTACATCAAGAGAGTAAATGGGTAAGAATGTAAAGGTAAATAGAATTAGTGTGACTTTACTGAAACTTAGTAACTAGGTTATAAGGACAAATATGGGTTTAATATATGTTCTTAGTTTTTATAATTGTTTTTATACTAATAAAAGCCTACCAATCTTGAATGAATTTTAAGCAGAATTCTGATGTGATATCCCTTTGACTGTTACTAGTAAAGCTTTAGATTTCCTTATTTACATTGGTATTTTACACGCTTTTTGATGAGAGGCCTTACAAGCTAAAATATATCCTACTCTTGTAATATAAGCTTGAGTAAAGCTCATTCTTTTTTTTTTTTTTTTTTTTGAGAGGTTTTTTTGTTTGTTTGTTTTTTGCTATGGGGCATGTATGCTAACCAGAAAGACAGAGACTGAGATTTTTGCTATAGCGTGTGTGCACTTGCTAGAGGGACAGTGAGACAGAAGGTGAGAAATCATCCCCAGGGAGGATGGCCATGCTGCAATCCCTTCTTCTCCATCCTCCTCTCGGGATCTTGGGCAAGAACGCACACATGCCCAATGTGAGTTTAAGCCACCGGGTCTGGAATTTGAAATGCAATCGACTACATGGAAGTCCAGTGACATAGCCATTATGCCAACTGCTGGTCCCATGGGTAAAGCTCATTCTAAGCTCCTGTGCTAGAGGTACATTACCATTTGATGGTGATATATTTGATTTCATGGTGATTGATTAACAAATGCACAAATGGTGACATTTTCGTTCATCGGAACAAAATATCAATTAGAAACTTATTGGGATAGTATGAAGTTTCATATATTTAAAAATATTAAAAACAGGTCCCTTATTATAAACTTTTACATAAAATAGAGTTATATTTATGATTTCAGTCTAAAATAGAATATAAAAATAAAAAAATTATTTAATAATAAATAATTTAAAATTTATTTAAACTTCCTATATATTGTTATACTCTCTCTTATACCATTGGATAGCAGACTCTATAAACATTTTTTAAATTAAAGCATTATGTTTTGCTCTAAATATGTAAATATCTAGATTTTATTCTCTTCATGAGAAAGCTACGAGTAATATAACTACCATCTTTCTAAGACTAGTGAGAGGGATTTAAAAAGACACGATTTTATATAATTGTTTTCACCTGTTTTTAAGAAGATGACTGATACCATGTACTGTAGATGGCTCTTCAGACACAATTCAACTTCATAAAAATACCTTTTGTCCTTCCAAATGCATAGTAATAGCATGTGAAAAATAATCTATAAATGCATACATTAATTTAATTTTTACAGTTTTCATAGCCTTTTCCTGTTTTTCATTCTTTACAAATGTCATAAAAATCTTAATACAGACGATCCCAGAAACAGTTTTTTTTTTTTTTTTTTTTTTTTTTTTTACTTTGTGATGGTGTGAAAGTGATAACACATTCAATAGAAACTGTATTTCTACCTTTGAATTTTGATCTCTTCATGGGCTAGCATTATGCTGTGTGATACACTCTTATGGTGGTAGGCAATGACAATAAGTCATTCTGTTTTTAACTTTTAGTGTAGTATTTGGTAAATTGCATGAAGTATTCAACATCGCAGTACACTTCGTATAGATGATGTTGCCCCTCTGCAGGCCAAGGTAAATGCTTGAGAACTTTTAAGTAGGCTAAGCTAAGCCATGGCATTCAGTAGGATAGGTGTATTAAGTGTATTTTTGACTTATGTTATTTCCAGTATGTGACGAGTTTATTGAGACATCACCACATCTTAAATTGAAGAGTATCTGTACTAATTTAGCTTAAGTCACAGGGGATTTTATTTATTTATTTATTTATTTATTTATTTATTTATTTATTTTCGAGAGATTTTTGCTATAGGGTGTGTGTATTTGCCAGAGGGACAGTGAGACAGAAAGTGAGAAATCATCCCCCATGGAGGATGGCCATGCTGCAATCTGTTCTTCTACATTCTCTTCTTGGGATTTCGAGCATGCAACACATGCATGGCTGGTGTGAGTTTAAGCTGCTGGGTTCTACTTAAAGCACAGTTGGGAGAGTCCAGTGATGTAAACATTATGCCATCTGCTGGCCCCAGGGTGCTTGATATTTTTAAGTAAACTATTATTTTATAATTATATGTATCTACTATCGTTTTTAGAAAAAAAAGTGAGTTTTTATTTAGCACAAAGTATTCCCAATTTTTCTAAGAATCATTGAAAAGTATAGTGTTCACTGTTATATGTGGTAATATATTGCCTCAATAGAATCAAAATCAATCAGCCTCATATGTATTATCTCATTTCTGCAATTTTTACAATAGAAAATAAGTCAGTATTGACTTGGTCACTGAATTTTAGCCACTTTGCTTTTTTTGAATCTATTATATTGTATAAAGAAACTATATCATTCTGCTGTTCGAACAAGATACAGTTTGTTTCCTTAGAATCATTCTTCTTACAGAATTATCATTGTATGAATATACTTTGGAACTTACTTATCAGTTGATATTTAATATTCATATTCAATGTCATTTTTACTTATTAAAATCCTTACCAATATTCAATGTCTTTTTTAATCCACTTTTTTTTCCCTGATCCTAAGGGAGAATTCTTTTTGGTTTGTTATGTTCATATTATATTTTGCACAGAATAAATATCTAACAAATACACCCTAATCTCATTGCAGCACAATACTCACAGTGCTCTGTATACAATGAACATTATAAAAATAGTTCTTAAAACAAAATGAAATAAAAAGTTTTTTAGAAACAGAGTGAAAGTGAGAATGCAAGTCACCAGATCCAAGACTTGAACCACAGGTGGCCATATAGGAATTCAGTGCCTTAACCACCATACAACCTGCTGCTCCACAAACAACTGTCCGGATTTGAATCATGTAGATAGTCATATGAGATTCAGATGCCTTAACTTCTATGCCACCTCCAGGTGCTTAAGTTTTAGATCACATCCTTACTTACTTTCTCACTAGGCAGAGAGAGAAAAGAGCTGAATCCTTGAAGAAGGGTGATGCTTCCCGAGCATCAAGTCTCAACTGAAGGCTTTGAGTGAGCAAGGAGAGCTGAGAAGAGAGACTATGGCATCATGCCCTGGGCCATGCTCTTGTCATATGCATGGAGTCTGGCTTGATGCATGCACCAAATATTCTTCCAGACCCCTCTTTTCTCCTCCCCCAGTTGAGTTAGTTTGCACCTTCTGTGTTGGTTAAAAGTCAAATGTAGCTATGTGCCATTTATCATCAGTACCAAGCTATAATATCATTTAAAAAATATCTCCTAACTCCTACTACACTGCATTAATAGATGCCCAATAAATATTTACTAGACACTAAGCCTAATCAACTGCTAATACTCCATAAAAATATGAAAAGTAATGCTATCATATCTATAACACTAAAGATCTCTATTCAAGTTTGAATATGTAAAAAAGTGATATTACTTCAAGACAGGAACCAACCAAAATATGGATGAACTGTTTTAAATTAACATTTACATTAGCGATGAAAAGACAGAAGCAAGTCAGAAATCAGTATAATAATCCATTTTCTTATCATTGAAGGAAAGATAGCTCACCCTTAGGTTGATTTGCTTATTAAAGCAGTAGATAAAGCTGGTTTCTTTACTTCACACATCAAGTTGTTGATAAATGACATTATTCTCTCTCATTTTCTCTCCAAAGCAAAAAGATTCATTTATAATTTATAGTCATGCTCATGTGAATGTCTTATAGATATAGCTACTTTCATTAAATAATAATGCTTCAAATTGCTTCATGTTTTTTCTTCCAAAAATTTCAAATTGTTTAACAATCACTATATCATTATCTTCCTTTTCTAGATGATTCTTTATTTTTTATATTTTTAACATTACTTTATATTTCAAACATGGTAAAATATAGAAGTACTTTATAGAATATAAATTTACAAATAAAGGGTAAAGACTAGAGAGGTTAAATTATTTTTACCAAATTCTTTTAGTAATTAGTAAAAAAGCTTGATAAATGTTCAGATTTTTTCTTTCTTTCTTTCTTTCTTTCTTTCTTTCTTTCTTTCTTTCTTTTTTCTCTCTCTCTTTCTTCTCTCTCTCTTTCTTCTTTCTTTTTCTTTCTTTCTTTCTTGTGTTTAGGAATGTTACACTTAATTGAAATAGTTTTTGTTGATGCAATATTTTGTCATGCATTACACCCTATAGATACTTTGCCTCTTTTTTTGAACTCTTATTAATGAAATCATAATATTTCTTGACAAGATGTCCTATGTAAGCAAAGTCATTTGTGGTGGTAAAATAAGAAGATAGTATAGGTTCAATCACCACCTCTAAATTTTGGTTTGCAAAGAGGTGAAAAATTATAACCTAGGTATATTGTAAATGGTGAAATAATGAAGGATAATACAAGAAGAAATATGCTATTCAAATATTTTCATTATCACCTAATTATACTTCTAAAACTATTATCTTTACTGTTTAAAGAATTTTTAAATTTATTTTTATTTATTATTATTTTTAAATTTGACCAGAAGGAGAGAGAGAAAGTGAGAAAACAAGCCATGGGGCTCGTGAGAGCCATGACTCTAGCCACAGTCAGTCATGTGGGGAGCTCTGTTCCCCAACCACCTGCCACCTGCCAGCTCTACTATGACCTTATTGTAATTTCAAAGTTCACATGGAGATGAGCTGTAGGCTTAGATATTTTGTATTTCTCAAAGGAAAAAAAAATCAGATATTTTAAAATACAAGGGCTTGGCTCTTTAGAGATAATACAAGTTGTCGTAAAACTAGAACTTTCAGGAAATTATTGAATGTCACGACTATTTTATGAAACCAGTTGTTAAAACTTACCCTTTGTTTTTGGTAAGTAGCCACATTTACTTAGGCTTAGACAATTTTAGGTAGTAACATTGAATATTCCAAGTTTTCATTAAGTTTTATCTTCATTTTTGGTTACAGTAAGCTTGTTATTTAGGGAAAAGGACTCTAAAATAGTGAGATGTTCTGCATTATCTAGAAATGATGAACAAGACTGTTAGATTTACCTTGGAAGTATGGCCCAAATGTGATTCTTCTCTGAAGATGATATTTTCTTTTCCTTAAAGAAATTCTTATAAATTGTGTTTATTTTTGGTAAAGTTTTATTAGCCTATAATTGTTAATTATTAGTTAACTTCTCTGAAACTACCTACAAATTATCTCATTAAAAGAAACGAAAATAATAAAATGGAGTTAAAAAATAAAAAGAAAAAAACCTTCTGAACTGTCTACTTTAAGATGTTTTTCCCAAGTATGTTCTAATGTTGGGACTTATCACTGTCATTCTTTATGCATCTGGATCTAAGAAGATTTTTCTTTTATACAATTTTACTTAATTACGTTTATACAGTTTTACTTACCTATTTTTTAAGAGATCTGCCTATATAAAGTGACAACACAAAGCACTCAAGATTACTCAAAGAAAATGAATTAATGAACAATGACAATTAATAGATCATTTTACTAATACTTCCTTATAAATATAAAGATTTCATGCAGTGCAGCAGCTTTACCTAATATACTCAGTGGTTTACATAACTAAGCCTCAGTTATAGGAAATGATATATTCAATGCAGGTCTGCATGTTAACTGCCGAATTTATGATCCTAACGACAGCACAAATACACAGCGCACTGCAGAGTATTGTGCCCATCAAGCCTGACAATACCATCCGCTCAAATCGTTTGTCATGACCCATGAATTGGGGGTATAGTTACAAGTCTGGCTATTTCTCCCATTGAGAAAATCGTAGCTGGTGCACTACAAGCGCATACTTCGACTTCACTACTGTCCTTTAGGAATGTCCCAGAGAAGAATTACATTGCTGCAGCTGTCCATTTTCAAGTGGTGCTGTATATTGTGCAGGGCCATCTATAAACCAGTTTTATGTTTCTCTACCAACTGATTGATTGTAAGGAATGTTCTATGAAGCCGTAGGTGAAGGTTGGGAGAAAGAAGGCTGTGAAGCAGAAGTAGAAACCATAGACATTCAGGCCACTTTGGCCTTTACCTGACTTGTGCCTTCAGAGCTGGCTTGGCTCCAATCGTGTGCATACCACTTCCATTTGATGATGGAGGGCTGCCGTGCATGCCTGCATGTCTGACTCAGTAGTCAGATACCACTCACTTCATGATGGACAGCTCAGTACAGTATCTGGAGAACAAGAAACTTGGCATGAGGTATATGAACAGATTTCTCTAAATACGACTACTCTCAAACTGTGAGGAAAAATGAAGTGAAAAATTGAGTACTTGTATTTAGATAAGGAGTATTTAGCTTATTGAAATTTATGGGAAAGATTTTACTATACTATATTTATTGGTATGTGATATTTGTTCTGCTTAATAAAAATAAAAGTATTAAGTGGAAAACTAGGGATTTATTGATCACACTAAGTCTTGGCAGCAAATGGTTCTTTAGAATTGTGTCACATTGTATTATGAGTAAGCACTTGACACAGTGCAAGACAGCTGAAAATGGTGTAGATTCTTCAGCAGACAAGTCTTACATTCTATAAAAATCTAATTATATTTACCTGTCAACAAAACTTATGCTTTGAAGATTGTTTAGAGCACAGAAATTGAAATTAAAAAACGAAACAAAACAAAACTTAGTTTAAAATTCTGATATGCTACACTGATCAACTAAGTGATTTGGGACAAATGACTTCTGAGCCTTTTACTACATACAAAATAGGATTTAACAATACCATTTACTTTCTTTATATTTTTTATAAAGAGATTTTTGTTATAGAGCATGTATACTAGCTAGAGAGAGAGAGAGAGAGAGAGAGAGAGAGAGAGAGAGAGAGAGAGAGAGACAGAAGTGAGAAATCACCCCTGGGGAGATAGCCACAACACAATTTCTTCTTCTCCATAATTCCCTTGGGATTTTGGAAATACATGCACACACATCCAGCATGAGTTTTAAACTGCTGGGTCTAGGACTCAAATTGTGGTCAATTACATGGGAGTCCAGCCATGTAATCATTACACCATCTGCTAGTCCCAACAATGCCTATTTCTAACAGATATTATGAAATTGAGATAATAGAAAGATACATCATACATGTGTATACATTTTACATGTACAAATAATTTCTTCCTTGAACAAATCTAAGTATTTGCCAAGCTTTGCATATTTTCATAAAATTAATCATAATTTCAATTTTTTAAAATTTGTTTTTGCCAGAGAAAGACAGTGAGAGGGAAAATGAGAAATCAGTCTCCAGGGGTGATGGCCATACTGCAATCCTTCATTCTTCTCCTGGTATTTTGGACATGGGTGCATGTGCACCCAGCATGTTTTCAAGTCACTGGCTCCAGGACACAAACCATGGTGAGCCATGTGGGAGTCCAGCACCTTAATCACCACACCTCCTACTGTTCCCTATGATTTCACATTTAACTTAATAGTTGGCACAATGAAGTATTATGACAATGGCTCACCAGTGTGGATTAATGCTTGTCTTGTTTCAAAAACTAAATAAAATTCTGATTAAAAGAGAAACAACAGAATGAAAAAAACTATAAAGACTGTAAGTTAATAGGTTGGAGGCACCTAAAGAGTTATCAACTAAATGTAATGTGGGGTTTTGGATTGAATCTTTGAAAAAAAAAATACTAAATACAATGCAGAATCCTTAATTGGTCCCTTAAAAGAATGCTATGGGGAAAATGGTTGAAATTCAAGTAATATCTGTGACCTATGTTAATACCTGGTTTTGATAAATGTATTGTGATTACATAAGATGTTAACATTAATAGAAGAAAGGTGAAGAAAATAGAACATTGTGTACTTTTTGTGATATTATCTGTTAAAGCTATTTTATAGTTTAATCAACTGGACTAGGGAGAAAAGTTCACATATTGAAATATTCACTTCATAAGTTAAATAATATGATTGAATGTATAAAAGAAAATGAAATAAAAAAAAAAGAAGAAGAAAGAATAAACTAACACCAAAATAAATCCCACTTTTTTTAACCCTAAAACTGCTTCAAAACAAAATTTTTTAAAAAGTATAAGCAAAAAGAAAAAGCTTTCAAAGAAACATATTTGAAAACTTGAAATATATGTGTTTCAGTATAATCTTATACTTTGATCTGGCTTTATTAAATTTTTTCTTGTGCTAATTCTGTAAAGACATTCTGGAACAGACCTCTATGATGTATTGAGAAAAATGTCTCGTGTGCTCCTGGCAATGTGTAATTAAGTTGAATAATATAGTATGCATGCACATACACATATACATATGGGAAAATCAGTGGCTAGGGAGAATCATTATGGTCATTAAAGCTAAAGTCCAAAGTAAATAATGTAAGATCTTAAAAGGTTTGTGAATTTTGAGCATTCTTTTACCCTACAGAGCATTTTGGACAAACTACGACTTTTCAAATGAGAAGTCCTGTAATTTCTGTGAAAACAAATGTAATTTTATGAATCATTAAATACAATTAGACATTAAGTGAGTGGGATATTTTAGATCTCTCTCTCTAAGTAGAACTGTTGAGAATATTTAAGATCTTAGCATCTGTTTTCACTCCACCTTTATGTGTGCATTTGTGCTTCCCTTTATGTGTGTCTCTGCATGTAGATATGGTACAAACTAGCCTGAGAGAACACTGCAGCCACTTTTGGGGCTGTGTCTCCCCCCAGAGGCCCACAGAGAAGAATCTGTTTAAACACATCTATTTCTGATGATTTTAGTGTACACTGAGAAGGACAGATAGACGTAGTGTTTGGGGGCTTTACATACTTACATTATAATTGATAAGGTGATATAAGGTCACCCAAATTATTTAGAGCTTCTTGAAATAAAATAAGAAAGTGAATCAGTCACATGTTGCTAGGGCTTTGAATGTGATCTATGATTTCTGAGGGTACGTGAAACTGACTTGCCGTTATTTTCAGAATATGTTCATACATGATTCTTGATTTTGCATTTTGGGCAGTTTTTCTATTAACTTTAAGGCAAGATTATTCTAAAATTTAAGACAGAACATATGATACTCTTTAGAAAACTTAACTGCTTGGAGCAAACTATTTCTGGAAACAAACATTTCTAAGTCATAGTGTGCTAATACTAAATGCTGTTTTAAATCAGCTACTATTCTGATTTCAGTTTTATAATGTTGTTCCTACAACAGTAACTAGTTTTAGCTAATCATTTCTTCAATTATTATTATCCTTTACTGGTTATATTGTAAAAGAAAAGTGTCCTTTGAAAACACATATGTGGTTATAACAGGTTTTGTGTTTAGCTAGTCTTACATGAGAATTTTAAGCCTAATAGTTTCTTGTCATGTATTAAATCTTAATTCAACTCCTGGCTTAACATAACTTATCTTTTCTCTTTATTACTTCCATCAAACCTCCTGAATACTGAACAAAGAGACCAGCCCATTAGATCTGGTCTTTAGGAACTTAAAGGCATTTCTGAAAGCAGCACTTGGAAAACAGCAAATAAGCTCGTATTTTTGAGTTTGCAGTGGGCAAATTACTTTTTAGAGCGGACTAGATAGCTCCTGAGACAGGTAATTGGATGCAGAGCTTCTAACCTACAGGTCGGCCTTTGCACCTAGCCTGGGTTAGTAGTGACAGAAAGCCATTAACCTTTGATTGCTGTTTGCTGACCTGTGTGAAATGAGTTGATGGCTCCCATTCAGTTTCTGGTGGACAAGTGCATGGATCACATTTGGCATCCTTGTTGATAGTTCCAGAAAAATAGAGATGGATAGAGTAAGCTGAGAGGTTAAAATACTGACCCTCCAGATTAGGATTGACTTGCCTTGGAGGTGAATTTTGCTCTCTTCTTGCCCACACTCCATAATGACTTGTTAGGAAGACTAAGTACTTAAGATACTAGGGAGTCAACCCCCCTGCTTTTTAGATGCTCTATAAGATTACATGATGGGACACTGCAAAGCAGTCATAAGAAGGAAGCTCATAGCAATTAGTGCTCACAAGAAAAAGACGGAAAGGTGGCAAAAAGACAACCTAACATCATATCTCAGGGAATTGTAAAATCAACAAGAGAAAAATAAAATGCCAGGAGAAGAGAAATAATAAAGATTCGAGCAGAAATAAATGAAATAGAAAGTGACCGAACTATATAGAAAATAAATGAGAGCAAAAGCTGGTTCTTTGAAAAGATAAACAAGATTGACACACCATTATCTAGAATAATTAAGAAGAGAGAAAGGAACCAGATACATCAAATTTGCAATCAACCAGGCGATATTACAACAGACATAATAGAAATACAAAACATCATTAGAAGATACTATGAGTGACCATATGCCAACAAAGAGGAAAACCTGGATGAGATGGACAAATTCCTGGACACATATAATCTACCAAGATTGACTCAGGAGGACACAGAAAGCCTGAGTAGACCTATAACAAACAATGAGACTGAATCAGTAATAAGTAACTTCCCAACAAAAAGAAGTCCAGGTCCCGATGACTTCACTGCTGAATTTTACAAAACTATTTATTTTTATTTTTATTTAAAAAAATTTTTATATACATTCAATCACATTGTTTAGCTTACATTGTGAACATTTAAATATGTGAACATTTCTCCCCAGTCCAGTTGATCAAAATATCTTCAACAGATAACACCACACCTCTCCATCCCGTCAATGCACTGCCTCCGTATCCCTCCTCCAAATGTCCTTCCTTAGGCCCCACTCCTCCACACACACCACATCTGGCATTCACACCCATCTCTTGTGTTTGTACAACCTTTAGTCAATCAGTTTCAGTCATAGAGTGCAGACACTCTGTATATATTAAGTGGAGACATACAATGTCTCTCCTTCACATCCTCGCTTGCCTCACTCAGCGGTAAATCTTCCATATTCTTCCACTTTTTGTCAAAAGCCAGGGTTTTGTTGGTTTTTATGGCTGAATAGTATTCATAGAGTATATGTGCCACAGTTTTTCAATCCATTCATCCGTACGGGGCATTTGGGTTAGTTCCATGTCAAGTAAAGGTAACCCTCATTTAACTACACTATTTCTAGAGATCCAAAAAGAAGGAACCCTTCCAAATTAATTCTATGAAGCCTCCATTATCCTTATTGCCAAAATAGATAAGGATACAACAAAAAAGGAAAACTACAGATCTATATCTCTGATGAATATAGATGAAAAAATTCTCAACAAGATACTTGCTAACTGTATTCAATAGCATGTAAAAAAGGTTATTCATCACGACCAGGTAGGCTTTATTCCAGGTATGCAAGGGTGGTTCAACATATACAAAACCATAAATATAATACACCATATTAACAGAAAGAAAGATAAAAAAACACATGATCATTTCAATTGATGTGGAAAAAATATTAGACAAAATGCATCATTCCTTTATGATTAAGACTCTCAGGAAAATTGCCATAGAAGAATCATTTCTCAGCATAATAAAAATCATCTATGGAAAATCTATATCTGACATTATACTGAATGGGGAAAAGCTGAAAGCTTTTCCACTAAAAACTGGTACAAGATAAGGCTACCTACTTTCTCTGTTTCTATTCAATATAGTACTAGAAATCCTAGCCAATGTGATCAGACAAGAGAAGAAAATAAAAGGCATCTAATAAGAAAAGGGGAGCTGAAATTATCTCTCTTTGCAGGTGACATGATTGTATACAAAGACTCAATAGTATCCACAAAAAAAAAAAAAAAAAAAAAAAAAAAAAAACAAAAAAAAAAAAACTCTTGGAAGTAATAAATGCATACAGTAAAGTGGCAGGGTACAAAATTTACTTATAAAAATCTATAACATTTTCATATACAAACAACAAGCAGACAGAGACAGAACTGAAGAAATTAATTCCATTTACCATAGCCACAAGAAGTATAAGATACTTAGGAATAAAACTAGCCAAGGAAGTCAAAGACCTCTACAAAGAAAACTATGAAAACCTTAAAAAGGTTTCTGGATTAGCAGAATTAATATAATCAAAATGGCAATCCAACCCAAATTAATCCACATATTTAATACAATTCCTGTAAAGTTACAAGAGACATTCTTCACAGATCTAGAAAAGATGACTGGAGAACATCTGGAATCATAAAAGACCCTGTATTGCCAAAGCAATCCTGTGCAAGAAGAGTGGAGTGGGTGACAACTCATTACCTAACCCCAAAATATATTAGAAAGTTGTGATAATCAAAACCAGCATGCTACTGGCACAAAAACAGACATGAGGACCAGTGGAACAGAGTAGAGAACCCAGAAATAAACCACAAAATATACAGCCAACAGATCTTTGACAAAGGGTATCAGTCAATCCAGTGGGAAAAGGAAAATCTCTTTAGCAAATGGTGCCTGAAAAACTGGGTATCCACCTGCAGAAGATGAATCTGAACCCTTATCTGTTAGTGTGTTAATAAAAATCAACTCAAAGTGGATCAAAGAACCTCAAACTATAAAGCTACTGCTGGAAAACGCTGAAGAAACTCTGGGAGATGTTGGGGTAGGCAAAGTTTTCTTTGGAGAGGTTTTTTTTTTTTTTATTTTTTTTCTTTTGTTTATAGGGCGCGTGCACTCGCCAAACAGACAGAGACAGAGAGACAGAAAGTGAGAAATCACCCACCGAGGGGATGGCCACACTGCAATCCCTTCTCCTCCATTCTCCTCTCGGGATCTTGGGCACGCATGCACACGCACCCGGCGTGAATTTTAAGCCACTGGGTCCGGGACGTGAACCACGGTGGACTACATGGGAATCCAGCAACATAGCCATTACACTAACTGCTGGTTTTCGGGTAGGCAAAGTTTTCTTAAGCAAGACCCCCAAAGCACAGACAATAATCCCCAAAATAGACAGGTGATATTACATCAGATTAAGAAGTTTCTGCACAGCAAAGGACACAGTAATTAGTGTGAATCTACAACCCTCTGAATGGGAGAGAGTTTTTGTTAACTGTGCCTCAGATAAGAGACTAATAACCAGGATACACAGGGAACTCAAGCAGCTTACTTGGAAGAAAATGATCCACCTAATTAAAAGATGCTAAAATTAGCTGAATAAACAACTCTCTAGGGAAGACATACAAATAGCCAAAAAACATATTAAAAAATGTCCAATATCCCTCATCATAAGGTAGATGCAGATCAAAACCAAAATGAGATACCACCTAACCCCAATCAGAATTGCAAAGATTAAAAAAAAAAAAAAAAATGATAAGTGCTGGAGGGGATATGGTGAAAGGGGAATACTCCTACATTATTGGTGGGAATGTAAATTGGTCCAGTTTGTGGAGAACAATACGGAAGTTTTTCAAAGACCTTCAAGTAGAACTACCATATGATACAGCAATTCCACTCCTGGGTATCTACCTAAAAAACAGGAGTAGGCTCAGGTGGAAAAGCACTTGCACAACTCTATTTATTGCAGCATTATTCACAATTGCTAAGATATGGAACTAACTCAAAAGTCCACAAAAAGATGAATGAATTGAAAAAATGTGGTACATGTACTCCATTGAATACTATTTAGCTATAAAAAAATAAAAAGGCCCTGGCATTTGATAGAAAGTGGACAAATATGGAAGATGTGTTGCTGAGTGAAGCAAGTCAGGCTATGAAAGAAAGACATATGTCTCCACTTAACATATACCAACTGTCCACACTCAATGGTAGAGATTGAAAGTCTGGAGGACATAAAAGCATTAAAAATTGTTATGGACACTAGAGAAGAAGTGGAAAGAGAGCATGGGAAAGGAAGAGCATAGGAAAAGAAATTTGGGGTGGAAAATAGAGGTAAGACATTTGTGGGACACAGGTATGGTTTATTATCTGTCGATAAGGATGTGTATCATATTCTCATCTGGGCTGGACTGAGGTGTATATCATGCTCGGTAAAGTCTCTTTACAATCTAAATGATGTATAGCAATTGAATGTATAAATAGTAATAAAGAAAAAATTAAATAAAATAAATAAATCTTTTTAATGAAAATGTTCTAGTTATCCTTAAGACCATGAATTGAAAGATTGATACTACTTTCAAGAATTATTTTCCTGCTGAATGAATGCTTTTGAATCAACATGAAATGTATAACTTGTTGCAGTATATAAAACAATCAACAAATAAAAGTAATGAAATGAAAAAGCATAATTTTGTAAATTACAGTTATTAAGTCTACAATTACTCATTTTCTCCAGCCATTGTAACTTGAATTGTTTCTTACCTCTAGTGAGGAGACTAAGTAATTCAACTCTTTATTTTGATCCAGATTTTGGCCTCACCTGGACTGCTCCCTCCTTCACTGCTTCAGGCTCTATTCCTTTCTAAGAGTCTGTAATTCAACTCAATTTTTATAATAAAGAAATTTCTGAATATTCCAACCTACCCAAATTTAATTTTCCTTTTATTATCTGAATCACACAGTTCATCAATTTATCATGGTTTTTCTGATTTGTTTTCTTATTCACTATTTTTTCATATAATTTTCAACTTCCCTAAGAGACTAATAAGCACATTGAAAGCAGAGATAATAATTTTTATTCATTCCGTGCTTCTTAGTTTATTTAGCTGAGTAAAACTCACAGAAGATAGGCATTAACTTTATAGGATAAAATTTTATTCATTTTCTCTAGAGCATTTTTTTTAGATATGCACAGAAGTATACTAGCATTGTGACTTTTTATTAGTATTATCTTTTAATTCAATCAATAAATATGAGAGGACTTCAAAAAGTTCATGAAAAATGTAGTTAAACAAGTTTATTTTGGCCTAGAAACTTGGTGAAACTCTTGCATAGTTTTATTTTTTCTTTTCTTTTTCTTTTTTTGGAGAGCTTTTTGCTATAGGGCACATGTGCTCTACCAGAAAGACAGAGAGAGACAGAGAGACAGAAAGTGAGAAATCACCCCCCTCAGGGGGGATAGCCACGCCGCAATCCCTGCATAGTTTTTTCACAATACACATTTTCCATGAACTTTTTGTAATCCCCTTCTTATAGTCATAAGCACCTTCCTTAGGAATGTAAGCTGTTTTGGAGACAACACACAATGCTGATTTTTGTGATATAAAAAAACTTAATAACAGAGACTAATTGGTAATTTGTCTGGATATCCACTGTCCTATTTATAGGAAGGAGATAAAATAGAAGTACTGCTTATCATACCAGGTAGCTTAAATTAAATAAACAATAAATATAAAAGTATGAAACAATGTGTGGGAATAAATCTTGGAAAGATTTAAGAGTTTTATAAATTTTGAGATTTTATCAAGTAATATCTAATTATGTATTTGGTAAGCATTTACCTATTTCCTAATGTATCCATTATAGGTGGAATTATATACTTCCCAAAAATCCATTTCTTAAAATCCTGACTTCAGAATGTGTTCTAACTAAGAATTAGGGTTGCTACAGATATAATTAGTTATATTTAGATGGGGTTGTAATGAGTAGAGTGGTCTACTAATAAAATGGGTTTGGTGTGCTTATAAGAAGAAATTTGGACACAGACACATATATCGTGAGAATGCCATGTGAAGATAAAGGCAGAGATTAGGGTAGTGCTCTTACAAACCAAGAAGAGCCATATATTTCCAGAAAACCACCAGAAGCTAGGCTCAAGGCATACAAATTTACAAATCTCAAAAAACTAAACCCTGGCAACACCTGAATTTTTATTTTCTAGCCTCCAGAACTGTGAAATAATACATTTCTTTTGTTCAAGTGACCCAATTTGAGATAATTTATGACAGCCTAGCATGCTATTGTCTTACACAAAATGAACCACAAACAATGGGGAATACTGTTTTTTACCTTTTCTTTCTTGCTTGCTTTCTTTCTTTTTTTCTTTCTTTCTCTTCCTTTTCCTTTATTTCTTTTCTTTCTCTCTTCTTTTTTTATATATGTGTTGTGGGTGGGTGGGTTTGGACCAGGTCTTGCTGTGTTGCAAACTTCCTGTCTTAGCCTCACAATAGCTGTGATTAAAATTGGTTACCACGGGGAACCAGCAGTTAGCGTAATGGCTATGTCGCTGGACTCTCACGTAGTTGACCGCGGTTCGTGTCCTGGACCCGGTGGCTTAAAAGTCACGCCGGGTGCATGTGCGTGCATGCCCAAGATCCCGAGAGGAGAATGGAGGAGAAGGGATTGCGGTGTGACCATCCCCTCTGGGGGGTGATTTCTCGCTTTCTGTCTCTATGTCTCTCTCTGTCTGTCTGGCGAGCGCACTCGCCCTATAGCAAAAAAAAGAAAAAAAAAAAAAAACTCTCAAAAAAAAAAAAATTGGTTACCACGATGCCCGCCCAGCTTTTTAGGGTCTAGTGAAATTAATCCTAGTCCTCCTGTGTGGCTTTGGCTTGTTGAGCAGAAGTGTCCCAGTGTACACTGCTACAAGTAGATAAGGGCACAGTGCTTCTAAAACCCTCATGCTTCCAATGATACTGTCAAGAAAATAAAAAGAGAAACTACAGAAAGGAAAACATACTTTTACATCACATATCTGATAAGAGATTTATATTTAGAATACATAAACAAGTCATAACTCAAATAAAAGACAAATGACAGAATTAAAAATGTTAGTAGATATTTCTGTAAAGGAAATACACAAACAGGAAATGAACACGTGAAAAAATTTCCACATCATTAACCACCAGGAAAATGCTTATAAAATCACAATGAGTGGCCCACCAAGTAGAATATTGGTTAAGGCGCTAGACTCCCACATGGCTGACTACAGTTTGAGTCCTAGACCTACCAGCTTGAAAATCATGCTAGGTGCATTTGTGTGCTTGCCTAAAATCCAGAGAAGAGAAGGGATGGTGGCATGATCATACCCTCAGGGAGTGATTTCTCACTTTCCTTCTTACTTTCTCTCTGTCTCTCTCTGGCAAGCACACGTGTCTTATGACAAAAACTTTAATTAAAAAAAAATCGCAATGAGAGACTATTCCATTATCTACTATAACATAATGACTAGAATTAAAAAAAAAAAAAAAAAAAAAAACACGAATAACAACAACAACCTGGGCCAGTCCCCACAGTGTAGTATTTAAGCATTATGTATAGGGGATCATAATCTACAAGATCAGCCATGGTTCAAATTTGACTGCAGCTTCTTGATAAGCATGCCAGGTATGTGTGCATGTGTGCTCCAAATTCCAATGTGATGAAGAAATGGCAGAGGACTGTGTCCTGACCATGTCCAACTGGAGGGTACTTTCTTTTTGTCCCTCTGAAAAACACACAAGCACTCTGACAATAAACAATAATAAAATAAATTTTAAAAAATACAGATAATAAAAGAGACAGCATGTGGAGAACTCGAAATGCTCATAGATTGCTGGTAGGACTGAAAAATGATACAGCCAAACAGTCCCAGTCGGGCAATTCCTCAAATGATTAAATATAAAGTTACTGTGCAATCTAGCAATTCTGTTCCTAGGGGTAAATCCAAGACAAATGAAAACATGTGACCAAATAAAAACTTGTACATGGATGTGTAAAGCAGCATTATTCATAATAACAAAAGTTGTAAATAAAATCAAAATTTCTATCGATTGATGAATGGACAAACAGAATGTGTATATCCATGTAATGGAATATTATTTAGCCATAAAGAGAAATTAAGTACTAATGCATACTGTAATATGAGTGGAGCTTGAATGAAGTTTTTGTGAATGGCTTCTCTTAGTCATTCACAAAATATATAACCCCCATTTCATCCCATTTATAAGTTAGACAGATATACAAGACAGATAGTAGATGTCTAGTTGCCCAGGCCATGGAGCACTGCAGGTGATAGCTAAAAGGAACATGTAATGTTTCCTTCTGAGGTGACGTAAAATTGACTGGCATGACAGTTGCACTTATCTAAGAGTAGAATAAACAACATTGGATTGTACTGTTAAAGCATGACGTTAAAAGAGTGATTAAATAAAAAGGAAATACTCAAATAAGTCAGTCTTCTTTCTATTTGCCTGTTTAAAGGTGTGAAATAAAGGATATGAAATGAATCATTGTCTTTCTTCTCTGAATTTTTCCTGATTTGTTGAGTTTACATTGTCAATTTTATGTTCTCTTCCACTTTTCCTTATTTTACCTACTTACCTCTGGTTAGCTCTTCTCACTAATTCTCTTTATTCTTTTTGTCTTTGATTGTATTAATTTTGGTTAATATAATATTTTCAGTTTCTCCCATTTGCCAATGTGGAATTTCTATATATTTGTGGTATAATGGATGTCCAGATAATATTTTTGGCTCTGGATGTCCATGTGAGTGGAGATTGTATGAGCTTGACATTGTGATCATGTAGTTGTAAGCAGCTTTTGTGCTAGTTGACTTTGGATCAACATTTTAGCAGAGTGGAGTCTACTAAATCAGCAAGCATGAAATCACTTTACAGATGGTAACAAGATGCAGACCTCCTTCCATAGCTCTTTCAGTGACCCTTCCCCAAGTAGGTATATACATATACCTACTGCTGATTTGGGAAAATGCACTTTAAAGAGGAAAATAAAATAAAATGGAAAATAGATTGTACTCATGAAGATGTTTGGCTTTTAAAAAATTTTATTAATATTTACTTTTATATGTTTGACTTATATTTAAAATTTCTAATTCAAATTATTCCTGAATCTATAAGGATATTTCCAAAAGTCTGTTGAATAATGGAATTAAAGTGCAGTATTATTCTGGTACAAAAAATTAAATTTCCTGCAATTTTTTTTATAATACACATTTCCCATGAATTATTTGAACACCCTTCATATATTCAGATCATGGTTGTCCTTTAAGAATTTATCAATATATCTACAAATGTGTGTCAAAAGTTAAGCCAACAGTTTATGGGACCAGCAGTTAGTGTAATGGCTATGTCACTGGACTCCCATGTAGTTGACCGTGGCTTAAACTCACTCTGGGCGCATGTGCGTGCGTGCCCAAGATCCCGAGAGGAGAATGGAGGAGAAGGGATTGAGACATGACTTTCCACCCTTGGGGGTGATTTTTCGCTTTCTGTCTCTCTATTTCTCTCTGTCTTTCTGGAGAGCGCATGCGCCCTATAGCAAAAACCTCTCAAAAAAAAAAAAAAAAAAAAAAAAAAAGAAAAAAAAGAAAAGAAAAAAATGTTAAGCCAACAGTTTAGAGATATGTATGTTGCTTAGAACTTTTTTAGCGATTAATTACTATAATTTCTATATGTGACCATTATATAATATGTGCAAATTAAGTCTTAGGTTAAGTAAGTAAAGAAAATACTTTATGTAATGGAATAGTTGAATTTTCCTATAGTCATAGAATTTAGAAAATGGTTTTTAAGGTTTTCGCAATAGGGCACATGTGCTAGCCAGAGAAGAAGAGAGAAACAGTGAGAAGGAAAATGAGAAACCACCCCCCATGGGGATAGCCATACCACGACTCCTTCTCCTCCATTTGTCTCTTGGGAGTTAGGGCACTCACACACACATGCCCAGTGTGATTTTCAAGCCACCAGATCTGGGACTCAAACCTCAGTTGGCCACATGGGTGTCCAGTGTCCTAACCATTATGCAATCTGCTGGTCCCGAGAATGTTTTTTTAAAAAAATAAGGATCATCTTGTCTACTCTTTTTATTTTAAGAATAGAGATACCAAATACATAAATTGTGATATATTTATAGCTTAAATATTGCTCTATAATTAAAAGAACAATAGCTGTGATACACACAATATAGACACAGCTCAAATATATTAATTGGACAAAAGTAGACATATATAAATGAGAAAATGCTAGATTATTTCAGCTAATGATAATAAGTAAAAAGAATATTCTAGTGTACATAAATTAGAAAATTGTGTCTCTGAGAGAGATTGGAAGTAGACTTGCTCAATGTTTTGGGAGAATGTTGGAACTGTTTCACAGCTCTATTGAGGTTATGGCAACATGGGTACATGCATTTGGCAAATTTTTCAGACTTAAAACCTGTGCATTTTCTTTCTTGTAAGTTTTACCTTTTTTAAAAATAGAAGTAGAGGGAAAAAAACAGCATATTGAGTGTTATAGTGACTACCTACTTAGCAGAAGAAATAGAAATAGAACCCAGTCTTCTTATTTTAATGCCCATGAATATTCTGCTCCCAGTCAATATGTTACATTGCTTACTGACAGACGAGTAACTAGAAGAATGCTCTTAGGATGTATATTTTTTAAAGAAATCTTTTGCCATTTGGTGCATGCACTCACTGGAGACAGAGAGAGAGAGGGAGAGAGACAGAAAGAGACAGAGACATACAAAGGGAAAATGAGAAATCAACCCCTTTCCCCAAGGGAATGGCCATGCTGCAATCTCTTTATCTCCAGTCTCTTTTCGGGATCTGGGGCATGCTCGCACATGTGCCTTTATAACTTTCCAGGTGTGGGAGTCCAGCACCTTAACCACCACACCAAACACTGGCCCTGGATGTAAATGATTATTAAGATCTGCAAAGTCATGGTTGAAAGACTGTTTTAAATAATTTCACATAATGACTCTTCCAAATATCCCCAATAATAAATCAAAGATACATTATCATAACATAGAGTACAAACTCAGGGAGGGAAACCTGATACTAAAACTTAAGTCAGCTCTTTCATACTATTACTGTTCACTTTCATTTATTTACTCTTTAACTGCTACTATTCTAATGTAGGTTAATATAGTCTTAATTTTTAAATTGCTAAAGTTAAATGAGAGTACAAAAAGTAAAAAAAAAAATTATCTCATAAATCATGAGAGTTAATATGAGACTTTAGTGTGGTAGACAATGCAGGCTTGTAACTAACATTTACGGAGCACATAATTCTTAACTTTTGTACTTTAGAATGTAGTAATTTACTACATTTCATAACCATATTTATAACCATACATATTATGGTTACTTATTTTGTAGAGAAGAAAATTGAAGCCAAGAGCACTAACTCATTGCTTAATGTCATTCAGCAAATAAGTGCTGGAGTGAGGAACTGAGTCAAGGATTTGTCTGGCTTCAGAATACTTAAGATTAAACATTATGTATTACTTTGTTTTAACTTATAAATAGCAATAATTTTCCTATAAATCAGAAATAAATAATAATTTGTATTATGAAAAGTGTAATGAGGGACAAGCAATTGATGTAATGGCTATGTTGCTGGACTCCCATGTAGTTGACCATAGTTTCTGTCCCAGACCCAGTGGCTTAAACTCAAGCCAGGCGCATATGCTTGCATGCCCGAGATCCCGAGGAAAGAATGGAGGAGAAGGAATTGTGGGAGGCCATATGCCCTGGGGAGTGATTTCTCGCATTGTGTCTCTGTCTCTCTCTGTCTTTCTGGCAAGCACACATGCCCTATAGCAAAAACCTCTCTCAAATCAAAAAAAAAAAAAGTATAATGTCGGGAAGCACCGCGGTTCGCGTCTTTTTCACGCCGGGCGCGTGTGCGTGCGTGCCCAAGATTGGAGGAGAAGGGATTTACCATAGCAAATCGAAAAACCTCTAAAAAAAAAAAAAAAAAATCTTAAATCACTATACCTAGGAATAAAGACTGTCTTTTAGATTACCCACAAGAGCAAATATAGTGAAAAGGTCATGAAACATTAGCAAGTAAAATTATTTAAATTTTAAAATTTATTTTTCTTATTAATTATGATTTCTGGCTTACATATATATGATGTGCGCATTTATAACATAGATTGTGGGGTTTTTTTTGTTTTTGTTTTTCAGGTTTTTTAAAGTTTTTTCACTTAGGGCAAGTGCACTCACCAGAGAGAGACAGGGACCAGAGAGAGAGAGAGACAGAGACAGTGGCAGAAAAAGTGAGAAATTATCCCCAGGAGTAGACCATGCTGCAATCCCTTCTCCATTCTCCTCCTGCAAGTGTCTGGCGTGATTTTCAAGCTTCTGTGTCTGGGATTTGAACCACAGTTGACAATGTGAAAGTGATATAATCTCTATGCCATCTGCTGACCATAACATTATGGGTTTTAAAGCATGCATGTAGTGTATAATAAACAAATAGAGTATGTACACATATTCTTATTCTTCAATATTGAATGTTACAATATGTGTACACATTTAATAATAGTTCTACAAGTTACATTCACTTGAGTTATTTATTAAATTATACATATTTTTTACTCTGCTGTGATACACCATCCCATAGCCTCCTCCTTTTATTTACATGCATTCCTTTGTCCATTAAACATTTTCTAAAAAAACATACTCCCCTCAAGCACCTTCTGGTATCTACCATTACTCTCTATATATCTATATTTTTGAGGCAGATATTCAGTATATGTGAAGTGCAAACATTTAATATTTGTCTTTCATAGTCTGGTTTCTTTCATTTTCTTTCTTTCTTGTTTGCTTGTTTGTTTCTTTCTTTTTTTCTTTATCCTTTTTTTTTTTTTAATTTTCAAGGAAGAGAGTGTGAGAAAGTGAGAAAGTAATCACCATTTTGCCTTCAATTCTTCCTCATTTTTGGCATGTGTGCATGTGTGCCCAAACTCCCAAGAGACAAATGAAAGAGAAGAGATTGTGGTTTGGTTATGCCCAGGGGGGAGCACATGTGTTCTGTGTATTTCTCAAACTGCCAGGTTTGATATTTTAACCACACAGTTGGTCATATGGCACCCAACTGTGTTAACCACCACACCACTAGCTGGCCCTAATCTGACTTATCTTAGGCAGCATTATATCTTCTAGATTCATTCACTGTGGGTCAAATTACAGGATTTTTTTTCACAGCTGAGTAGTATTCCATTGTGCAAACGTACCATATTTTTCAACTCTACTCATCAATGTTTAGGCACTTAGGTTAAACCCATGACTTTTCTGAATAATCTTGCAATTATCACTGATGTGGAAGTATCTTTCTGATAGAGTGATTTCCTATCTTTTGGGTAAAATTTCCAGTAGTGGGATTGCTAGGTCATGTTATAGTTATTTATACTTTTAGATTTGTGAAGAATCTGTTCCATACTGTTTTTGAAAGTGGCTATAATTTCACCATGGTTGATAAGTTACATAATCATCAGCGATGCACGAGATTTCCTTTTCTTTTTAACCTCACCAGCACTTTTTATTCTTTGTTGTTTTGGTAATAGCCTTCCTTAGTGGGGTTAGGTGATATCTTGTGGTTTTCCATTGCATTTCTCTTGTGATAAAAAATGCTGAACTTTTAAAATATACTTTTTAGACACTCATATGTCTTTGATAGTTGTCTCTTCTGATCAATTGCCAATTTTTTTATTAGATTGTTGATTTTTTTCAAGGAACTATTTGGTTTCTTATATATTATTGCTGTCTTTCCCTCATTTTAAGCACAGTTTACAAATATTTTATCCTACTCTGTGGGTTGTCTCTTTATTCTTTTGATTGCTTTCTGTGTGCAGAACCATTTTATCTTTATGTAATTAATTTATTTTTTGGTGTTATTGTCCTTTATTTAGCAGTCTTATTCAAGAAGATTGTCTAACCCACTATTTTTTTTTTATTGAGAGGTTTTTGCTATAGGGCACGTGCACTCGCCAGACAGACAGAGAGAGGCAGAGAGACAGAAAGCGAGAAATCACCCTCCAGGAGGGATGGCCATGCTGCAATCCCTTCTCCTCCGTTCTCCTCTCGGAATCTTGGGCACGCACGCACAGGTGCCCGGCGTGAGTTTTAAGCCACTGGGTCTGGGACTCGAACCGCAGTCGACTACGTGGGAGTCCAGCGACATAGCCATTACGCTAACTGCTCATCCTTAACCCAATATCTTGAAGTATCTCTCCTGCATTTTTTTTCAACAATTATGGTTTGAAGATTTATATTTAAGTTTTTAATCCAGTTTGTATTAATTTTTATAGTGACTAGAACTTGATAACGACATATTGGACACTTTATAAAGCTATAGTAAGATCTAGAAATACAGAAATATGTTAGCAGAAAAATATAAGAAAGAAAAATTAAAATATGTATTGCAATTTAGTACATAAAGAAAAAATATTTAAAATTTTTGAAGAAAACATAATAAAAATTATGTTGTGGTCATTGGAATGATGAGTTAGAATCTACAAAAAACATTTTTGATTAAAGAGTACAAATAAATTCCAAGTGGAACAAACATATGTATGTAAAATTTGCTGCTTTAAGATAATTAAAAGAAAATATAAGTTAATTTTTATTGTTAACATGATAACAAGTGATACACAAAACCCTGAATTTATAAAGAAATGGGTATTAAAATGTATAGATTTAATAACTTGTTCACAAACAAAATTGGAAGCAATTCATTAGGATAAAATACATATGCTATAGTGGATTACTTGTTCACAGATATTACCGTTTTCTCACATTTTTATGATTGTTGCTATGATATTGGACATGTCTTTCACTTGCCTTAATCAATAGTATTTTAGGGGAAAAAGCCATGTGCTTTGGAATCAGAGATTTAAACGTACTTATTTAGTCAGTGTGCCTCTTGCACTTTTGCTATCAGTAAGAGAAAAATTTGCCTTTGTAGACGATGGCTTCTAGACTAAGGCATCAAGAGAGTTCTAGAACATGATCTATAGAGTTCTTTGTGCAGAATTGTGACTATGCATAATTTGCAAAACTCAGGAAATCTGAGGACTTATGTTAAAAAATATAAGTGACATTTTGTAAGCCACCAAAATTCAGAGTTATTTTGTATGAAGCTTTTAACAGTAGTAACCTGACGGTTTGAATATATGTATGCACACATAGATATGTGTGTATATATGTACAAAGCATTTATAATCACATAGACAATAGTATCTGCAGACCAGCAAGTAAATGTGCATAAAAATTGGGACCAGCAGTTAGCGTAATGGCTATATTGCTGGACTACAATATAGTCGACTGCAATTCAAGTCCCAGACCCGATGGCTTAAAACTCACGCCGGGCGCATGTGCGTGCATGCCCAAGATCCTGAGAGGAAAATGGAGGAGAAAGGATTGTGGCATGGCCATCCCCCCGGGGGGTGATTTCTCACTTTCTGTCTCTCTGTCTCTGTCTGGCGAGCGCCCTATGGCAAAAACCTCTCCAAAACAAACAAACAAAAATATGTGTATAAAAATTGACAAAATAAAAGAAAATATAAAAGTTTTTCTGTAGGGTCAGGCAAAGGCACAGTGTTAAAACAACTGAAATCACATGGGAAGGGCCCTAGTTTCATGTCCTAGGACCTTCCTGAGAACACTGGACACGCACTCTCTTGCCTGTGATCTGACTTGCTGAAACTGAGGCTAGATCTCCATGTTAAGACTCTTCTGGCAGTGATTGTACTGCCCCTCACACACACACTCCACTTTTCTTTCCCTCTGTGTCTTTCTCTCTCATGGAAGAAATAAACTTTTAAAAATGTTTTCTGTAAATATGCTTTAGTCTATTTTTCTGTTTTTAACCACAGAATACAGGATAATTTGTGAAGTATAGAAATTCATATGGCTCACAGTTCGAATGGTCCAACTTCAAGGGGCAAAAGTCTGTTGTGGGTTTTCTTGTTGGTTGGAACTTTCTGCAGAGTTCCAAGATGGCACAGGGCAAGACATGGTGAGAGAGTGATAGTGTGTATCTGTCACCACATGCCTGTTCATGTCAGCTCTGGTCACTCTTCATCTTATAAAGTCACCAAGACTGAATGTTAGAGGCCCCATCATGATGACATTATCTCATTCTAATCACCTTCAACAATTCTAATCACTTTCAACACCATAGCCAGAGTGAGTGTCTATCCTCTTAATACCTTCACATACAACCAAAGTTTAACACATAAACTGGGGAGGGGCCACATTTTAACTGTATCGTATCTGAATATATGTTTAGCTGTGTTACCCCATTTTGTATAATGCACTGGAAATTTTTATAAAACTGAGAGTATGCAAATTGGAAAGAAATGGATACTTTCAAACAATGTCATGGGAATGTTATGAACTTTTGTGAATAAAACATATATAACGTATATATCAATACATATGTTCTGAATCTAGATCTCAAGAAGTAATGTGCTGGGCCAAACAATATACATATTTGATACATTATTAGCATCTGTTATGTTTCATTCATAATATATAAACATTTTTTATAATATATTACACACACACATTGTTCATTTGCTATGGGGTATATGTCCCCACCAGAGAGGAAGAGAGAGAGAGAAAGCAAGAAATCACTCCCTGAGGGAAAAAATCATGCTACAATCCCTTCTCCCCATTCTTCTCTTGGGATTTTAGCTATGCATGCACCAATGCCCAGCATAATTTTCAAGCCACTACATCCAGCACTCAAATTGCACACTAGGTCATGTGGGAAGCAGTCATCTTAATCTCATGTGACCTGCTGGCCCTTATAAGACATATATTTGAAAGAATATCATTTTCAGGACTGTTCTTATTGGCGGGAAAAATGGAGAGAAGAAAAAATTACACACAGAAGAAGTACGAGGTCAAACTTTGAGAAATGGCAAGGAAGATTTCTTAGACATATTATCATGTGGGGAAATATCACACAACAATGTATCTACTGTGAATCATCTAGTATGATTTATATTAAGAATAAACTATATGAATATAAAATATTGGGACCAGCAGTTGCTGTTAATGGCTATGTCGCTTGACTCCCATGTAGTTGACTGTGGTTCAAGTCCTGGACCATAGGTTTAATGTCACGCCAGGCGAGTGTGTGTGCGTGCCCAAGATACCAAGAGGAGAATGGACGAGAAGGGATTGCGACATGGCCATTCTCCCTGGGGCGGGGTGGGGGAGTGATTTCTCACTTTCTGTCTCTCTGTCTCTCTGCTTCTCTGGCGAGTGTAAGCACCCTATAGCAAAAACCTCTCAAAAAAAAAAAAAGAATATAAAATATTAAGAGAAAGTTTAGAAAGTTACAAAATGAACAATTAACAGTGCTTATTTTACTTCAAAGAACATAGAGGACTTGGAAGATGAAAACAGAAGTCATAAATATGTGCTATAGTCTTAGGATGATTTTTTTTCTTCCTGTAAACTTGAGGAAAAAGTAAAAATGTAAGTTAGAAAAGAAGATAAAAATAGGAAGGAATCTTCTTATTCCTAAATAAGAAGGGTCATTACTTCCTGGAGTCATTAAAGTGACATTTAACACATATTGATTTCATGACAGCATTAGAATAAAAATATTGAATCTTATTAGAAGTTCCCAAATCCTGGCTCATGTGAATTTATTAAACGTATATAAAGTTGAACAATTCTAAATATAGAAGTCATCAATTTCTGAATAGTAAGACTCTAGATCATTTGTTAAAGAAATTAATCGTGACATTTCAAAGACAATCTAAGCAGCCTTCTTACTGTGGAAATTTCATTCCTGACAGTTATATGCATTAGCTCTGAATACAGAGAAATTGTAAAAATTGACTTTTTGGCAATCCAGCCCACTAGACTGACTGGAGTTATTAAAACAATGTTGACTACATATTCTTAAATATCACCTGTTATTTGGTTAGCAAGGAGGGAAGCAGATAGAAATCTGATGTTTCTTGGTTCATATCATGCAAAACTACCATAGAATTTCTGAACAATGTCCATCTATAATGAGATGTGTATATATTTTCCCTTGAATTATATGTTCAACATTACTATGCATTCCTTCATTATTTTTAAAGACTATGTTTTCTTTATCCTTTCTTAGAGTGTCTTTTTATCACAAATTCTTGATGCCCTTTTTAGTACCTCTAATTTTTGCTTTCTGGAAAAACATCTGGTGCTTTATACCCACTGTATTTAATGTCTATATTTTAAAATTATAATGATTGCTATGAATCATAATTTATACAATAAATATTTTATATATTCATAGTTTTCTTTACAATTAATATTTTATATACATTTTTCCAAATATTTAAGGTATTCATGATCATAGAAAAGTTTTGTTCCTATGACTTTATGCTTTGATTTCTGAATTCATGCATTTTATGGCTCTGTTTCCTGCAAGACTTACTGTAACGATGTTGTCTCTATTGCTGCTTATTTAAAAAAAGAAGTAGAAAAATAGAATGAATAACAATTTTAACCCATTCTATCATTTTGACAATATCTCAAAAAATTCCTTGTGACATTATAAAAATATTTTTGTAGTTTGAAAAACATTTGAATGAATGAATATGTAACATTTTATCTTTTTTTTACACGTTGTGATTCAATATATATTGATCATTGGACAAATATGTCTCAAGAGCAAGAGTGAATCTTTCTGGAAAAGAAATGTGGAGTCATTAGCAAAGTTTACCAAATAATTGCTTACCTGCCATTATTCCACTGATATTCATCTAATATAGAACATGTAACACTCCAGTTAACAGCAATTGTTTTTAATAAAGCTATCTGTTGGGACCAGCAGTCAGCATAATGGCTATGTCGCTGAACTCCCACGTAGTCGACTGTAGTTCGAGTCCTGGACCCAGTGGCTTAAACTCACACCGGGCGCTTGTTCGTGCGTGCCCCAAGATCCCGAGAGGAGAATGGAGGAGAAGGGATTGCGGTGTGGCCATCCCCCCTGGGGGTGATTTCTTGCTTTCTATCTCTCTGTCTCTTGCTGTCTGGCGAGTGCACAAGCCCTATAGCAAAAACCTCTCCAAAAAAAAAAGAAAAAACAAAGGCTATCTGCTAAGTATTAATTTACTTTCTTTGAGTAATTTTGACATTTCCAAACAAAATAATAATTTTTAAAAATTATACTTCTTTTGGGTTGGCAGTTGGGTTGGTGGTTAAGGGTGCTGGATTCCCAATGGCCAATAACAGTTTGAGTCCTGGACCTGGCAGCTTGCTTTCTCACTTTCTCTCTCTCTCCCCCACCCCTGTCTCTGATAAAATTAAAATAAAACAAATTAATAAATAAATGAAATTAAATAAAAATAATTCTTAAAAAATTATACTTGTTTTAAAATGATTACTTGGGAGCTCAGGAAGTGGCATAGTAGTGAAACAACTGGATCCACATAAGAAGCATCCCAGATTCACATCTTTGAACTGCCTGATGCATGGACTAATGTGCCCATGATTAGAGCCTGCTAAGACATTGGCTTTGGGACTCTGGGGTGTTTGTCTCTCTGTTTCTCTTTTACTGTCTCTCACATGGAAGAAATAAATAGACTTTAGAAAAACATGATTTGAAATTATTCCTAGAGCATTATTAATATGAAACTTCATTTTTTTTTTTTTTTGAGAAGTGTTTGCGCACACACTTGTCAGAAAAACAGAGAGAGACAGAGAGACAGAAAGTGAGAAATCACTCCCTGGGGGGGGGGGGGGGGGGGGATTGCCACACTGCAATCCCTTCTCCTCCATTCTCCTCTTGGGATCTTGGGCAAGCACACACATGCACCTGGCATGAGTTTAAGCCACCATGTCCGGGACTTGAACCGTGGTCTACTACAGGGGAGTCTAGCAACATCACCATCACACCAACTGCTGGTCCCTATGAAACTAGTTTTTAAGAAGTTTTTGCCTTAGGGAGAAAAAGACAGAGACAGTGAGAGGAAAAGTGAGAAATCATGTCTCAGCTCATTCAGTCAGGCAGAAGTTCCCTCTTCCTCAGTCTTTTTGTTTTATTAAGATTCATAATTTATTAAATGATACCTACTAACATCAAAGAAGTCAGTCTGCTTTACCTAGTCTAGTAATTCAGATTTTAATTTTGTCCAGATGCTCTCACAGACACACCCACAATAATATTTGACCTAATGTCTGGACTCTGTAGTCTAGTCAAGGTAAAATATAAAATTAGCAAATACATACAAAAAGGCAGATAAATATACTAAGTTAAGTGTTTTATGACTTCAGGTAAAACAATATTAACTCTAAAAGAAATGATGTAGAATTTCTTCTTTTGTCAAATTCAAAGAAAAGTATCAGACTAATGAACCAGAAACATACGAAAGAGAAAAATACTGCTGGAAATGTTAATTTTTTATTAGTACTATAAATTTAATTTGCACAGTAGTTTATAGTGCAATCAATCTATTGAATGTTCAAGCACATTTCTCAGGTAAAGATTTCCACATGCCTGTCATAGCATAAAAAAATGCAAGTGTCTAATTATCATTTTAAAAACCACCTATAAAATATTCAAGTATTGACACTAATGGAAACAGGAAAAATCTGAGTGGTAGTTAAAAATATGTGCATGCTTAAGAATTTATTTACTTAACTAATTAAAAGCTAAAAGTAAGTAAGAATTGGATAACAGCAGAAATATAGGAAGAATCTGAGCAATGCAGAAAATACTACAGGAGTCATAGATGCAAGGCCAAAAAGTCTTTAGAGAAAAATGTAACTTTTTGATATGTGTCAAACACTGAAGGAAATTTTACAGAGTTAATCAGAATAAGTGTGACATGCAAATAACTTATGGGCAATAACTGAAATATTAGAATATATAACAAAATTAAAATTTTAGCTCTGAGCATTATTTTAAAAATGAAATATTTCACATTTTTGACATTTAAAATAAGGCTTTTTAGTTTTTGCTACAGGGCATGTGCACTTGCCATGGTGGGGAGAGAGAGAGAGAGAGAGAGAGAGAGAGAGAGAGAGAACGTGCAAAAGAGAGTAAATGAGAAATCAACCTCCAGGAGGGATGGCCACACTCGCAATCCTTCTTCGTTCTCCTCTCAGGATTTTGGGCACATACGTACACATACCTGGTGTGTTTTTCGTGTTTTTCAAGCTGCTTGTCTGGGACTCCAACCACATAGTTGACCAAGTGAAATTCAGCCACTTTAACCTCTGCCCTACTTTCTGGTCCTAAAATAAGGCTTTTAGAAAGTATTTTATCATGGTAATAAATATTACTAAGTCATAGGGAAAAATTTATTATGGATTCTGATTGAACTTTCATAAAATAATTTTTAGTCATGAGCACCAACACATTGTTGTCCTCTCAATAATTATTCATTTTGTTACTAAGGGACATACCTATACATAGATGATAAATGATACTTAGGCATACATTAGCATACAGAAACATACGTGTGTGTATATATAATTTATTTAAAAATTTATTACTGATGCTTATTAAATTGAGTAAGAAACTTATTTCCTAATTTCCAGAGAGTGTGTCCCTTCGCCAGAGAGAGTCAGAGAGACAGAGAACCCTCCCCCCCCAGTGGGGCAAGGTCACACTGCATTCCTCTCGTTTCTCCATCCTGAAAAGATTTTGTATATACATCCATGTACATAAACCCAGCATGTTTTCCAGGCTGTTGAGGCTGGGTTTCTGCAGTCTCTTGTGTGAGATCCAGCTCCCTTGACCATAGGGCCACAGGGCCAGTCCAAGTAAGAAAGTTTTACCTAATTTTCTTTTAGAGGTTTTTGCTATAGGTTGTGTGTGCTCACCAGAAAGACAGAGAGAGACAGAGAGATAGCCATGTTGCAATCCCTTCTCTTGGGATCTTGGTCATGGACGCACATGTGCCCGGTGTGAGTTTAAGCCACCAGGTCCAGGACTTGAACCTGGCCGACTACATGGGAGTCCAGCGACATAGCCATTATGCCAACTGCTGGTCCCAACTTTTACCTAATTCTAAATACTCTCAGTTTTAATATTATACTTTAGGTAATGGAAATAACAATTATTTTATGATTATCTAACAAAGATTAAAAGAAAAAAGCATATACAGCACAAACCAAATGGTAAAGGCAATTATGGAAATAATACTGACTGTGCCAACTCATACAATATTCACTTTAAAACTAGTATGGGTAAAGGGATTATATTTGTAAGACCAAAGAGTAAAAGAGGTGAAGTATTTACTGAGTACCAAAAACATACCATAGTATTATTATATTCTTTACATATTTATTTTTATTTAATCTTTAGTTTAACACAAATAACTAAAATTGTGCTCAGTTAGAGTTGGGAATAATGGGTGGGGATCTATGTATTACACTTACAAAGGTCACAAAACATCTTGAAAGTTGTCAAAGTTAGTGAGTAGATGCAGGTTTCTCTCTGAATCCTAATGTGATTCTCTAGGGGGTGTGGTTCTGCAACTGGCTTTGCATTTAGATAGCTTTTTGAAGAAATCTTAGACAATTATTCAAAACTATAGGAGAAATATTCAGACAATATCTCTGGGGCAGGAAATCTCTATGGGGCAGGACATCTCTATGGGGCAGGACAGCCTTTAAGTGACACACACAGGTGCAAATTCATTAACATTGAAAAAAAAACAAAAAAGACTGAGTTTATCAAGTGAAGGAAAGTGTAAATGTCATTTGTTTTCTAGCCACATCATAGGTGATCCCTTAATTCATCAGACATCTCTACATTGACGGTCTGTAGTCATTACCAATGTGGTCCCAAATGTTTCACTTTTTCTTCTTTTAAATTCATGACTGTTTTAAATCATGTTTTTTAAAAATGTATTTAACCATGTTAATAAATATTACCAAGTCATAGGTAATAGAAATTTAAAACAATCATATTTATAACTTCCTTACTGTCAGGAACAGCAGAGTGACTTCCTGTGGCCAGTGAAATGTGACTCAAAGTGGCATATGTCATGTCTTTCCTCCTTTCTTTCTTTCTTTTTTTTTTTTTTTTTTTTTAATAAGAGATTTTCACTATAGGGCATGTTCACTCACCAGAGAGACTAAAAGTGAGAAATCATACCCCAGGGAGGATAGCTACACTGCAATCCCTTCTCTACTTGCATTCTCCTCTCAGGATTTTGGGCCTGCATGCACACACTCTTGGTATGAGTTTTAAGCTGCCTAGCCTGGGACTCGAACAGCAGTTGACTATGTTGCATTCCAGTGACTTAACCATTACATCATCTGCTGGTCCCTGGCATATGTCATTTCTAGACTGAAACTTATGAGCTAGTGTACACTTTTTCCCTGCTGGTCAGCTTCTTCTCTCACCAGGACTCTAACAGTACAGTCTGACTGTATGCAGTGAGAAATACTACAGGCCCTTTGAATACAATAGCTTTTCCCCTGCCGTCACCATGGGATCCTCCAGCGCTCAGGTTTCTACTGGGAAATAGTTTCATGCAAGGCACTACTGTGTTCTGTAACTGCTCTGAATTCTATGGCAAAATAGAAGAGAACACTTCTCTTTCCATTGCTTCCATTGGACATGGATCTTGCCAACTTATAATATTTTAAACAAAATTAATTTCTTTCTAATACACATACTACCAAGATCAGCAATTGTTTCTTCAGTGGATTCATATATGAAGTAAGTTGTGGTTGGTCTGGGAAATGACTAAGGATTTGCTCTGGCAATCTCTTGCTTCCCCTAGAATATATTTTTTGGTCAAGACACTTCAAATACAAATAACATTCTCAATAAAAATGCCTTAATGATCCTAGGCAGAATTAATCACTTATTCTTGGGCTTGGTTTTACTTTAACACACATAACTTTATTATAATCTGTTGGAAAGTCTGTGTTGATAAATACAGTCTTAGCTTATTGTTGACATGAACAATTTTTTTTTTATTATGGTAACCCTAGCTTTATTGTGAGTGCATCCTAACACATAATCCATTGCTGCATAATGAATGTTGACAGTTACATTATAGAAATATGTTATATAATGAAATATCTCATTTCTGCTCTTTGTCTCTAAGACCTCATTTAAGCAAAGATAGTAAGATTTTAAAGATTCTTTTTTAGAATGGTGCCCTGTTCTGGACCAGAATTTTTCTTCATAGACAACACTTCCTTTCTACCTCCATCTGTAAAGCACTTTAAGTTTTTTATTATTCTTTTTTAACAGAGAGAACTGTTCTTTAGAAAGGATGGGTTAAACTTAGGTAGAAACTGGTAAAAGTAAGTGGTAAAGTTCATTGTTTTCTCCCCCATTTATATTTGCTTCTTAAAAAGAGACAGTGTTTAAGGAAAAGACAGAAGCTATGCCAATGGAATACAGAATATGATTGAGTTGTCTGCTTTTTCTTTTGGTTAGGAAAAAATGAAACTTTCCTACAGTTCCTGAAATCATTTTGCCTAAAGAAGTGTCTACTCATTAACTTAGTCATGTGTTCTTTTTCCAAAATGTTTAAAGGTTTCTCTGTTATCATCTTTAGTAGTTAGTTTTAAGGTTTGGATATCATCATACATTTATTTCTGTAATCATTTTTGGCTGAATATTAGAAATTACCATGAGAGACAAACACAGAAGGAAAGATGCTGAGACCGAATATTATTTAGAGGTAGTTTTTCTTTGGGAGTATGTCTGTATACGTCCCTCCATCAATAGAGAATATGAATCTATATTGACTGGATGACTAAATATTCTCTTGGGTTTAATTTAGTTTTCTGTAATGAGGTCTAAAACCAGAAATAAATTTCATTTGAAAAAGACACAGAAAATCAAGTATATTAGAAAGAATATACAGAGATAGTAGAACAAGTTTGACATGGAAAAATGAATCACATTTTAATGGATTAGGTTTGTGAATTTATCTTTTTGCTCAAGGACAAGGTAGATTTTTTTTCATCTCAGTATCACATTAGCAACTCTATGCAGCTAAAAGATTCTGCCTTTGCAGCTAGATTTCACTGTTGCAAGCAATGAAGTGAAAGGTTTTCCAGAACAGCCTGTTAGTGCCCTCTATTGATGTTTTCGATTGTTTGGTTCATTTTGAAAAAAAGAAACCAGTATGATTTTTTTAAAAATGTCTCTGGAAGAATTTTCTTTAGAGAAAATAGACATTAAGTTTTACTATTTTATTATTGTATTTTCACCTGTTAAATAGTGGATATGTGGAAAGACATTACTATCACAGCTGCTTTCCTTTCATCAGCTGTAGATTCCTCAACTGGATGTATTAAAAGAAAGAAAGAAAGAAAGAAAGAAAGAAAGAAAGAAAGAAAGAAAGAAAGAAAGAAAGAAAGAAAGAAAGAAGAAAGAGAGAAAGAAGGAAGGAAGGAAGGAAGGAAGGAAGGAAGGAAGGAAGGAAGGAAGGAAGGAAGGAAGGGAGGAAGGAGAAATAATACAGGAAAGTAAACATGATTGAAAAATGCAAACTCTTTATGAAATTTCATAAAGATAGATTAGTGATTAGTGCACAAACAATAGATTTTCTGAATATATAACTGAAGAAATTCTAGTCAGTATTTGCAGCCTGCAGCATGAACACTAACTAAATCTTTCATATCGATGCTTTGAAATTATTTTGTAATATTCACAAAAATGTCATGCCTGTACACTTCACTTTGAAACAACATCGATCATTATTCATCACTGGCTTTCTCCCCACCATCTCCCCACCCCCCTCCCACAGAATTACCTGCTTTGAAAATTCAGGTTTGAAAACTTTTATTTCACTTTACAATAATATTTTGTTGCTTATTTTAAATTTGTTTGCCTCTTTAATCTAGAATTGTTTAAAATAAAATTCAATTAGCTTTCTAATGATAAATGTTACAGATAAAAGGTAGCTTGATTTTCTTATTTATTTATTTATTTATTTATTTTCTTATTTATTTATTTATTATTTATATTTTTGTTATAGGGCACATGTGCTCACCAGACACAGAAAGCAAGAAATCACCCCATGTAGGGGCGTTGGCCATGCTGCAATCCCTTCTCCTCCCTTCTCTCCAGATTTCGACTACCGAGGCATGCAACATTGGTGTGAGTTTTAAGCCACTGGGTCGAACTGCAGTGAACTAAGTGGGAGTCCAGTGACGAACCATTACGCCATCTTCTGGTCCCTGATTTTCTTATAATGAACTACCTTTATTCTATCCCACTCCCACTTCTATTTTTCTCTCAATTTCTCATCTGTCCTATCCCAGTTAGAAACTCTTACACCTTTTAAAGATAGTTTGGTAAGAATGCAATTTATTTTTGTTAAGGGCTTTGGTAATAACTAAGAGATAATCAATCTTTCTCATAATGCAACAAGGCAAATTAAGATACTAAATAGAAGGGAGTACTGAATAGATCATAGATCCTTTCTGTTTTTTTTTTAAAGAACAATCCAAATATATTTTTAAATTATTTACTTTATTTACTATTATTGACTTTCTTCTTCTTCTTTTCTTTTTGTTTTTAGTTTTATCTATTGGCTCATCTCTTTCTTTTGGTCCTTCTCTATGGTACTTGAAGTGACTGCACAAAGCACTAGAAATATTTATTTTAAATGTATCAAAACCAAACTAAAGACATATCAAGAGTCAGATATAAATTATCTTAAAAAGGTATTTTTACTGGATTATGAGACTATAAAGCACTGGGTTAATAATATCAAGCATTAACCCCAGCTTTTCTAGATGTTTTTCTTTCTCTCTCTCTCTTTTTAATTAAATGGGCTATTTTGCTATAGGGTACATGCACTTGCCAGAGAGATACAGAGAAACAGAGAAACAGAAAGTGAGCCATCACTCCCCAGAGGGATGTCCACACCACAATCCCCTCTCCTCCATTCTCCTCTCAGGACTTTGGGCATGAACCCACACACACTGAGTCTGAATTTCAAGCCCCCAGGTCTGGGACTCAGACCACCATATAGGAGTCCAGTGACATAACCATTAAACCATCTGCTTGTCTCATGGGTGATTTTCTAAATAGTTATGGTTTCAGTCATTTATAGAAACAAACTTTTCATAGGTTACCTTCTATACTTTACACAGATGTATTAGTAATTTTTACTTTCAAAACAGTTATTTAATAAATATAGTACTGTGAACTAAAGTGACTACAAATCTATGTTAGATAAGTCTACAAATGTTTGGACCAAAGTAATTTATTCAAGAAGTCCAACTTCTAAACATTTTACTTATAATCCCTCATATTATTCTGTGTTTCAAAGAGAGCTAATCTTGAGATAGAAAAAGAGGTATGAAATGAATTCATTTTTCCACTTTTTATGGATTTTAAAAGTACTTTCCTGGGACCAGCAGTTAGTGTAATGGCTATGTCGCTGGACTCCCACGTAGTCGACCGTGGTTCGAGTCCCGGACCCGGCGGCTTAAACTCACGCCGGGCGCGTGTGCGTGCGTGCCCAAGATCCCGAGAGGAGAATGGAGGAGAAGGGATTGCGGCGTGGCCATCCCCCCTGGGGGGTGATTTCCTGCTTTCTGTCTCTCTGTCTCTCTCTGTCTGTCTGGCGAACGCACGCGCCCTATAGCAAAAACCTCTCCAAAAAAAGAAAAAAAAAAAAAAAAAAAAAAAAAAAAAAAAAAAAAAGTACTTTCCTTTTAATCATATCAAAAATCCATCCTAGTCATTTCCCGACAAAAAAAGACACAGTTGATTTTAGGTAAAGTTGGATAATGTGAATGGAAAGCAAAATTTTGTCTTCTTCCAAGTCCTGGTATCTTTGTTTTAGTGTGTCATTTTACAGAGGAATGTAAGGCCTGTGAAACTCATTAGAACCTGGTACAAAAATATACCCAGCCTGCACAGCGGATGAGCTCTAAGCATAATCATGTTTCAGAGCGGTTGGATCGTGAGAGGTTAATCAGAGTGAGAAAACACAGAACACTGCTCACTCAGTCCTGAAAACAGGAACACGTGACCACATCAGCTGGATCAAGAGTTCGACACGTTCCCTAAGTGGATCTCACAATCCTACTGCTGTCTCTACAGCTCAATTGCCTCTCTAGTGCCCTCTTCCTAATAAATATACAGGGAATCAGCCAGTTTCTAGTTAAAGATTATTGCCTGTCAGGGCCACAGACAGCATCGTGATTATGTCGCTGTGCTCCCACACGCCACAGAGGTTCCAGTGCCAGGTGGGTGGCTTCAAAATCACACCAGGCATGTGTGCATGTGTGCATGTGTGCATGTGTGCCCAGGATCCCAGGAGGAGAATGGAGGAGAAAAGATTACAACGCAGCCATCCACCCTAGGGAGTGATTTCTCATTTTCCCTGTCTCTCTTTCTCTCCAGTGAGCACACACACCTCAAGGCAAAAACCTCTGGGGGGGAAAAAAAAAAAAAAAAAAAAAAAAAAAAAAAGGATCATTGCTTGTCTTGGGTGTCTTATCTAACTCGTATGTCCATGATTCCTGGATCTGGTGGCTTGCTTTATCACTTTCTCTTTTTCTTTCTCTCTCTCCGTCTCTCAAATTAAATAATAATAAAAGTAAAGTGAAATAGAAACAATTCTTAAAAGAAGAAGAAAGAAGAAGAAGAAAAAGAGGAAGAGGAAGAGGAAGAGGAAGAAGAAAAAGAAGAAGAAGAAGAAGAAGAAGAAGAAGAAGAAGAAGAAGAAGAAGAAGAAGAAGAAGAAGAAGAAGAAGAAGGAGAAGAAGAAGAAAATGGAAATTGGAATCTGCAGCTGCAATTTATTGGAGTCATGTAGTCATGCCGGGGGCACAAACGGGGCCAAGTATTTCAAAAGAAAAGCTTATGTTCAAATTTTAAAGCAATTGCTTCAAGCTTTTGGTATTACAGTAAGTAAAGGTCACATATATGACATGTGTGATACTTTGCTATCTCAAGGTCTGACCACTCTGTGACATAATTACAAAGAAATAAATCTATAAATAAGTAAAAACATGTGGAACATATGTAGCACAAAGTTAGATAGGATGGTAAACTGTTTAGAAACTTTAGCAGGATTAATTCAGGAAAACTACTGGACAAGATTCACATTGATGTATTTATATACACACAAATACTAAAAGTGAGAAAGATCTTTATTCTAATCCATTTCTCTTTTCATCTTCACTGTCTCACTTTGACAATAGTAAAAGAAGGAGAGAAGATGAGAAAAATAGACAAAAAATAAATTTCTACTGATTGTAATCAATATTCATTCATTATTCAAAAGTATGAAAATTGTAACTGTAGAAACTAAACTATGTTGTAGGCGCAGGACTCGGTGGTAAGATAAGTGCAGCAGTGTATAAATGGCAGAAACCGACCATGTCCATTTTAGTAGAAACTTCAAATACAGTTGAAATTTGAAATGAGTTGAGAAAAAATAATATTCTTCATTAAAGACAAAATATATTGAATCTATTGTTTTTGGATAAAGATATAATTAGCTCCTGACTTTATCCAGTAAAACCATATAAATTCTAGAAGTACTCATACTTACTATAATTTATAAAATAATAAAATTATTCAAAAATATAAATACATAATTATGAAAAGGGAAAGACTTTTGTAAATTATTTCATATATAAACACCATAAAAACAGTGAGAGAAAGAGAAATCATTTCCAGGGAGGATAGCCATGTCGTAATAACCTCTCCTCCATTCTCCTCCTGGTATTTTGTACATGCACACAGACGCCCAGTGTGGTTTTCAAGATGCCCATGTCTAGGACTTGAACTGCAGACAGCCATGTAGGAGTATAGCACCTCAACCACTGTGCCACCTACTGGCCCCAAGATATCTATTTTTAAAAAGTAGTATGTGCTCTATTAACATTCTCTCATTTCTCCTGAGTGGCTGTATGTATCAACCTGACACGGAGAAGAACTGTATAACCAAGACAGAAAGGAAGGATGCTATATAAAGATATTCCTGGGAACCAGCAGTTAGCGTAATGGCTATGTCGCTGGACTCCCACGTAGTCAACCGCGGTTAGCCTCCCAGACCCGGTGGCTTAAAACTCACTCCGGGCGCGTGTGCGTGCGTGCCCAAGATCCCGAGAGGAGAATGGAGGAGAAAGGGATTGCGGCGTGACCATCCCC
This sequence comes from Tupaia tana, assembly GCA_026018925.1. Lineage (NCBI taxonomy): Eukaryota > Metazoa > Chordata > Mammalia > Scandentia > Tupaiidae > Tupaia > Tupaia tana. Next base: position 171,652,441 of record JAKSZU010000001.1, on the reverse strand, counting down.
CCTGGGGAGTGATTTCTCGCTTTCTGTCTCTATGTCTCTCTCTGTCTGTCTGGCGAGCACATGCGCTGTATAGCGAAAACCTCTCAAAAAAAAAAAAAAAAAAAAAAAGATATTCTTATGGGGACTAGAAAACCTTCAGATTACAACCTATTTGTAGCCAAAAGTTCCTTTATCCCCTCTAAACATTCTCAAGAGAGTGATTAGTTTTCTACAAAGGTGTAACATTATGTCTCTTACAGTGCAGTAATTTAAGATTAGCGTTGAAAATATAATCGTTGTGAGGTCAGCAGGTGGCTAGGTGGTTAAGGTGCTGGACTCTCACTGAGTGCAGTTTCAGATTATCCTGGACCTGGCAGCTTACTTTTTCACTTTCCCTTTCTCTTTCTCAGTCTCTCTCTGGTCAAATTTAAAAATACAATAACCAAATAAAATAATAAATAAACCTTTTTAAAAAAGGAAAGAAAAAAGAGAATTATTTCTTTTTTCACCTGGTTCTTCCAAGGAGAACTGTGTTGCTCTCTCTCTCACCGATACTGAGTTTTATCATTGCCTGTTTCAGTTTGGCAATGGAATAGGGGCAGAAGAGACAGCAGTCACCAGTTGTGAGCTCAGGCTTTAAGAGTGAAATTGATTCATTTTATCCACAATTCTAGAACCTGAAATTATGGAGGACTGACTGTACAATGCCATTTTATATAAGGGACTTGAGCATCCATGAACTTTGACATCTGCAAGTGTCTTAGAATCAACCCTTGATGGATACCAAAGAATGACTGTTTACTTACCTACTTGTTGTTTTCAACCTTAAAAATGAGTAGATGGCCCAAGAATCTTACATGCACTCTTTAAGTTTGGGTGCAAAAGGAAATACATAGAGCAGAACTATAACCTGAAACAAAACTCAGCTGAACCACAGCCAAAGCAGAGCTATGCCTGTCAATCTACACAAATGCTATTATTGATTCCACTAGATTTTATGTGTTTGCTCTTGTTACACAGCAATAGTCAACCAGTACATTCAGACACATTCACCTCATTGTATTTGTTCATGTTTGGTCAGACTGAGAAGGTAATGTGAGAATTCTGTGGGATACCACTTGGCTACAGAATGGTTTGTGTACTGTACTGCTGTTCACTGCTATGTCCTGGTGCCAGGTTCAGAACTTCTCACTTATGGTAGACACTCTGTCTAGAATCTATGCTTCTTTTTATACCACTGATGATTGCTTTAGCTATACTTCCTCAGCCCAGGATCTAAATCTAGAAATTAGTCACAGGTTTTCTACGAGTCTGTTTGAAAGTTTCCAGAAAAAAAAAAATGCTTCTTCATTCATTCTGAATATAGGTGGGATATTTTAAACAGAAATCATTTCAGGATAGAGAACCAGAAATTCCCACACAACCAAAACAGAGAAAGAAGGAGGGTTTAGTGATTTCTACATAATAACCCAAGTTAGTTTTAATTCCTAGGCTTGGATATACCCGAGAATATCAAATATGTACCTTAGGCACAGTCTTATCAAGGCCTGGACTGGCCCATGTATGAAAGAATTAAGTAAGTCATTATATTGTGTGATTAAAATGTTTGATGGCTTACAATTATGTTAATTATGCCAAAAAAAAAAAAAAAAACCCAAAAAATTAGACAAAGTAAGCTCTTTTCTTTGGCTAACAAGGCCCTGCAACCTTTGGCCCCTGCCAGCTTATCCTTTATTACTAACTAACCATTTGTCTCATTTCTCATTTCACTTTAAACTAACTATTTTTTTCTACTTCTTAAATATGAGCAATTTTTTTCTCACAAAGATGCCATCCTTAGCATCCCATTTGCCTTTTTCTTCCCATAGCTCTTTATATAACTCATTCTTAAACTCAGTTCAAACATCATCTCCTTCAAGATGCTTGCCCTTTTTACATCTCCTAACAAGATTTTCTCCAATTACTTCCCTTTTTACCTTGTTCATGCTCTCCGAGTATATAATAGAATCTGCAATTATTTTACTCACTTAAAAATTTTGCTTACTTCCAGTCTCCTCATTCTTCCCCAAAGTGACCAGTGGTCTTTTACCAGGAAAACATTGTATTGAGTAAAAGGAGGTAATCAGAACTTTTAGGGACTGCTGGACATTGGTGATGTTAGTACATTGATTTTAGGAGATCAAGATGCCTTTTTTTTTTTTTTTGTTCCTAGCCCTACACCTTATGCCTGACCCTTGCCCTAACCTAACCTTGACTCTATCTCAAACACTAACACTAAATCTAAATCTAACCATAACCTTAATCTTACACCCTAAGCCTAACCTGAAAGCTAACATTACTTTAACGCTAACTCAAATGCTAGACCTAACCCTAACCCTAGCCCCATACCTTAACCCTGACCCTAACACTAATGTAATCCTGACTCTAACTCAAAAAGCAACAGTAAACCTAAATCTAACTGTAACCCTAATCTAACACCTTAACCCTAACCTGAAAACTAACATTACTTTGACCCTAACTCAAATGCTAGACCTAACCCTAACCCTAGCCCTACACCTTAATCCAGACCCAAACCCTAACATAACCCTTACTCGAACTCAAACACTAACACTAAAACTAAATCTAATGATAACCCTAATCTTACACCCTAACCCTAACCCGAAACCTTATATTACTTTAACCGTAACTCAAATGCTAGACCTAAACCTAACCCTAGCCCTACACCTTAAACCTGACCCGAACCCTAACGTAATCCTCACTCAAACACAAACACTAACACTAAACCTAAATCTAGCCATAACCCTAATCTTACACCCTAACCCTCACCCAAAAACTAACATTACTTTAACCCTAACGCAAATACTAGACCTAACCCTAACCCTAGCCCTACACCTTAACCCAGACCTGAACCCTAACATAAACCTTACTCTAACTCAAACACTAACACTAAAACTAAAGATAATAATAACCCTAATCTTACACCCTACCCATAACCTGAAACCTAATATTACTTTAACCCTAATTCAAATGCTAGACCTAATGCTAACCCTTGCCCTACACCTTAACCATGACCCGGACCCTAACCTAACCCTGACTCCAAATCAAACACTAACACTATCAAGATGCCTTTGTGACCTTTCAGCCAGAGCAGTGACAGATGAGGAGGACAGAGCAGGAGGTCAGATGGTCAATAGAGTTTCAGTTTGGGTCCAATTCACAGTGGGTCCTGTGAGTGTTGTTCTGTGGTTACTTCTCCAGGTCTAGAATGGACAATTGGAATAGACTTAGAAATTGGCATAATCTCTACCTTTGTTCCTTAATCTGTGGAGTGTGGCACAGTATGATGGTAAAGGCCAAATGGAAGTCATTACAGCTGCTTCTACCTAGGAAAATAATAAAACAAATGCAGTAACTAATCTCTGGATGAATTATAGACATTAATGCCACTCCACTGTCCTTCCCTCAGGAGCATATCAATTCCCTAGCACTGTGTCATAACTTAGCTTCCAAAGCCCTTGACCACATTTGCCTCCCAAAGGATATCACTCTGGCTCTTTAAATTAATGACATTATACTGATTGGACACAGTGAGAAAGAAGCAGCAACCACTCTGGTCTTACTGGGAAAACAGTTGCATGTCAGAGGGTTTGTCCTCCAAAACTGAAGTATTAGAAACTTGATCCCTAATGTAGTGATGTTGGGAGGTCTGATTTTTAAGAGGTAATAAGATCAAGAGGCCACCTTCCACATGAATAAGTCAGTGCCATTACCATATGAGTGGGTTCATTTCCTTGGGAGTGGAATTTTTATAAAAGAATGAATTTGGTCTTCTCTTGCTTTCTCTTTCCCTCTTGTTGTCCTTCTACAATGAAATAACACATCAACAAGGACCATATTACATGTTGGCCCCTTGATTCTGGAATTCTCAGGCTCCAGAAACATGATCCAATAAATTTCTGTTTACCACAAATTATTCAGTCTGAGGTATTATGCTTTAGTAGCACAAAATAAAGACAGGTAGAAAATAAACCTGACTAAAATTCTGGAGCCTTCTACTCTAGTGAAATATCTAGAGTTCCATTTATGTAGGTCATGTCAAGATATCATTTTCAAGGTAAAGGATAAATAGTTACATCTGATTCCTTCTACAATCAAGAAAAAGGCATGAAAACTAAAGAGCTTATTTGAATTTTGGAAGAAACACATTTGTCATTGTGTGTGTTACTCTGGCCCACTAACCAAGCAACTTGAAAAATGATAGTTATGAGAAGACACCAGAATAGAAGTCATTTCAATATGTCCAGGCTGCTGTGCAAGATGTTCTACCACTTGGGCCACATGATCCAGAAAATCCAATGGTTCCTGAACTATCAGCAGCGAATAAGAATGTCCTTTGAAGAGTTTGGCAAGTTTTATAAGTGATCATGACAGAGGCCCTTGGGAATTTGAAGCAAGGCCCTGTCATCATCCACAGATAAACATTCACAGTTTGAGAGCTAGCTCTTGTCTTGGAACAAGGCCTTAGTAGAAACTGAATGCTAGACCATGGACCACCAAGATACTGTGTGACTGAGATGCCCATCATGAAAGTGTGTTCTTCGACCCACCAAGCAATGAAGCTGGGTGTACACAGCAGTAGTCTATTACCACACAGTAATATATATGTGACTGGGTCTCAGCAGGTCCTGAAGGCACAAATTACATGAAGAATGGCCTCAATGCTTATGATGTTCACTCCTGATACATTGCTTTCTCTCTTCTGCTCTGCACCTATGGCCTTATGGGAAGATCCTATGAAAGTTGTCAGAGGAAGAGAGGACTATGGCCTGTCCTGCTTTATATGCAGGTCCCAGTAGAAAGTAGACAGCTGCAGCACTACAGCCTCCTCCTGGTACCTCCCTGAAGGACAGTGCTGAAGGGAAATCCTCTCAATGTGCAGGAAGAGTAAGCATGAGTGAAGAATTTATCTTATCTCCTGGCAAAAGGATTAGGACTTTTTCTTGTTGTTGTTGTACACAGAATAGTTGTCTCATGTTAGACCAAACTATGAGGTTCTCATTTTCTTATTACAAGATTAAGCATGGCTTAAAAAGATGTGTATGGGTGTCAAGTTGAAAACAGGTGACTTTGGGCTGGTTAATTGTAGTTGTAAATTAGACTGGATTAAGGGATATGTCAATGACTGATAAATTTTATTTCAAGAATATCTCTGAGGATGTTTTGAGAAGAGACTGTCATTTTAATTAAAGAGCTAAGTAAGGAAGATTTATCCTCAATATGGGTGGACACTATCCAATTGGCTGAGCCTTGCATAGGTTAAAAATTAGAAGAAAGGTGAATTTACTTTCACTCTTTACTTTCTCTTTCACCCTTCTTTTCCCTTGGACATCAGAACTACAGATTCTCTGTTCTTTGGATTCAAGAACTTGTACCAGCAGGCCCTCCATGTTCTTAGGCTTTATGCCTTTGAGAGAGAGTAATACCATCAACTCCTCTGGTTCTAAAGCCTTCAGGTCTGGTCTTTGCCATACTACCAACCTCTCTGGTTCTGTCTATATGTGTATGCTTTACTGTTCTATTTCTGTGTAGACTCCTGAATAATACACATGGTTTCTGTGGGATAAAAATTGGGGGACAACTGAATGGCTTCAACTGCAGTGTCTCATTTACAGCCAGTCTTTTCAAGTAAGGCTTCAGTTGTCTCCAGATTGGACTGAGGCTGAATTAGCCACTCTAAAACTCACTTACATGACTATTGCTATTGTGCAGGCTTTAGTTCTGTGAGGACTACCGAACCTTGCCACATGAGATTCTTCACAGGGCTGCTCAAAACATGGAATATGTTTTATCCAGTCAGAAATAAGAGAAAGAGAGAGAGACATTTATTTCTTATCTTAATCTCAGAACTTACATTGCATTCTTTGTGCAAAGTTAGAAGATTCCTACCCTAATCAGAGATATAGTAAAAAAATATTCTAGAGGGCCCAGCAGGTGACATGGTAGTTAAGGCTCTGGATTCCCATATGACCAACAAAGATTCAAATTTCAGACCCAGTGTCTTGAATATCTCACAGGTCATGTGTGGTTGAGTGCCCAAAATCTTGAGAGGAAAATGAAGGAGAAGAAATTGTGGTGTTGTCACTCACCCTGGAGGGTGATCTCTCACTTTCCTTCTCTGTGTGTCTCTCTCTAGCAAGTGTATGCACCCTATAGCAAAAACTTAAAAAAAAATCTAGAATTTATTAATATCTACAAATTACTTTTGGTGCTATCGTCTTTCTATTAAATTTGCTATCACAATAGTTGGAACACCAAAGGAATTTGATGATTATTTGCGGAACGCATTTTCAAAGCAACTCCTGCTCTAGCAGTCATGTAAGTAAAAAACAAACAAACAAAACAACAACAACAAAACTCAGGAGTTCAGATATGCCAGTTACTTTCATGAATTCATCTATTCATTTAACAAATACTTACTGAGTATCAACCATGCCAGGAACAAGTTAAAGAATGCAAATATATGGAAGAGAAAAAGGGGAAGTTGTCTGTATTCATGGAACTTAACTATATTGGAGAACAACCATTTTTATCAAATGTTTCACTGCATTCAGCCTTCTCTGAATAAAGCCAATAAAATCCTTTCCTTTTTTCCTTTTCTTTCTTTATTTTATTTTATTTTATTTTATTTTTAATTTGATAGATTCAGATATACTGCAGGTTGCACTGTGTATCCGACATATTGGTAATACAGACTGAGATCACATCTGTGCTTGGTAATTTATAAGGGAGTGTGTCAGGCTTTTCCCTGACATTCACATTATAAAGATATTACATGGTATCATCCTAAGTGTTTATTGCATTGGTAAACTAGCAACAAAACAAGCTATGATAGATAACGTTTACTCCTTATTGGTTTGTGACTAAATGTTTTTTGATGGACTATGAATCTCAGTTCACGGATTAAAAGTATGGCAACATCAAATAGCTTTGAGGCTTATATAAAGCATCATCAAAATTCATAGTAAACACAGCAGGAGAGACTGCAGATATGTTTAAACTATTGTCAAAAAAGTATTGCCATCTTCCCTGAAATTGATAATGCACATATAACCAGATCAAAGAAAAGCTCTTTCCATATTCTTCTCATTTTTTGTAAAGGTTAAAACATGTGTGTGGGGGAACTAGAAACCCTTTAGATACATAGAAGCATGAATCACGGATGGTTATTCAGCAGGCAGCCTACATATTTTGTTGGCTTATATAACGTTGTAAATTTCAGAGTATGTTATTTCTTATCATCATTGCTTGTGCTGTCTTTTTGCCTTGGCCAATTTTCTAGGCGTATTCCCAGTGGAATAGATGAAACTAGCCTGCTTGAACTTTTTCTGTGATGTGTTTGACAGAAAACAACTTTTGTCTTTCAAAGGAAAGTAAACAATTGCTGAGAAATTGAACCTATTTCCAGGCTCATTACTATGCATATTATGGACTGAAAAAATGACCTAGGAGGTCTTTCAATTGCTCATATTTTTAATACAAGGTGCCTTTATTTTTAAAAAAGGTTTAATGACTTGGGATTTCATTTACGCCAAATAATGAGAGTCTGTGCAAGATTGCAAATTGTGTCTTGGGTGTTGCCATGCACTGCTGCACTTGATAGATAATTTATTAAGAGTCCTGGAAGAGAGCTTTTTAAAAATAACTGACATTGAGGATGCCAATAAACATTGATGCCATGTGTGTGCCAGCTGCAAAATCATTAGTAGGTGAAACACCCTACTGTGCAAACAGCTTCAAACTGATTTGAGGAGGGATGTATGTTAGCCAAAAGCATAAATGAATTCATGAATTTGTCCTACTTACAGTTTTCTGTGTCAGTTCTCTCTTTTTAAAATTTTCATTTATTAATTTCCTGTATTGGTTTCAGTTGTGGAAATAGTCTTTGAAAAGGCAGAGTACACTATTCTTTAATATTGCCTAAAAACATTGCTATTGCAAATTTCTTAATGGAAGGTTACTATTACAGATGTGCTCTTCTAATTAATTGTTCAGTGACAAGACTAGCTGAATTTTGCTAGACACTTTCTATTAAGACTTGATAAGATTATAGGAACCCATGCTTATATACTGGTATTAGTTTGTGTTATAAGAGACATCAATGTTCATATTATTTATTTCTGTCACAAGTAGTTATGAGGAGGAATTAACTAGTTTTATACATCTGCAAGGGGCAGGAACTACGGCCATAGAATAAATTAACTCATACTTGAATAACGAAGAATTTTCTAGTGATTTAGTTGACCAAAAGGAGAAAAGTTTTGTTTTGTTTTCTGTTTGTTTGTTTGTTTTTCTTTTTGTTGTTGTTATTGTTTCCCTATAGTTAAGAAGTTTCTTGTACTTGAAATACTTAAATATAAGCGGGATAGCCACTTGGTAGCAATACTGTTTTGAAAAGGTAGACTTCAAACAGCAAGAGTATTATACCAAACAATTTTGCAGGTCATATTTTTTAGGCGTGAAGGAAATATCCTTCCTCTTTTGAAAGATTTTGCTGAAAAATCACTCACAGTAGTTAGCTACTCTGAGAAAAGGCATACAAATTTATATATCTTTTTCAAGAATTATTTCATTTTATTTAATATTATTGGCATTATTATTTTAATTTGCTATAGGACACATGTGCTCACCAGAGATAGACAGAGAAAGAGAGAGAAAGTCAGAAAGTAAGCCGCTAGGTCTGGGACTTGAACCATCCACATGGGAGTCTAATGCCACCTGCTGGCCCCCAGATTTATATTAATATGTAGATTTGTATATGGGAAGTACACAAATAATGAACTCAAAGAAGAGCCAATGACTGTGATTTAAAAATACATTCTGCACAGGAGAGAGGAAAAAGGGCAGGCAAGTTTATAGTGACTTCAATGATTTTAGGAGGAAGGAATCAATTCTACGCTCAGTTGTGAGTACAGGATTCCCTTGGAGCTGTATGGGCCTGGGAGATGGACAAAATCTGTCCAGGCATGCTGACACTTCTCAATCTTCCTTCCTGTGATATGAGCTTAGTTAATGAAACCTCAGGGACAGAATTGAAGGTTATTGTTTTCTTTTTTGGCAGGTCAGTCTATGGGCCAATATTGGAAAATCAGAGTAAAGTTCTCCCCTCACTTTGGAAAATAAATAGGATCAAAGATGATTTAGATATAGAGGGTTGAGAAATGTCAAAGAGAGAATTTGTTTCTGATGCTGTTTGTCTAATTTAGCATGTCAAAATGCCAGTCTTTGCAGTATCAATTTCTGAGCCCTAACATTTTTAACCTTTTGTTTTTTTTTGTTTTTTTTTTTTTTTTTTTTTTTTTTTTGAGAGGTTTTTCGCTATAGGGCGCGTGCGCTTGCCAGACAGAGAGAGAGACATAGAGACAGAAAGCGAGAAATCACCCCCCAGGGGGGATGGTCACGCCGCAATCCCTTCTCCTCCATTCTCCTCTCGGGATCTTGGGCACGCACGCACACGCGCCCGGCGTGAGTTTTAAGCCACCAGATCCGGGACGTGAACCGCGGTCGACTACATGGGAATCCAGCGACATAGCCATTACGCTAACTGCTGGTTCCCTAACCTTTTGTTTTCAAACACGTTTGCACACAGAAAATTCCTCCAGTATGCCTTTAGATCTACAAGATGAGTAGAGGCAACATTAAATATTATGGCAGCAAGAAATGTAAAATTGGATCTCCTACATTGGAACTGGAAATTACAGCTTACTTTCTTTATGTTCCGTAACAAAATCTTAGGGCTTGGGGTTAGAGGGAGGAAGGGGAAATACTGGAAAAGTATCTATGAATTTGAATATACTCCTTTATTTTTGCAAAGAAGTGCCATACTTATTAAACATTCTCTTTATTATTATTTAATTATAATTTGTTATTTGTTCTTTCCTTTTGCATTTCTTTTAAAAACTGCCCCAATTAGCAAATAACAACTTTATGATTCAAGTTCGTGGAACCACAGTATTATCAGCTAATGCATCCAGTTTCACAGCTAATAGTACATTAATTACCATTTCATTATATTACACGCCTTCATAAAACATTTCTGAATCATGTAAGATGCTGTATTTATGTGACTTCACTGCCAATTTAGGACATGTAACATCACTGATTTTGACCACTTTTGAACTACAGATATGCTAACCTTATATAGGATATGTTGTCTTAATTAGTAATATCAAAATATCACTACCTTGAGGCTATTATTATTTTTTTCTCATACAGAAGCTGACAAAGAATACAGGGGTTTCTTTCAGGCTTCTGCAATGTGGTATCCTCATCCCTAGACCATTGTAGTTACCACTGCCTTAGGGAAGCTGTAGTTCACATGGTCCAATAGCTCTGACAGTACTCAGCTTAGAACCCATGGGTGTTATTTCTGCTCATAGTCAATTAACCAAAACTGATGTCATTGCCTCAACATAATTTCAATTGAGGTCAGGAAATACCTGAGGGACTATTGAATGAACTGTGAATATTTTTGCCTGAAGTATACAGAGACTGAGAAATGCATGCAGCTCCATGAGTAGAAATTTCTACTACTGGGACCAGCAGTTAGTGTAATGGCTATGTCACTGGACTCCCATGTAGTTAACCACGGTTTGAGCCCCGGACCCAGTGGCTTAAACTCATGCTGGGCACGTGTGCGTGCATGCCCAAGATCCCGAGAGGAGAATGGAAGAGAAGGACATGTTCCCTATAGAAAAATCTCTCTTTTTATTTTTAAAGAGTATTTTAGATAAAAGAAAAGACTCTTGGAGAAAAATTGTAGCAATCCTACTCAGTCAGTACTTAGTAACAGAAACTGCAAATTTATGGGTTATCTTTATAACAAATATAGTGAAGGTTGTGTTTGATCATACTACATGATACAAAATGGGATATTCATTTATCTCAAATAACTCTAAAACTTTTTAAAAAGTACTTTATCTGATGAAAAAATGTACTTTATTAAAACAAAATTTCAACAAAAAAGCAGTTACACATAGTACACATTCCCTGAAAGTATTATAACATTTCTTAAATTATACTAACACATATTAAATAGGTCTCTTTTAAATTTCTTCAAGGATAAGGTTCTCACAGAGTCAGATATATACATATATGCTCCATAAAATTTACTTTTTTTTATTTTGTGAGATATTTTTTGCCATAAGGGCCCATGTACTCTCTGGAGCAAGAGAGAGAGAGAGAGAGAGAGAGAATGAAAAATCACTCTCCAAGGAGTATGACCACACCTCAATTCCTTATTCTCCATTCTCTTAGAATTTTTGTCATGAGCACACACACAGCAAACATGAGTTTCAAGCCACTAGGTCTGGGACTCGAACCATGGTCAATCATGCGGGCATCTAGGGATATAACCATTATTCCATCTGCTGGTCCTCATAAAGTTTTCTTTTAAGTGGTCCTCTAAATGTTAAAGAATGTCTATGCTTATTGACAATTTAAATCAATTTTTAAATGTATTACACCAATACTTGTAAAAGAACTTATGTGTACTGATAAAAATTCCCAGTACATTTTAATTGGTCAACTTGATTAAACTGGAGTAAGTATTTCCCAGAATCTCCTTTTCTATATGGTCTTTTAGACATGTTCACAATAAAAGCAAAAATTTGGAAGGTAGAAGTGAAGTGATGGCCATTTCAGATTTTCTTGATGTCAAGATGTGACAGACACAGAATTGAAAGATGAGCTTCTGTGTGTCCTCCTGTACTCTGCTGAAAAGCTGTCTACCCAACTATAACTTTCTAACCAACAACAGCTCTAGACCCACTTTTAGAAGTTCAGATGTAGACCTAATGAAGCAAAACAACCAAACACAGTGGCTTCCATAGACCTTCCCCCAAACTCCAAATCCTGGTCCCAATTTAGCTGTTAATCATGACTGGCTTCTAAAATTGACTGGATAGTGACTCCTCCTAGGTTCCTCTGACTCCCTTTCCTGATCTTTCACTTCCTTGGTGTCTTCAACAATTGTATAGGACTAATCCTGATATAGATACTGTTTGCCATCTGCCTGAATGCTGCTCTGCTCCTATAACCTTATTGCAAGACAGGATGTAATGCAGTTTGGCTTCTGTGACCTGCTTGCAAGACAGCTTGTTGCCTCTGACCCAGGACTTTCTGAGAACTAGTGGACAGGCTGATAATGCTGCGGTTTAAACACCCAACTGGTCTGAACTGGTTCAAAAGACTTTACCTGGGTCAGAACTAGATGCCTTTATAACCCTGCCCGAAATCGGAGTCCAGATTTTGAAGTTGAACTCTGCTGGGTCTGCCAGTGTAATAAACCTGACTTCTACTCTCTGAGTGGCGCTTGGTTTCTTGGAGGTCTGTTTCTGCAACATTTCTATCTAATTAAGCCCATACTAGATATTACTCCTATTGATTTAGTCCTCCCAATGAAAATTAAAATATTTGATAAGCACATTATTAGGTAGCACTATTGTCTTCTTAGTGTTTCTGGTGGAGAAACTTGGATAGACAACAAAGTCATAAGTCTCGCAACTGATGAAGTTGCAATTCAAATCCAGTCCATCAAATGCTGGTTTGCAATCCCACATGAATTCATTAAAAACCAGCTTATGTTGTAGAGATAGGTGAATAGCAAATAATACATAAAATGACTTGGATTTAGGTTCTCACTTTGCCACTAATTTGTGACACTTAAACTTATTTATTTATTGTTGGTATTGTATCTCCTATCTATGTTAGAATTAAGTGATCTTTAAATTTTCATTCATCTTAACAATACTGTAAATGTACTACTATAGCTAGTACAGCCCCCCCACCCAAATTGTATCTCCTTACACTGTAATTTCCAAGAATAATTAATATGCAGAAAGGTATGCAGGTTCTAGTCACAGTGCCTGCAGTCTAGTCCAAGCTCTATTAAACACCTCTGTAGGTAGTACACTGTCCCCACAGAGATGCCTATGTGTTAATTCTTAAAGTTTATGAATATCTTACATGCCAACATGAACTATCAATATGTGATCAACTTAAGCATCTTAAAGATGAAGAGGAGAGAAAGCGCCCCCTCCCCCAGCCCCATGGGAAATAGTCATGCTGTAATTCCTTCTCCACTTCTCACTCCTGTTAGGATTTTTGGGCATACATAGGCATGCCTAGAGTATTTCCCAAGCCCCTTGGTCAATAACTGGAAATGTGCACTTGGCCATGTGGGTATGTCTCTCTTACCCACCACACCATTTAACCAGGCCTTTTCTTTATCTAGAGGTTTATTTATTTTATTTCTTCAATGAGAGAAAGACATCCTCAACAGAGTCTCATCATGGCATTATAGCCAATTCCTATCCTTTCTGTCAGCTAGGACCACATGTGAACGTGTTCACATCAGCTGAGGATCTGAGTCCCAAGTGTTCCACGTGACTTCCCGCATTGCCGAGCAATGCCCTATTGCCTGTACCAATGAAGCTGCACCACAACTACCTTTTCAACTGATAATGCCAAATACTGAAGAAGTATCCATGATCCTGCTCTTTCTTACCACACCATATCTAACCAAATAAGCAAGTTCTATAATGTCTCCAAGGTGTGTTCCCTACTTTTCATCTCCCTGGGCTAAGCTCGAATTATGTTTTACCTGGACACATACAAAAATGTCCACACTGGCCTCCTTGCTTCCACCTTTGGCCCACTTTGGGGCATTCCACATACAATATACTTACTGATATTTATTATTTTGTGATGTTTTTCCAGGTTATTTTACAGCCATGTTCAATGTTGTCCAGTGGCTTCCTACGATGCTAAAATAAAATCCCAGCCCTTAACCCAGACCTACCCAGACCTATTCTAATGCTCTATCTTCTATTAATGACTTTCTTTCTTTCTTTGTTTTTGAGTGCTGCACGAGAGACATGCTCCATGGTCCTGGAACCCTCTGACAGCATCCCTCTTTGGAATCCTTTTTGTTCTTTCTCTATTGAAATGCTTTTTTTTCACTTCTGAAGATGTAGCAGGTTCTTTAAGTAATTAATTTCTCACCTTAACTACTCTTTTTTTTTTGTGTGTATGCTATTTGTAAGCTTTTGTTAGGTACATTGGCCACTAATGGCTATTCTGTTCAGTGGTGCCTTCTGCAAGAACCTTAAATAGCGCCTCTCTTTCTTTACACAAACATTTTCCAGTTTTCTGTGACTGAAAATAGCTATTGGGTCACTGGAAAAGTCATGATGCATTTTTACATAGAAAAACAGAAAAAATACACCATGATTTTTCCAACAACCCAATAAGTTCTGTCAATAACACTGAGTTTCTCATTTTATCTTATTTGGACACTGTTTCTTCACATGAGATACAGTCCCGAAAGTAGTACATGTCTATGAATAACTCTTCCATTAAGGAGAAGGCAGGTGAACAATATTCACTAGTCCACAATATTCACATTGTCTCACTCAAAGGTATTTCACTCTGTTTATCTTTATCTAAATACTGTTAAGTGTCTGATATTCTCTTTATTTATTGATTTAACTGGTTCTATCACCCCTACTCTGTCACAATAATGCAAGTTCCAGGAAGCAAGGGCATTGTTTTTGTTGTCTAGTGTTATTTCCTTTGTGCTTAATTTAGAGCCTTATATACTAAATATTCATTAAATAAATATGTATGTTTATTTCCATGAATCAGATTGCATCAGAAGTTTGCAGCAAAAAGAGCATAAGAAAGTTGCTCTGTCTGTGGGTACCTGACAAAATATCTTAGGGAGAAAGGGTTCCACAGTCTTTTTCAGTAATTAACTCTCCAGTCAAGCTTTATATAATTTATCCACAAACCTTAGAGAAAAAGAAGCCATGTGAAGAAAATAATTTCATCTTCTTGTTTGGTGGTGGAAATCAATTATTATCTGTTCAGAACGGGACAAAATACTGACAATTTAGTGCTCAATTTGGCTTAAAAGTGGAAATAGGCATTCTTTTTGGATCTAAGTATAACCATGTGATACAGTAGGTCTTTGGATGGTTGGCGTAGACAAGTCACATTTGGCAGCATGATTCCAGAAGGTGACATTGTGAGGAACAAGAAAATATAGATGGAAGTGGACAAGATAACCTCAAAACACAGCCTGTGGAAAGAAGGCTGAGCAGTTAGCCAAAATGCATTAATGCCAATGTGTTTTAAAACTCTGCTTGACTCTCTGTTTTTTGCTTTTGCTTTCAATACCTTTGAATAAAGAATAATCAGTCCTTTCTGAGTGTTATTGCTCTAATTTTCAAATGGTATTGTGTAGTGTGATAACTTATATTTCAGTATCTAAGATGTTTGAATAGATAAAGTTAATTGTTGATTCTTATTAATTTTCTACCCCAGCAGGATGCTTTTATGATTCTCACGTAAATGATTGACTTCTCTAATTATATGCATGTCTAAGTGCTGCTTTTAAAGAGATGACATCAATGAATTTAAAGATTTTATTTTAGATTGTCTTTCAAAATTATTTCAAAGGCCTCCCTATGTATAATTAGCTCTGCTTATTCTGAACAAAAGTGGGCCAAATTTATGCTAAGTATTATGACACTATTTTTCTTTGACAATATGTACTGATATAAAGCATTTTTATGTCTGATATCTAGCTTCCCATCATAATTTTCTCTTCTTTTTCTTGAGAGTTAATACGTTTTTCTATTCATCCATCAATCT
Organism: Tupaia tana; assembly: GCA_026018925.1. Lineage (NCBI taxonomy): Eukaryota > Metazoa > Chordata > Mammalia > Scandentia > Tupaiidae > Tupaia > Tupaia tana. Next base: position 171,636,748 of record JAKSZU010000001.1, on the reverse strand, counting down.
ACCCATTCGTGCATTCAGCCAAAATTTCTGCAGAGCTCCCTATGCAAGAAATTGAGGTTTGCCCTGTTGATATCAAATGTGAATGACATAGGTGTCTTCATTGGAGCAGTCACAGTTGACAGAGATGTAAGATACAAAACACAAATGAAAAACTGGAAAACATTGTGATAATTGTTGTAATTATATGCGTAGTACCACTTACACTTATTTTTGTTATATTAATGCTTATAAAACTTTTAGAATTTTAAAATGAGGTGTCTTTGATATTAGGTGTTAGTTGGATGTCCAGAAGACTAGGACATAATTTAAATAAAATAAATGCAATGTTTAGTTTATGTTTGTTAAAATAGGTATCAACATTTGAGAACAGAAAAATAGAAGTTTATTATCTTGCTCAGTAGTTTTGTAAGGGTTCATAAGATATGCTTTACATTCTAAGACTATTATAATGAGAAAGAGTAAGGGAAGATTAGTGTAAAGGAGGGAAAGAGATTGAAGAAATTTGATAACGAAATGTATATTAAAAAAGAAATGCAACTGAATATAGATGAACTCTATCAGTAATAAGAAAATGATAGCTTTCCAGCTTAATTTACTTTGGCAAACACTTGCATGTATGCAATGGGAATATAATCTAAACACCTTATTAGAATATGTATCTCTTTGCTGCAGCTTGCTTTATCATACCAATAGATATATAATGCTTCCAGGAATAATTTGTAGTTAAATGTGTTTTGTTAGCTGTTACCAAGAAAACCGAAGGGAGAAATACATTTGCCAAAGTACTTAGCATACAATTTCTTTTTAAAAAATAATGTTGATATTTAAAAGTCCCACACTGATAGTTTACACTGCTAATTTTCTGTAGCTTCATGTGTGATGAAAACAAATTAAATAGCTTCAACAAAAATATAAGATAAATAATAAAATCTTCAGTCAAATAACCTTTCTTACATTATGTCATATTGGAAAGTAGTTAATAAGATACCTATGCAAATTAAGAAATTATGTGATTATGACCCTTAATGTAGATGAAATTATATTATGAAATTATTATGTTTAAAATGAAAAATATTGATGAAACCAATTCTACTTTAATACTTACTAGGAAAACGTGTTTTAATAATATAACACAAAGACTTTCTTGTTTATGCAAAATTTCTAGATGTTGTATTTCCCAGTGCTTTAAAAGTGAAATGTTTCTTTGATGTAAATATTCATGTGAAATTCAGCTACAAAGTAATATTGATTCACTTGCTAAAATAAAAGCAACATTTAAAATGATCATATCGTGTTTCTTTTATTGTTCCTCTGCCATCGCTCTCACAAATTTTAGTCAGAATGACTAGACATCTATTGTTCATTACTTCCTTTTTTTAAAAAAAGTTTATTACTTCCATGAGAGAGAGATAGACACACACAGAGAGAAAGAGACATAGAGACAGGTCCTTCCATAGGGTCTTCATTCTGCAATCCACCTCTAGCCTTGGCCAGCCAGGCTCATGGGTATGTGAGCACATGCACTGATGTGCACAGAAAGTTCATCAAATGAACCCGACACAGGTCCAGATGTGTTACCACTGTGCTACCTCCAGTCCTCTAATTCCTTTTATACTTACGTACAGTCATTTCTCTATAGACCACATTTATTAACTCTTCTTTTTGACTGTCAGTTTACATGCATTTTACGTGTTAATAAATATCTGCCTTCAGCAATTATAGTTACCTTATCAGTGACAGAAAGGAGAAAAAAAAAGAAATACAGTGGTGGGACGTTTTGTCCTGTATGTGTCATTCACTGCTTGGAGACATTTCACCTTAATGCTTATCAATATAATCAATATTACAGATGTTTCGATTCTACTTATTGGAAACTGTTACATAATAATCTAATTTTATAAGTTGACTGTCCACAAATAGTTTAGGAACTACAGTACTAATAGTCCTTAGACCTGTAATGTTTCATAGGAGTACTGACAATGGTGTATGTGTTTGTCTTAGTATTATCACCTGGATTGGTCTGAAAAATATTTCATGATGGGTAAAGTCTTTTTACAAGAGAAATGAGAAATAGTGATTGACTATTTAAAAACAATAATTGGAATAATAATAATAATGATCGGAAAATACAATGAAAAAATATTGAATAATGAAGTTGGGAGCTTAATGTCTCTGTATTGATTGACATGCATGATAATCCCTTTTCTTTTCTTTCTTTTTTTGGAGAGTTTTTTTTGCTATAGGGCGCGTGCGCTTGCCAGACAGACAGAGAGACAGAAAGCGAGAAATCACCCCTCAGGAGAGATGACCGCGCCGCAATCCCTTCTCCTCCATTCTCCTCTCGGGATCTTGGGCACGCATGCACACACGCCCGGCGTGAGTTTAAGACACCAGGTCCGGGACGCAAACCGCGGTCGACTACATGGGAGTCCAGCGACATAGCCATTACGCTAACTGCTGGTCCCAATGATAATTCCTTTTGAAAAAGCAATGTAATACACTATAAAGTTATATGCAATTCAATGTAATATAAACAAGATTATGATGATAATAAATAAAATAAAATTTCTGTACCAAGATAAACTCATACTTTATTTCTATTTTGAGATGAACTTGTTGAAGCTGTCTTGTATTGTGGAAAACAAAATGCTGGGATCAGAAAAAAAAAAGAATATGTATACCTAAATGTACTAAATAATATTGTTATATGTAGTTTCGTGTATCTAAATATTTGCATTCTATTATTGTAAGAATAAAGCATTCTGTATGATCATGTTAATCTATGCACCTCAGGTTTTGAACACAAAAGTGCTTCAAACAAGAAAGTTATTTTTGTATTGAAAACCAGGAGCTGGCCCAACAGCACAGTGAGTAAATGCCCACATTGGGAACTGGATTGCTCAAGGTTTGAATCCTGGCCAAAGCAGCTTGAAAAACACACCAGACATGTACATGCAAGCCCATGATCCTGATGGGACAAAGAAATGGAGAAGAAAGGATTGTGACATGAATACGCCCCATTTGGGCACACATGTACATGTGCCCAGCATGTTTCTCAAGTGACCAGGGCCAGGATTCAAACTGTGGTCAACCATGTAGAAATGGCCTTTCTATGCACAGGGTTTAACCAATGTGCTTCATGGCCAACTTTTACCAAATTTTCTGAATCCTCAAAGGCAATAAATTAAGTTTTATAAAATATCAGTCTTCATGTGTAACTATAATTAACTGAGCAATGCTGTGGACTAGGCACTTGGATGTTTACTCTACATACATTAAGTCATCTAGTCATTTCCCTAAAAGATACGCATTATTTCCCTCTCTGTTAGGAGACTTTTGACATCACTGGGACTAGTCCAATGTGGTGCTAGGACACAGTTTGTTAACAAAATTTAAAGGTGAAAATAACTATAAAGGGAAATACATTTCATTTGTAATGAATGAAAATGTAAAGAAATTAAAGAAAAACCTGACAATTCTGCCATTATCTTTTCTATTATTTTTTGAACTTGGAAAGACGTTTAAAATAGTGATACCAACCAACTAGGTAAAGAATAATCAAATCTTTAAGGAAAATATGAGTAGAATTTACTACCATATAAGGAAAATCTTATGGACTACAGAGAATACAAATTAAGAAAAAAATCTTAAGGAAATATAATAAATGTAAAGCACAGAGGAAAAGCAAAACATTCATATACTGTGCCCTGTTTGCATACCTACGCAGGCACCAGACAGATGCTGAAGTTGTAGACTAGCTGACACAGTAACCGGGACTCTCAGTGACAGAACACTATCAGCAGAGTTGATAGTGTAAAAATGCATGTTAAATCCAATCTTCTTTCCTGTTAGAGCACAATGGACTTCATCCATTATGTCTATTTCTTCTAAATGAGTTATATAAGTACTGTCACTATCAGCTAATGAATAAATTCTACAGTTCATTATCCATTTGTATCTCTTCTCTAAACATTTCATTTTATTGCTTATTTTTCTTAGAAAAAGAATACTGGCTGAGAGACAGAGGGGGGAGGAAAGATGGACAATAATGAAAAAAGTAATAATGATATAAAACAGATTTATGTTTACTCAACCTAAATATGACATTTAGTCTTTCCAGAGATTACTGTACGTGGATCTATGTGTATGATCCAGTGCATATTTCTTCATGGCCTTTCCATTTTTGCTTGAGAATGTGTCACAGATATCTTTAAAAGTCCAAAGATATTGTCATACTTATTATTATTTCTCACGAGGAACTTTCTCTGCATAGCCTTTCTCTTATTTCTTGTTGAATTGTAAATGACTTTTTGTTTTATTAGTATTTTTAAGTTTATTTATTTAAACCTAGCAAGGTCCAAGGACAGGAACTCAGAACCTTTTCCATGTGAGTCTGGTTGTGTTCACTGCTGCCCCACTGCCACGTCTGTAAAAGCTACTTATATATAAAAGCTTCAACATGGTACCTATCATATCTCTTGCAAATATTTTTATTTAATTTGTAATTTTATGTACAGAAAATTACATTTTTTATAGTAAATGCATCTTTTTTAGTATATATAACTTTGGTACCATTTCTTCAGGCATTCAATTTTATTTTTATTATTTTTTTTTTAGAAAAAGCTCTAGAGCATATGTGCTCTCCAGAAAGATAGGCAGAAATTGTGAGATCTCCTCCTAGGGGTCATGGCCACATAGCCATGCCACAATCCCTTTATTTTCCTCTTGGGATTTTGGACACACACACACACACACACACACACGCACGCACACTGTGAGTTTCAAACCTCTCGGTCCAGGACTCAAACCAAGATCAACCATGTGGGAGTTCAGCACCTTAACCACTACACTAGCTGCTGGCCCCTGCCATTCAATGTTTAATAAGGGTAATATGTAGTTCTAGAATGAAATGGGATGTATGAGAATATTAAGAGCATTAGGATTTCCTGCCTCTAGTTATAAATAAACTCAAGGGCTATTCTCAATTTCCAACTTATTTTCACTATTCTCTTGATCTTTAATTAATACTATTGAACTTGCAATTCGATCTTTCTTTTATTTTTTGCTTTAATTATTCACTTTTACAAAAATGTATTGAATGCTTTCTACTGTACATACTAAACATTTATGGCATCAGAAGATGAATAGGACACATGCCCTAATCTTTTTTTAATTCCAATTTATTTTATACATTCAATCATTGTACATCTGTACAGCTTGTAAAATGAATTACCCAACAAGAGTACACGTCACACCAGTCCAGTTGAAGATATCATATACATTATAATCAAAAGACAGCCCTCCATTTCATTCTTATGCTTAGTGTAAATTTCCAAACCACGTGTCCAATGACCATGTATCCAGACATTTTCCACCTCAGCCAGATACTGTACTAGAGCTAGCTCTTCCATGTAAACCATTATGCTTTGGAATTATTTCTGAAGACAATATGGGAAAGTTTCTTCCTTGATATCCCTTGTTTGGAATTTTTTTTTTATTTCCTTTTTTTTTCTTCCCTAATACCAGTGAGAGCTTTCTCAACTTATTAGAATTGAAATTAATAATAATAAATCTCAAAAATGAAGCAATCTGCATCATTTCTGAGACAGCTACCTGGCTCTTAGAAAGTCTTCACTTCTCCTTCTTAGTCAATAGCCCTGCATAGGATGGGTTACAGTTGTTAATTTCCGGAGTTCTATTATTCTTTTTCCTCAGGAATTACATAATGTCTAGTAAGCTTACTTTTGCAAGACTAAAAGTTGCTTTTCACAGAATTATAAAAGAAAATCCTGGGTCCAGCAGGTAGTGTGGCGATTAAGGTGCTGGACTCCCACATGTTCAACGGTAGTTCAAGTCCCAGACCTGATGTTTTGCTTTCTCACTTTCCCTATTTCTCTCTCAATAGTGTACATGACCTATAGCAAATTAATAATAATAAGAAGAAGAAGATTAAATAAATAATTCTTAAAAAAGAAAATCCTAAAGTAATTTTGTTCACATAAATAAGGGCATATATTGTTTAAACACATAGCTTGTTTTTAAAAAAGAAAGATGTAGCTTCTCTAGGATTTCAACTACATATGAAAGGAGAAATTATTTTGTTATTTTCCATGTGACCTCAAAAACCCATATATGCAGTTTGCTTCCTCAGATACATTGATTTAAAAAAAATGAATTAATAGATATAAATAAAACAAAGTCACTCTTGTATTTGTGTAAATTTTATTCTCTCTTAGGAAGACAAAGCTCTATAATTCTCAAGTTTAATTAAAATCTAAGATTATTTTTTTAGAATTAGTACATAAAAGTCTCCCTGAGACTGGAGATTGCTATATACATTATCCCTGGGCAGTTTAAATTTTATTCTCTATTGTTATGAACTGATATTTTCAGAATTCAAATTTATCCTTCCCTTAGATTACCACCTCTACCAATCCCAACACACCCAGCTTCTCATCTGTTGAGTACTCCAGGCATAATCATATAATTACAACGCTTATGTGAATTACTAAGGACTGGTTTTCCAAATGCAAGTATATCTTTATATACTTTGCATTGTTCTGCAGGTGTTGGAGTTGGCAAATGACATTTCTGTTTGTCAGATGACTCTTAATGTCAGAGGGTAGAGAGAGACCAGCAGATGACATAATAGTTACATCACTGAACTCCCACGTAGTCAACTGTGGTTCGACTCCAGGACCCAGGGATTAAAACTCACTTCAGGCGTGTGTTTGTGCATGCCCAAAATCCTGAGAGGAGAATGGAAGAGAAGGGATTGTGGCGTGGTCATCCCCCTTGGGGGATGATTTCTTGCTTTCTGTCTCTCTGTCTCTCGGCCAAGCACACATGCTGTATAGCAAAAATCTCTTGTGGAAAAAATAAAAAAGAAAATAGGGAGTGAGAATGGAAGATTGGAAAAGAAACAGGAGTCCTGTTCCTTCCTTTGCCTTCTGTCCCTGCTGTCAGTGCCATAGCAATATCCTTCTGGCAGCAACTTTGTTCTACTGTTAACTTCCTTCCACTGTAAGTTTCCTGCATTCCTGGGAGGCACACAAGCTGGTCTGTGGAGATCCATACAGAGGCTTAAGTCCCAGGTCCAGGGGCCTTCCTTCCGAGATCTGATGTCAGTGCCAGCACACAGCACCCTTCCTCAGAAAGGCTGCTTATTAGCCCCGTGGGAACTTCCTCCTAACTTTCAGGTTCAGAAAAACATCCCTCCCCTTTGTTCTCCTAGATGTACAGGAGATAGACACTTCTTGCGTCACTTATTCAGTTAATCCATTCTTTTCTATTTGCCCTTTTCAGTTCTCTATCTCTTAATTAAGGAATTTTTAGTATTACATTCCTTTAATTGAAATAACTATGTAGTTTCTTTTGTCTCACAGAATCCTGACTAATAAAATACAAGAACTTTAACTGGAAATCTCATTAATGTCTGATTCTTTGTCACAATGAAGGTCAAACTTCTCTAACTCTGTATTACAAGTAGAAAAGTCATATGTTTAGCATAGGTTAGTCATGAGATTCTTTTTTTCTTTTTAATAGAGATTTTTTTCTGTAGGGTACATGTACTCACTGGAGAGACAGAGAGAGAGAGAAATACAGAAAGTGAGAAATCAATCCCAAGAGGGATGGCCATCCTGCAGCCCCTTCTTCTCCATAAAGAACGGAGATTTACTTCCTCACAATTCTGGTGACTGGGAAGTCCAAAAGCATCTGAACAAAAGAAGCACAGAGGAAGACAGGCATGTTCAAAGAGAAACCCAGGAAGGTAGCCAATTTACTCTTAGAACAATCCACACTTATATTAATTAACCATTCCTTCAATAGTGAGAGCTTACTTCCTCTCAGGTTATGGCATTAACCCGTTTGTGAGTGTGGTGCCTCCATGATCCAAACGTCACTGACTAGGCATCTCCTCTTCTCAATTATAACAGAGTCAAGTTTCCAGTACTTCAGGAGGAACAGACACATCCAAACTATAGGAACCCTTACAACTTTATCACAAGCATTGCAATCATTCATTTAAACCATCATTAAATTCATATCTTATGTGAAACTTGAATGCTCTTAGTGCCCTGTGGTTTGGGCAAACATAGAATTATTTTATGTATCTGTTCCTTACTAGATTTAAATTATTGTTTCATAACAGTTTATGGATATTTTCTTAAGACTTTTTATGAGTTTTGACAGATTCGGGTACTTACTAGGGAGGAAGAAGTCAGGAATAGAGAGCATTGTCCAATTAGACAATAATAAAAATTAATTCTTAGGGGATTTAGAATTTGTCAACTGTACCAGCTTTTTATGAATTACTTCCCTGTTTAATAAATTGATGTCAAAGAGTTGTATTTGAGATCAACACTCTCTCACATGTTCTCTGCCATCCAGCGGCTGTGGTGCCTGCCCTGACCTGGACCCACGCAGTTCCTAGACTCCACCTGAGGTGCAACCCCCAGCCTTGTACTGGTGTTGGTAGCCAGAGCTTGTGCTTAGGTAAGAAAACAGCTCTCAATGGAGATATTCAAGCAAAGGTTGGACAGCTATTTTCCCAGAACAAAAAGGAAAATCACGCATAAGGAAAGGTGACTAATAAACCAACCACAAAAATATGGCTAGAAAAATGCCAGAATCTGGGACCAGCAGTTAGTGTAATGGCTATGTAGCTGAACTCCCATGTAGTCGACTGTGGTTCGAGTCCTGGACCCAGTGGCTTAAACTCACACCGGGCGCGTGTGCATGTGTGCCCAAGATCCTGAGAGGAGAATGGAGGAAAAGGGATTGCAGCATGGCTATGCCCCCTGGGGGGTGATTTCTCACTTTCTGTCTCTCTATCTCTGTCTTTCTGGCAAGCGCATGTACCCTGTAGCAAAAACTTCTCCAAAAAAAATTTAAAAAAAGCCAGAATCTGACCAGATAAAACAATTTAAGGAATTTCTTGGAGTCTACAATAACCTTCCAAAAACATGGTTTTTGGGCTACATTAAGGACTTCACAAGAAGAGAAATAAAACCTGAAGAGATCTCCTATTTAGAACATTGTTTGTAAAAGTATCTAAAAATGGCACAAAGAATATCCATGAGATTCCAGGAATATCGTATTCAGCAGAATGAAGCCCTGGCAGCCAAAGCAGGACTCCTTGGCCAACTACAAAGGAATCCGGATGGATGGACTATCAGTGGAAGTGTGCCAACACCTATCGCACTGGAAATTTGGATTCATCTGGTAGAATTCTCTGAAAGCAGTAGTTACCAGATTAAACTGTCAGTCACAACTATTTGGCAAATGGAAGCCACTGGAGAAACAAAATCACTATATAATAGGGATTATGAAAATAGAAGGTCTGATTGTTAAGTGAAAACAACGCAATGCGACTATGGTTGAGGACTTAAGATTCAGCAGCTTGGTCACTTGATTAGAAAAATAAACTACTGTTTCTTCCAAAAATAAAACTCTTTTAGTATTTTAGAATTTCAAGTTTCTATTCTTATTTATTTTACAGGAAAAGCACAATTTTCATAACAATTTCATAACTCTAAAGAGGTCATTGTTTTAATTAATTACTTTTATGAGCTTATTTTACACATTGTGATTATATGTTCTACATTTGGATAATTGTAGTTTATTTGATAAACACAAACATTATGTTGATGGTTTTGGTAACTTTGTCACAGAATTTTAAAGAAAACATACATGCACTTTCTTCTAACCATTTACATTTTTATATTCTTTCTCTTTTCTCTTGTTTTTTTTTCTTTTCTTTTTTAAATTTTGATAGATGATGCATGCTTTTGCCAGAAGGAAAGAGGAAGAAAGCACCTATCATGGGGAATGGTCACACTGCAATTCTTTCTCCTCCATTTCTCCTTCCTTTCAGGATGTTGGGCATGTACACACATGTACCCAGCATGTTATTCAAACTGCAGGTACTAAAAGCACGTAGTCAGCTACGTGGGATCTTGCTCCTTTAACCGCCAGGCCACAGATTGCTCCTAAATTTTATATGTTTTTGCATATGTCCTCATGTAACAAAATTTGAAATTGTCAGTGGGTCATTCATATGTTATTTATTTATTTATTTATTTATTTATTTATTTATTTATTTATTTAGAGGTTTTTGCCTTCGTGTGTGTGTGCTCACCAAAGAGAGAGAGGGGGGGAGAAAGACAGTGAAAGTGAAAAATTACTGTCCAGAGGGGATGACCATGCCACAATCCCTTCTCCTCCAATCTCCTCCTAGGATCTGAGGTACACACACACAGACACACTCCTGGTGTGAATTTCAAGCCACTGTGTTCAGGACCCAAACCAGAGTCGGCCATGTGGGAGTCCAGCAACATAACCACTATGCCATCTGCCCCCATGCATATGTTATTAACCACATTGATAAACACATCTACAAATCTTTAATATTTATTTATAATTATTGTTTGAAGGAGTCTCTCATAAATTCTACCAAAATAAATATTCATCAAATTCTTTCATGATATATTTGAAAGTGTTTTAAGTTTCATTGGCTCTATAACACTCATCAAATAAATGAAACTTCTGACTAAATAAATCTAAATCTTACAGTAAAAGAAGATTTCAAAGAAATCCTTGAAAATTAATATCCCAGTAAAATCTGTATGCATTCTTTTGCTCTCATTGAACTCCACAATTCAGAGTAAATACCAAGCTAAGTGGAATTCTATACTTGTCTTCTGAGAACTTTACTTCATTGTTTTTTGTCATCATAAACAGATTGTGAGTTACCATTGGAGAAATATGGCATCAGGTAATTGGCAAGTGAGTGTTTATTTTAATATCACTGATTTAGTAATCCTACATTATCCTGCTATTGATATTGGTTTTTCCACATTTTATACATTTATAATAGTTAAGGCTTGACTTAGGAAACAGAAGTCATTCCAAGTGTTTTTAGTAGAGGCAAAGCTTAATATGAGAAATTAGAGGGGAACCAGCTGTTAGCGTAATGGCTATGTCACTGGACTCCCACGTAGTCGACCGCGGTTCACGTCCCGGACCCGGTGGCTTAAAACTCACGCCGGGGCGCATGTGCGTGCCCAAGATCCCAAGAGGAGAATGGAGGAGAAGGGATTGCGGCGTGACCATCCCCTCTGGGGGGGGGTGATTTCTTGCTTTCTGTCTCTCTGTCTCTCTCTGTCTGTCTGGTGAGCACACGCGCCCTATAGCGAAAACCTCTCCAAAAAAAAAAAAAAAAAAAAGAAATTAGAGGCGTACTCCACTGTGAGAAAGACTGGGAAATGAATGTCAGGAAACCCAGAGCCCAAGCATGACTGGAAAGCTGCCATAACGCTGGAAGGTTTCCCAGCTCTGTGTAACAGAGACACAGGTGATTTTCAGAGGACAACTCAAAGGCTAGAAGCTGCTGCCAGAGATCTAGCCTCAGCTGCCTGCTAAGAATAATGACTTCTCCTTCTCTTCTTGCTTCCAAATTGTGCACAACTTTCTGTTTGGCAGTATCTAACCCAGAAGCATAGAACAAAAGGGATTTCTGAAAAATATAGTTCCAGTCTTCTCCTAGGAATTAGGAGAAAACATGTATATATAGATACATCAAGTAAAAAATAGAAATATGGATCAGCTTTCAGATAGCATAGATTTAGAATAATTGCTATTTCTCAGAGGTACAAGTTTTATTGCATTTTCTGAAAGATTTTTGCCTTAGGGCACCTATGCTTGGGGGGCGGGCAGAGAGAGACACAGAGATCTAAAGTGAGAAATCACCCCCCCCCCCCAGGGGAGGATGGCTACACTGCAAACCCTTCTCCATTCTTCTCTCAAGACTTTGGGCATGCACACATACACACACCCAGTGTGAGTTTTAAGCCGCCAGGTTCAAGACTAGAACTGAGTTCGAATATGTGGGAGTCTAGAGATGTAACAATTTCGCCATCTGCTGGTCCCAAGTTTTATTACATCTTAATTAATTTAGATTATTCCCTAATGAGACTGAAAATAAAATTTTATACCTAAATATTAACAGAATTTAATTTATTGCTATTTATTTATTTATTTATTTATTTATATTAAGTCTTTGCTACAGGGCCTGTGTGGTCACTGAAGAGAGACAGAGATAAACAGAGAGAAAGAAAGCGAGGTTCACCTCCCCAAGGGGTTGGGGGATGGCCACATGGCAATTCCTTTTCCTCCATTCTCCTTTCAGGATTTTGGGCACATACACACACATCCTGTATGACTTTCAAGGTGCTAGGTCCAGGACTTGAACTGTGACTGATCATGTGGGAATCCAGCACTTTAACCGACATGCCACCTGCTAGCCCTTTATTGCTACATTTAAAAAAATAAATAAATAAGTGATGTGAGACAGACACTATTATGTAATTTACATGGATATGTGAGTATATTTTAATTATTTTATAGTTGAATATAAATCACTGCCCTAATGTTATTACAGAAGTGTGATACTAGTATTAGATTTTGTTGGGATATGGAATGGATGAATGTATCCTGTTCCTTTTCTTATAGAAGTCAAATGCAGTATATTTTGCCTGTCAACAAACATCATTATTTCAATCAAAGTAAAGATTTGTGTGAATCTGAATAAAACCTGTGGTTTCAAGACAGTGAACTAAGTGTAAAGTCTTTCAGTTTCATGTCACAACAGAACCTAGAAATAAAAAACTAAATAAAAGGTATGATATTGGACCAGTTAGCAATGTGGTGGTTAGGACTATTGGATCCCACATGGCCAGCTGAATGATTTGAGTCCCAGACCTGGCTACTTCAAAAAAATATGCCAGGCACATGTGCATGCATACCTAAAATTTCTAGAGGAGTATGGAGGAGAAAAAATTGTTGTGTGGCCATCCTTTTTGGGGAGGTTGTTCTCACTTTCCCTCTCTCTCTATCTCTGTGTGTGTGTGTCTCTCTCCAGCAAGTGTACATACCCAAGAAATCACAAAGTAGAAATATTGAAGAGCCAGAAAGAAACACGAATCCTTGAAAGACTGAAAACTGATTATTTCTGATAGAAACCATAAGACAAGATACACAATACAGTTTACTTCCAAGGGAGCTCTGGGTGTGGAGCTGATGAAACAAGAAGCAGAAAATGAGCAGAAAAGGCCCAAAAGGTGCTTAGTTTGGATTTGTAGTGAGAGACATTAGTGATGAGGAAGGTTATCTGTCACTTGGCAGAAATAGGTAAGTATAGGTTCTTGAATGAGAGACAGAGCAATGCTCCAGGTGACTGGTAACACATGCCTTTTATGATATTGTGGTATGAGATTTCTGCTTCTTAGCAAAATAATTGAATTGATGGTCTTGTGGGAATGGTGGTTTGCTTTTTCTCTGGGGTTGTCAGTGAATGGCATATACATAAAGGCACAAGGTGACCTAATAGCTAGTTTTAGCAGTTTAAAAACAAAAGGCATAAACACACTGAGAAAAGTTAACACTATGAGAAACAGAGACCAAACTAAAAAGTTTCAGAGTATACACTCTAGAGGTAGAGATCATAGAGCATCCAAAGAGGGTACGAAAATTATTATTATTATTCACAAATAAATATTGGTAGATGTGGCCCTTAGTACAGAAGAAAAGAAACACCTGAAACTGATTTCTATATATATAAACAATAAAGAGGACACATATACACAATTTTTCAGAACAAATCTTCATACACAAGCACAGTGAAGCTAAAGTAGAGGTAAGTTAGGCAGAGGAATTGCCTAAGAAAGTACTACCAATATATATATATATATATATATATATATATATATATTAGGGAGTATTAGGGAGAGTTAAGGTATAAGCAGTTGGCATCTTTCAGGGTGTACAGTAATTAGTTTTCCTCTTCCCTACCTCTCATCATGAAAACGACTGAGAAATAAAGTGAAGAGTAGAATGAATGAAGGTCACAATTTTTCCTTTTTCATTAATAATGCCTGGGTCGAGTATAAGGTGTCATGTTCAAGCTACCTGCTACTGCTGTGACAATATCAGAATCAGGCAACTCATTCACAGTCTCAGGAGACACTGAACCCCCCTCCCCAGGTCATCGCAAGTTCTCTCCTATAAACACATCACTGACGAGATTTTTTTTTATTATTGTTATTCCAATTATTTTTATAAAGAGTCAATCTCTACTTATCATTTGGCTAGTAAAAAGACTTTACCCAATATGAAACATTTCTCAGACCAATCCAGTTGAGACTACTATATACATCATCAACAGGTAATAGACCATATCTGTGTCCCACCAATGTCATGCCTCTCTATTTGTTCTCTTGCTTTTTTTTTTCCCCTCTGCCATTTTTTTTCTTTCTATATTCACTGTCAATCATTACACCTCTTTACCGTGTACAACATGGTTTTTCCCAGCGTGAATACAGTGCACATCAGTCAAAACAATGACATCACCTTATAGATCATCAACAGACAGCTATTCACTCCTGTGTTCACCAAGTGTGTTGTTTGTTCCCCGAATCCCTCCCCTCTGTCCTCAACCACTCACTCCCATTACCTCCCCCATACTGTCTCTAGTATCTGCAGTTGCCTTCCTTCCCTGCCATCCTAACCTCCAATTCTTTCAAATTTTTTTTTTTTTCTCCAAACATCAGCTCACAAAGTTTTCAACAATAGGGAGCATAGATTCAGTTCAAGTTTGGATTCAGGATGGGTCTCGTACAGTTCCGCCATTGCAGGTGAATCTCAATGGGATATAGTCTCAGGAAAGTGGCTCTGGAAAGCAGAGATGATTATCAGTTGATGCCGCAAAGCATCCAACTTGTGATTACTGGGGGTGGTGTTGTGGGGATCTGCAGCGTGAGTCATCCTTGGGTATCTGGTTTCCTTAAGAATGGTAGAGTAGTTCTTGTTTTTCCCTGCGGTAATGCAGGGCTGGTAACCATCTTCACACTGTCCATAGGCAGAGAAAATCCTCCTATACAATATATTTCTCAATTGGTTTAAGATACCTAAAGTTTCTTTCAGTTGCTCGTAGCTGCAAGTTCTCGGACCTAGTTTTCGCCTTCAGTTTGCCGCCCGCGGCCGGCGGCCACACGCAGGCGGGGGGGGCCACGCGCCGGCCCGACGGCCATGTGCAGGTCCGGCGGCCACACTCCGGCCCAGAGGCCACGCGCAGGCCCGGTGGCAACGCTTGGGCCCGGAGGCCACACGCTGGGTCGGGGGACACGCGCCGGGCCAGCGGCCACGTGCCAGGCTGGCGGCCACGCGCAGGAGCTGGCCCGGCAGCCACACTCAGGCCCGGCGGCCACACGCAGGCCCGGAGGCCATGCACAGGCCCGGCGGTCACGCAGAGGCCCAGTGGCCATGTGCAGGGGCAGGCCCGGCGGCCACACACAGGCCCGGAGGCCACGTGTAGGCCCGGTGGCCACTTGTAGGCGTGGGCCCAGCGGCCACGCGCAGGCCCGGCAGCCACTCGCAGGCGCGGGCCCAGCGGCCACGCGCAGGCCCGGCGGCCACGCGCGGGGGCAGACCCAGCGACCACGCACAAGCTCGGCGGCAACTCTCAGGCGCAGGCCCGGCAGCCACGCACAGGCCTGGCGGCCACGCACATGTCCGGGGGCCACACTCAGCCCCGGCCACCATGCGCAGGATGGTGGCCACGCTCAGGCTCAGGCCCAGTGGTCAGGCACAGTCCCGGCGGCCACGCTCAGGAGCGGGGACCACGCGCAGGCCCGGCAGCCACGCTCAGGCCTGGCGGCCACACGCAGGCTCAGGCCCGGCGGCCACACGCAGGCCCGGCGGCCACGCGCAGGCTCGGCGGCCACGCACATGCGCAGGCCCGGCGGCCATGCGCCAGCCCCGGCGGCCCGCATAAGCGCTGAGCGCGGGACACCCCCAGTGCCGGAGAGGCAGCGGCACGCGAGGCAGAGCCCCCAGGCCGTGCGGACCCGGCCGCTGCGCGCGAGGCAGAGCCCGCCTCCCAGGCCACGCAGGTCCCCCGGGGCGCCACCGGCCCCGGCCGGCACCCGGGCGGATCACTGATGAGTTTTAAGGCCAACAGTAGCAGAGAACATTTTTTTCCGTGACCAAGTAAATGCTAAATAGAAAGAAAAAGCAGGGGGTCAGCTGGTGACATAGAGATTAAGGCTGCTGGATCCCATATGGCTGATTGTGCTTGGACCTGTAGTTTGAGAATCACCAGGTACATATGAATACATACCCAAAATCCTGAAAGAAGAGATAGAGGAGAAGGGACCATTCCCATTCCCTGTGGTGAAGGTAGGGATATTTTCTCTCTCTCTCTCTCTCTCTCTCTCTCTCTCTCTCTCTCTCACACACACACACACACACACACACACACACACTCTCTCACTCTCTCTCTCTATCACTTTCTCTCATGAGTGCACATGCCCTCTGGCAACATTTTTTTCTTTGTTTTGTTTGGTTTTTAGAGAGATTCTTGCTATAGGCACGTGCACTTGCCAGAGAGACAGAGAGACATAGAGACAGAAAGAGAGAAACCATCCTCTAAAGGGGATGGCCACACCACAATTCCTTCTCCTCCATTCTTCTACCAGGGTCTGGGGCACACACGCACATGCACCCAGCGTGAGTTTTCACCCATCGGGTTCAGGACTTGAGCTGCAGTTGACTACACGGGAGTCCACTGATATAACCATTATGGCATCTGCTGGTCCCACTGGCAAAATTGTTTTTAAAAAAGGAAGAAAGAAAGAACAAGTAGATGATCAGTTTTTTGTTTTGTTTTGTTTCCTGAAATTCATAAATCAAGTATATCATTCCTGGGCTGTTAAAACGTTTTAAGAGACATTCCAAAAATGTAGTTCCCTCAACATGAAAGTAATCATCATAATTTTGGACAAAAATTTCCTACAATCAACATAGACTGAACATTTAACAATTGTAACATCTATCTTACAGGGGCTTAGGAGGAACAATGTAGGGAATAGATAAAAGGTAATGCTTGAATAAGGACAAGTCTAACTATTTCTCCGCAGAGAGGCTTTTTTTTCTGAATATCCATTCAAATATAAACCCAAAATATTATCCCAATGTATTACTATTGTTTTTCTTGCTACATTTGTCTATTTAGTCATGCTCACAATTGGATACTTTAATATATACTTGTAATTTATATTGTTTGTCTTCTCCACCTCAATGTAAACTCCATTGGGAAACAGACTTCATTTCATTTATCTCTGCATCCCAGGACTAATCAAAGTGGCTGAAGGATAGAAATTGCTCACTAGTTATCTAGTAAAAGAATGAATGAATGTGCATAAGTAAGTGTTCTAGAAAGGGGTTTGGGGGCTGGCTTGCAGCCAGTAGTTAAGTTCTGGACAGAGGGAACCAGATCCCATATGGCCAAATGTACTTGGAATCTTAGCCCTGGCAGCTTGTAAAACACATGCCAGGTGTGTGTGCCCATGTGTCCAGGATCCTAAGGAGATGAAGGAAAGGAGGGAACAGGATTATAGCATGACCAGGCCACACTGAGGAATGCTCTTTCTCTCTCTCATGTACACACATGTTCACACTCTCTGACATTAAAAAAAAAGACAAAACGAGGGGTTTTATGTTTTTTTCCCTGTTCTTAATTAGAAAATGCATCTCCTGCAAACACTCATTGGTTGATTATTTCTTATCGGTAGAATTAGAACATAATATCTCCAGAGAGAAATCACAATGACATTTGAATGATATTTTTGCATATTTTAGCAAACACATCACCCTGGGGTAAGGTAGAAAGCGATTACTATTATGTTTTTTGCTTTGTAGAAATTGACACTCAGAAAGATAAAATAGCTGTGTGTGCGTATACATGTATGTATGTGTATGTATGTAGTTGTACGTGTAAATGTATGTGTGTGTATGTGTGTAGTTGTGTGTGTGAAAGAGGTAGAAAGAGAAAGACATTCAGAAAGAGTAGAACCCAGAAGAGGGCTCTTGAATTCTAGTACACATTCCGACCGACTTCTTTAAGTCGTCTCTTATGTAAAACGTGTAGTTTTTCCAACCTTGCTTAGTTTGGGGAAGTGGAAACGTCAGGTTTTTCCAGGCAGCAGCTGAAGCCATGGCAGGAGGGGCATTATCTTAATTACGCCTCTGGTCCACTAACCAGTGGTGACTAGATTCCTGTGAGCAATCGGTTTTGCTCTTTTCCCAGGCCATCTGTGTACTAATGGGAGTGGTGATGCCAGGGCCAGGCTAATGACAATCAAATTTCTGCAAGTAATAATGCTTTGGGCTGATCTTTTGGGTAGAGTTATTTGCAGAATATGCAAATAGAAATTTCTTAATTAGTGTTCGCAAGTACTCTTTTCTTCCACTCTCTGTAACCTTTCAGTAACTTTCTCCCTCTTGAATATTCACATGCAATTCTTCCAATTTTTTTTAACAACTCTCTCAAGTAAGTTATATTTAAGGTTCTTAATCACAAAAGGATTTTACTTTTCTGTGATTGCCGGGATGACACCAACAGGTCAAACACTGAAAAGCAATTGCTTTGCAACAGCACGCCATAGGACATAGAGTGAATGCATCAGACAATGAAAGACTTTGTAATTTACAAATCATTTGGAAAATTGACAGTCTCTAGGAGGTTTTCTGTTTTTGCTGTCCTTCACTACATCTCCTGGTTTTGTTATGTTACCAATTAACTTTACTTTGTTAAATTTAAAGAAAAGAAAAATCCAACTTTCAGATCTGCTTCTATAATTACAGAGAGAAAGATTTAAAATATTTCACTGCTTCAACAACCATGAGAGAAATTATCCTAACTATGCTTATTAAGAGTATATTCCAGAATCTAAAACATATAGTAAAATTAACAAATTTATTAGAACAAATTTATGCTTAGAATTCAGTTTCATGATAAATAGAGGCAAATAAGGAAGTGAAGATATTTGCTAGGAGAGATTACAAGCAGATATTAAGCTCATATTCAATTAAATATATCAAATACAACTTCATCATAATTAGAATCATTTTATATTGAGAGAATTACTTAAATTTTTGTTTACTTCAAAGACCAAAACAGTTTTTTTAACTAGAATGAACAGAGTATCATCTTCTGATCTTGTATCAACTAAGGCATAAAATTGCATTTTTGCAGCAAGCTAAGAAAAAATTTTAAGTCATGCAAGATATTTAGGCAGAGCATTAACTAAAAGACACAAAGAAAGCAACCTATATTAGAAGAAAATTTGTTTATGATAGTAATCATAAAATCTTTGCAAAAAAGTCTCTTTGCAGTTTTAGTCATCATATATAATCAGGCAAATATTTAATATGAGTAAGATTCCAGAAAAGATAGCAACCTAGATATTAATGCTATATCTCATCCAAAATAAACTCCTGTTCCCTCTATAACTGTGCTCTCCTGCATGCCCACGACCTCTTTGCAGGTTTTCTCATAATAACTTTGTAATATCTACCACCCATCAGACACATTTTCTTGTCCTGTTCATTTACTGTTCTTGTATTTGTTTGTTTTCCTTTCAGTTCTTATATTTCAGCCTTACCTCATGGATCCTAATATGAAAAAATACTTCGTGTTAAATTTGTTCTTGAAGCAAAGTGATAAAGTCAGTAACTACATTCCAGTTTTTGAGCATTTTCATTTCTTGTGCCGGGTTATCTGTAGATTACTTTTCAGAAGGTAGTAGTTTAATGTTACACTTTGACACCCATTTTAAGAATGTATTTTAATCTATTTTTAGTCACTTCACTGTATCGAAAGGCTTAAATTTCTCCTTATTTATATCTGTCATTGTGGACCAGAAATATTTGCTCTTTCACAGAATGTTATTCTATAAAAAATATGTACTATGAAAGTCCGTATTGCCAATATTTGGATGATACTATTATAATCGTGCAAGTTCATTTTAGAATAAGTGTGTCATAGTAAAAAATGATAAAATGTCAAAAAACAAAAAATATATATTCTTATGTAAAATAATGGTATTCTATACAAAGATATTCTCATCAAAGTCTTTTAAAAAGTTAATGTACAGGTACTAGCAGTTAGCATAATGGATATGTCACTGGAATCCCATGTAGTCAACTGTTGTTCGAGTCCCAGACCTCGTGGCTTAAATTGACACCAGGTGGGTGTGCGTGAGTGCCCAAGATCCCGAGAGGACAATGGAGGAGAAGGGATTGCGGCGTGTCCATCTCCCCTGGGGGGGTGATTTCTCACTTTCTGCCTCTCTGTCTCTCTCTGGCTTTCTGGCAAGTGCACGCGTGCTACAGCAAAAACCTCTCAAAAAAAAAAAAAAAAAAAAAAAAGAAAAAAAAGATTTAATGTACCTAAAATACAATCAAGAAAATTATAAAACAGTATTATAATTATAAGATACTAAGATTGTTCATAAAATTGTATAAATAATACAACTTCACAACTCCAGTGACACAATGACATACATTCTTGCTGTGTTCTGATTGATGAAAAAACAAGATTTGTACAAAAACAAATAAGCGTCACTCTGTTTTAAAATCCCTGGTTCATTTTTTTAAAAATAATATGTTATGTCAGGAATAGGTGTATCAGCAATTTTCTGCCTGTTCCTAACCAATAACTAGTTGAATGTTGAACAATGCCCGAACTTAATAAAAGATTCAAGCACTAAGTCATAACGAGATAAAGGATCTAAACATTATATATAAATACAAATAAATTGAATATATATAAACACACACACACTATAGGAGGATCGGCTATTGTAATTATTGCTGATCTTTATCCTCCATAATTAAATTTTCCCAGCACTGATGTCTTTGTAGTCTTTATTTTCTGAGTGAAATGCCTCTATATTATTTAAGTGCTTAGTAAGGGCATGGGAGTAGGTGAATGGATAAAAGTAAATATAAGTAAAGGCAATTTGGGAAGAGAGGCTGGATGGTGGTGCAGCTATAACTCAATGCTTTTCCAAGCTGACACACATAACAAGGTTCTAGGTTTTTACCTGGAGACCTCCCTGAGCATAAATGCCCATGATCTGGGGCTGTCTAAAGCAGTGAATGGATCACGGCATAAAAAACTCTGTTAAAGTTGCTTGTCTCTGTCTCTCTTGTTCATGAAGAAAACAAAGGAACTTCCAGAACTTTAAAAAATTACAATTAATTAATTAATTAAAAACACAAAAAGTTCAAATATTTTGCATCCATTTCAATTGAGATATGGTGGAAAAGGCATTGCAGTTTGTTAATTTCCCATGGGGCATGCTTTCTCCTCTTCCAAGAAACAGCAAATAGTGACCATGAAAGTGGCGTGAACCTATCATCACACATCACTAAGAGTATTTAGTCTTACAAATAACTATCCTAAAACTCAGTAGCATTGCCTGACATAAAAAAGGTTCTATATGCTCTTTGGAGACTTATTCTTCAATCTTTTCAGCTCTGAACTGTTCTGTTTAACTTTGCATCACCGTATCTCATCAGAAGAGTAAACATGTGACTGATATTTGCTATATGCAGTTAGTTGACTACATTAGAAAGGTCCGTTCAAAGTGTCTCCTGCTTTTTCTTTTATCTCTATTATAATATTCATTTATTAATGCAATAATTTTCTGTATTCTTTATATTTATATAAATATATATTTATTTATATGTATTTTTATCTTTATATTTATATTTATAATATATTTATATACTTTATTTATATTCTTAGTTGATTTCTATTTATTTAGTAAACTTATTCTCAAGTAATCCATTATTTATGTAATAAATTATTTTCTGAATTTTATTTAGATTCTTAGTTGATTCTTATCTGTTCAGTTAACTTATTTGCAAGATCTCAGGGAATCTTACTTTGAAGCTTTATTGGATCCAAAGGGAATACTTATTCATTATAATACCAGATAGTATTTAAAATATTTTATATTTAGACTTTTTATTTGCAATTTGAAATAAGAAATGCTTTTATCTTCCATAAAAAAAGTTTACGAATCATGACTAAAATTTCTTGTTGATTTTATTCTAATTACTTCTAGAATAAATTTTATTTATTGGTTTCTCTCTTTAGCAAGAAAGAGAGAGATATCATATTCCATCAGGTCCCGACACTGTGATCCACATTTTGCCTTCAGCCAGCCCTGGATCATGGACAAGTGTGTGCCTGGCATATTCAAGGATATCTCTGGACTTGAACTGGAAACCTTTCCATTTTACTACTGTGCCACCATCGGGTTCCCTTCAAATTCCAATTAAACTTCTGCACATTCAGTGGTGAATGACTATCAAGAGTTAATTTATGCAAAAGGTGTTTACTTTTCTATTATGCTAGTCAGTCAGGAGGCATTCTGTCATTCAAATATATAGCAAAGAGCTGCCTCATTTGCACCACTATGAAAATCCTGATTAGTAAAGGATGATAAAGTAACCTAATATTTTATAAATTTAAAATTTTTAACTTTCAAGTGATAAAATAAAAATTGAAATATATGTATTAGGTACATATAGATACAGAAATTTCTTATAATGACATAAATTGTTAAACTTATTATAAACTATATTCTAACATTTTGATAAGGAAATGTCATAGATTTGGACAATTAAAAATTAATGATATTACCTGAGATAAGTAAAGTGCCCATTCAAATTCTACTTGAGTGTTTAAATGGGGAAAAATTACACTCAGAGTGTATCATCTATGGGCCAGCACCGTCACACAGCAGTTAAGGGTTATAAATGGAGAACCAGATCCCTCATGACTGACTGTGGTTCGAATCTAGTCCCCAGAGGTTTAAAAAACATGCCAGGTGTGTGAGTGTGTGTGTGAGTGTGTGTGTGTGTGTGTGTGTTTCCCAAATCAAGACAAGATAGAAGAGCAGAGGGAAAGGATTACAGCTGCATGAATATGCTTGAGTGGTACACTCTCTCTTACTCTCTTGGGAGCACACATGTCCTCTGGAAATTAAAAAAAAAGTAAAATAAACATAAAATAAAATACAAATGTCATTATAAAAAAAGTCTATCTAGTGCTTCAAGATTCATTATATTTGATAATGTTATGCTCTTCCTTAGCTAAGATAAATGTATTTATTAAATAACCTATTAACTCAGTTTCAAAATTTAAAAACTGGATTAACTTTATATATTTATACAAATTATTAAATGGATACATGTTAAAAAGTTATACATTCAGAGCATTAGGTGGTGTGAGGGGAAGCCATATTAGTTCTATCAACTACTAAAATCAGAACTACCTTAGGTACTTCTTAAAAAGACACATTTCTGGGAACTTTTCCAGAAATAATGAACCAAAATTTATGTGTGAGAGCTCAGGAATGTACATTTTAACAAGCTTCTTAGATGATTTTTATGTACATTAAAGTTTGGAAATTACTGCCCTAGGTTATACTTGTGTTTTTTATATTCTTTCAATTTTGCAAATGTATGTGCTGGAATAGGAATATGTGAGTTTGATTTACATAAAAGCAATTTAAATTATGATTGTATTCATTAATCAGAAATAATTAGAACAGTTGGTATGCATTAAGCGTCTAACTGAGCTCAATGCTCTCCATGCATTATATTAAATGCCCATAGAAGATTTAAGCAGGTTAAAGGGGTTAACTAACAAAGCCCACGGGCACAAAGGAAGACAGTGGTGACCCAGGGTCACAACCAGATCTATCGAGCTCCAACACTCGTGCTTTGTCCACTGTTTCACACAGGTTTGAATCACTTGGGAAAGGGGATTTTAAACATTTGGATATTGTGCTGAATGTTTTATCTTTGTTTTTCACATCTGTTATAATTTTTCCATCTCGTTTACCATGGAAAGTTAATGAGAAGGGACGACATCCAGTTCTTTACTTGGATCAGACAATGAGATATAGATAGGAAATAGAAGTTCAGGAGAAGTGTGGAGTGGGAATTTATACTGCTGAGTCACAGGTTGGCTACATACTGGTGTGTGAGTCCAGCTGCTTTAAAGAAACTTTTCTATGCACTGAACATATAGCAATCATGCCAAAAGTCCCAAAGACAAAGATGAAGGAGAAAGGAACACAGCAGGACTGTTCTCCATCTCTTTGTGACTCTCAGGCAAGCATTACATGCACTGGCAAAACACACACACACACACACACACACACACACACACACACACAAAACAAAACAAAACAACCACTCCTTTTTACAGCTAACCTCCTTTCTGGTAACTATCTCCTCCCCCTGCCACTTCAGTCCTAGAGGTAGAAAAGTCATCCTACCCAGATCTTAAAAGTTTCTCTTCTTAAATGCCCTAAGCCCTACCAACATTTGTAATATTTTTTAAGAAAAAAATTCTTTAAATAACCAGTTGAATGTTCCATCTGTTTTTTACCCAGAACCCTAAACAATCAATTCTTCAGATTAATAAATATTTTTTTAATTCTAACTTTATTTATTTTAATTTGACCAGAGAGGGACACAGTGAGAGAGAGAGAAAGTGAGAAAGCTGCCAGGTCTGGGACTCAAACTGTGGTTAGCCATGTGGCAATCCAGTCCCCTTAACCATTGGCCCCTCAATAAATTTTTTTTAAACATGCACTCTAAGTTTAAAACTTCTAGTAAAAAATTTCATTTTAGAATGCCTTAACAAAAAATATTTAGGAATTATCTAGAGACAAGATTTATGTTGAGAAATTATACAATTAAATTTAAATATGTGGATAGTTTTATTGAATATGATTAATATTGGAATGTGTGGAATAAAGTTGATAGTAAATAAGATATAATTAACTGTAAAAATACAGAACTCAGTAATAATGGCTGAAGTATAACTGAAGATCAACTAGATAGGATATAAAAAAGGATACAGAAGACTTGAGCTTCAACAAATTTGATGTAAAAGACACCTATAAAACACTCTTTTCTTTTAATTTTTATTTTTATAAAGAAAAAATTTCAAGGACCAGCAGTTAGCGTAATGGCCATGTCGCTGAACTCCCGTTGTTCAAGTCCCGGACCAGGTGGTTTAAACTCACGCCAGGTGCATGTGCGTGTGTGCCAAAGATCCCAAGAGGAGAATGGAGGAGAAGGGATTACGGCATGGCCATCCCCCCTGGGGAGTGATTTCTTGCTTTCTATCTCTCTGTCTCTCTCTGTCTTTCTGGCAAATGCACGCACCGTATAGCAAAAACCTCTCAAAAAAAAGAAAAAGAAAAAATTTCAGAAACTTTTTTAACAGAGAATTTTGCATTCTTTTTTTATTTCACTTTTTTATACATTCAATCATTTTTTTTGCTTACAAAGTGAATATTTCAATATGTGAACATTTCTCCCTAGTCTAGTTGATTAAACTATAAAATATGTTCACAGATAATACCACATTTGTCTTATTAATGTTTTGCCTCCGAATTTTTCTTCTAAATGTCCTTCCTCAGGCCCTACTCTTCCACACACACTGTATTTGATATTTACACCCATTTATTGTGTTTGTATGTCCTTTAGTCAATCAGTTTCAGTCATAGAGTGTGGATATACTGTATATATTAAGTGGGGACATATAATGTCTCTCTTTCATAACCTGTCTTGCTTCACTCAGCAGTAAGTCTTCTATATTCTTTCACTTTCTGTCAAAAGCCAGGGTTTTGTTGTTTTTTTATGGCTGAATAGTATTCCATAGAATATATGTGCCACAGTTTTTCAATCCATTCATCTGCTCGGGGACATTTGGGTTGGTTCCATGTCTTAGCAATTGTGAATAGTGCCACAATAAATGTCGATGTGCAAGCACTTTTCCAATGAAGAATTCTTCTGTCCTTTGGGTAGATAACAAGTGGAATTGCTGGATCATATGGCACTTCTATTTGTAGATTTTTGAGGAACCTCCAAATTGTTCTTCACAGTGGCTGGACTAATTTACATTCCCACCAGCTGTGTAAGAGAGTTCCCCTTTCACCACACCCCTGCCAACACTTATCATTTTTTTTTTTTTAATCTTAGACATTCTAACTGGGGTTAGGTGGTATCTCGTTGTTGCATTCTTTTTTATATTAAATGTTTATCCCCTTTGTTCCTTCTACCCACTCTCTACCACTCACTCCCCTCCTTTACAGTATCTGGTATCTACACTTATCCTTTCTATTAACATATCTTTAGATCTTTCAGTTTCTGCCATAGAATCCAAATATTCCGTACATACTAAATGGGGATATTCAGTATGCATCTTTCAAAATCTGGCTTACTTCACTTGACAATAAGTTCTCTATATTCATCCACTTTGAATCAATCAATAGGGTCTCATTGCTTGTCATGGCTGAGAAATATCCCATAGTTTAAGTGTGCCACAGTTTTTCAAAGCAGTCATCAGATCTTGAACATGTAGTTTGATTCCATGTCTTACCAATTATTAATGATGGATATGCAAGTATCTTTTCAACTGAGTGGTTTCCTATCCTTTAGATAAATAGCAAAAATGGAATTACTAAGTTATATGGTAGTTTTATTTCTAGTTTCTCAAGAACCTCCATATTATTTTCCACAGAGGTTATACTAATTTCCATTCCCACCAACAGTGTAAGATGATTCCCTTTTCTCCAGAGCCTTGTCAGCAGTTGTCGTTCTTTCTGTTTTTGATACCAGACATTCTAACTGGGGTTAAATATTACCTTATTGTGGTTTTAATTTGCATTTTTCTTATGATAAGAGACTTTTTATATGCCTTTTGGATATTTTTTAATCTTTCTCAGAGAGTTGTTTTTTCACTTCATTTGCCCATTTTTATATTAGATTATTCATTATTTCATGGGTGTGCTGCTTGTGTACCCATATATTCTGAATATTAATTCCTTGTGTGAGGAAAAATGTGCAAATATTTCTTCCCATTCTGATTATGGTCTTTTCACTCTAATTTTTATTTCTTTTGCTGTGAAGAAGCTTGTTTATGTGGAAATGTATCTACAGCTCTAAAGCAATTTACATTTGAGGAACAGAATTTTATTTTTTAAAGAAGAATATGACACTGATATATCAACAAATTCTTGTTTTTATTTGTGGTAGAAAATATTGGAAGTATCTTTCAGGAAATTTATTTTGATAATCTGTTTTGAGACAATCTGGGAATATGCAGTCTAATTTCAAGCCCTGTTTGCAAGTTTTTCACTGATTAAAGCAGTTTAGCACTATAAGACAATGTCTTCTATATGTTCTGCAGGGAGTCTAGTATTTCCTTCTTGCTAGTAATTTCCTAGAATCTCAAATAATTGTGTTTTTGAGAGCTTGAGATACAAGACTCTCGTTTATGAAGGTGTGCTTACATATCAGTTGAAGGCAGTGACTATCTTCAAGGGATATCTCCACTTGGGAAAAGAAGAAAGCAGACACTGAGGACCACATTGATCTGTGACAACATTCTCTTGGGTATCACCATAAATAGTCAAAGAATCCTTGTCAAAAAAGGTAGTATGATTTTATATGTATTCATAGGTGATGTGAATGGTTAATGTTGAATTTCAGCATTACAAATGAAATATGATGAATTGAAGAAAATTTCACACAATTTTACCACCTCATTTTTAAATATCAAAACATTTTAAAATGTTCTTTTTTGATATTTGACATAGGGCACATGCACTTGCTGCACAGAGACAGAGAGATATAGACAGCAAAAGTGAGTAATCACCTCTTGGGGAAATGGCCATGCTACAATCTCTTCTCCATTTTTCTCTCAGGATTTTGGGCATGCATGCACCTGCTACCGATGTGTTTTTTAAACTGCTGGATCCAGGACTCGAATAATGAAGTTGTGCCTGTGTAATACAGTGCTTTAACCACCACTCTACCATTCTTAATGTCAAACCATTTTTAAGTTAATTTTTATTATATAAATGTTGAGTAGATATGTCCTAAGTCTCTGATTTCTCTCATAGGGGAGCTAGAACAGTTAATGTCCTGGATGGTGTTCCTTCATTTTGTTAGACTACTTTGAGGATTTAAATAAGAACTTTACAAGCAAGAATTCATGAAATCATTAAAATATAGAAATAATCTAGTAATGTAGGTGGTGAGGACTTTACAAGTCTATTTTCATCATCAGATAAAAATATAAAATGTTCTTTCTTCCAGATTCACACAACACTTTCTCAACTTGTATTTGTCAGATATCAAATTGTTTTCAATCTAACTTCCATACTTTTCTTTCTCTATTATGTAATCTGTATTTTACTATATAAAACAGCAGTGCACCTGTTTAGATCTTTTCAACAAGGAGACACCAAAATGAGATTAGACATGCACAATATTTATAGAGGAATTGTCTTGGAAAAATAAAGGGACGAGGACAAAAAAGTAGTCAAGGAGAAACCTCCAGACAGTCATGTATAAATGAGAAAAGGAAAGAAGGATAAAGGGCCAATAGTAACCTGTAGCTCTGTAAATGTCTTTCCAGGCCCAGTGGGGAGCACCAGAACGACAATTTCATACCAGATGATGTCTGTATTCAGCAGGAGTACCCCAGTTCAATCAACCCAGCGGTGGTTCGTCATTGACTGGAGTACCACAGGATGTCCTTAGCATGAATCCAAAGGAGTAACAGATAGTTGGAGACTATTTGCCAACTCTGTACTTCACAATAGGCTCTCTTGACTGAAGAAATGAGTGGTTGGGACCAGCAGTTAGCGTAATGGCTATGTCGCTGGACTCCCATGTAGTCGACTACGGTTCGTGTCCTGGACCAGGTGGCTTAAAACTCACGCCGGGCACGTGTGCGTGTGTGCCCAAGATCCTAAGAGAAGAATGGAGGAGATGGGATTGCGGCGTGGCCATTCCCCCTGGGGGTTGATTTCTTGCTTTCTGTCTCTCTGTCTGGCGAGCACATGCATCCTATTGCAAAAACTTCTCCAAAAAAAAAAAAAAAGAAAGAAAGAAAGAAAGAAAATGAGTGGTGCCCCTTCATGACCACGACAAACAGCATTCTGGAGAACTCTTCATACTCAAGAATATATGCAATATATTATTTCTCTGCACTTTCAGAGCCTACTAAATTTCATAGATACAGTTGACAGATATATATTTATGTCAAATAAATATTTATTTGTTTATTGAAAGATAGAATAGAAAAATATTTTTTACTGTAGACAAGAGTTTTAAACTACATGACAGCTAAACTAAAATTAGAAGCTAGTCAAAAAAGAAGAAAACATGACTATGTATTAACAAAAAAAGAGAAGTGAATTTAAAATTATATCCTAGGAAGGAGATGGATCAATTTTTATTCTTTTATGTATTTGGAAGTGCTAGATAAACTTTTAAAAGATCCTTGATTGTGAATATTATTGAGATATTCTTCTGGACAGGAAATAGGGATTAATTGAGTATAGAGTCACCTATGAAAGAAGAATCAGTTTTTTAAAGGGTTAGAAAATCTAACTAGTATAAACACACCATCTGATATCTAATTAGGTGGATTAAGTTTTAAATATTAGGACCATTGCTGAAACAATGCTCACATTATGAACAACCCTAGGAATATGGGTAAAATATTTTGTGGTAACTTAAATTTTCCATGAACCAGTCAGGACTGAAAATATGACTCACAGCCAAAGTCACAGCCTGTTTCTTCCTTTGTTTCTTGAACATTTTCATTATGTTTGACATGTTGAAAAATATTTTTTGTGACACACGAGTAACTCTTAGCAGTGGGTAACCAACATGAGGTCATAAGGTTTCTCTTACCCAATAACACTCACTGAGAAAATAGACAAAGAGCAGGAATGAAACCACTATTCTGCTAACTCTGAACATACTATAACAATTTAAAATTTCTAAGCACTAATACTAGTTTAATTCCCTTAGCATAATGTAGATGGTCATAGCAAAAAAACATAACCTGAAATTTAACTACTAATATCTGTACAAGGAAACTACATGTATGTGCCACTGCAAAAAAGAAAAAAAAAAAAAAAAAGAAAGAAAGAAAGAATAAAAGCCTTTGTTAAATTCCCTAAGGAATCAGAAAGATTTTTGAACCATTTTTCTTTCTATAAATAAATGCATTTCTTAAATGATTCTAAATAAATATTTATAACTCTATAAACACTCATTTCAAAAATAATTCCTAATGTAGTTTTAAAAGCACCCTTAATGAGGTATTTTAGGAAAATAGCTGAAGATATTTAAAACTAAAAAAATACAATTTATGAAATTATGAATAGTCATTTAGGATGCTATAGCACATGGAAATGAGCAGCAATCTTATTACCTGCTTGCTAATCAAAACTATGCCTTTGGGGGCAGCTGCCGTAAAGCAGTGTTTTTGCAACATTCCCCAACACTGAAGCTGCATGAGATGGCCCAGGTTCACATCCTGATGTCCTCCCTTATAGGAAGTACCCTGATCCTGGCTGGCTGAAGCTTGGGGGGGGGGGGGGGGGATTGCAGCATGAAGACTTGGTTGGGAGTGATTACCTCTCCTTTTGTGTCTTTATCTTTCTCTCTCTCTCTCATGGAAGAAATAAGTAAACCTAAAAATATGCACTTTTGACTTACAATAATAATAAATTATATTTTTGTAGAAAAATGAACAGGATGTCACTGTAAATACCCTTCCTCTTCATTTTGTAATTAATAAATCAGAACTATGATCTGGTCTGCAATATGTTTTGTTTTAGGTTTGTTCATAGGGCACATGGACTTGCCAGAAAGAGACAGAGAGAGGGAAGGCAAGCAATCACCCCCAGGAAGGATGGCCACACTGCAGTCTCTTCCCCTCCATTTTCCTCCAAGGATTTTGGACACACACACACATACTTCCGGCATGATTTTCAAGCTGCCTGCTTCAGAGACTTTCACTGTGGTTAGCCATGTGGGAGTTTAGGACCTTAGCCACCACACCACCTGCCGGCCTATGCAATATGTTTCTAACAATAATATTCATTTGTGCAATAAAACAAATATATTTACATGACCTGAACACACACATGCTTCATATTCAGTTTTTCATCTACCTGTAAAGAACACTTTTACTTGTTCGATACTTAAAAAGTAATTAATAAATTGCTTTAAAAAAAATCCAGACATTTCCAGGAGAGAGGAAAGAGAGAAAAGCAGTAAATGGATATTATGTTTGCTTGATAATGTCCACTCACTGATACCTTTCCATGACCATCTCTGTAACATTTCTCTAGGCCTAGCAGGGGGAAGAATTGGACAAATGCATGGGGAGGATTTTATTAAGTAGTTATAGAAATGAGTCTCAAACCACCATGCTACTACTTCTTGAAATCAGCTGTCTTAGATTTTATACGAGTGAGATCATGTGATAGCAGTATACTGTATTCTTAAAGCGGAGAGAGTGGATGTTAAATGTACTCTCCACAAAAGTACATGAAAACATGCATATATTTTAGAGAGAAAGTGAGAAATCATCTCCCAGGGTGATGGCCATGTTGCAATCCCTTTTCCTACAATCTCTTCTCAGGATTTTGGGTGCTCACACACATGCCCAGCATATTTTTCAAGCCCCAGGTTGGAAAGCCAGCATCATAGTTGGCCATGTAGGATTCAGTGCCTTAATCAGCCTGTTACCCACTGGCCTGAAAGTTCATATTTTAATCAGCTACATTCAACTATTCCACAACATGCAAGAGGACTTCAAATGCTCATGGCAAAATAAAACTTAAGTATGAGTTTATTTTGGTGCAAAACAAGTTTAAAATCCATGATAGTGATATCTTTCTTGTATTTATGTTGTTTTGCCAGAGAGCATGTGCGCTCACTAAAAACAGAGGAAAAAATAGGGAGATAGAGGATGAAAGCACCCCACGAGATGTGATCAAGCCACAATCCCTTCTTTTTCATTTCCCCATGATATTGGAATTTAGGGTACATGCACACATACACCTGTCCTGTTTTTGAAATAGCTGGGTCTACTATTCAAGTCATACAATCAACCACGTGAGATCTGGCTCCCTTAACCATTAGTTCATGGAGCTAGCCCAAAGTTTTTTCATAATATGCATTTTCTAAAAACTTTCATAATATACATTTTCTACATAGTTTTGAAGGCCCCCAAACCCATATATATTTCAAACATATTGTATGTGATAAATACGTATGATTTTATGTATGTTTAAAAATAAATAAATACAAAAAAGACTTTAAAAAATGGGACCAGTAGTTGGCGTAATGGCTATGTCACTGGATTCCCACACAGTCGACCACTGTTCAAGTTCTGGACCCGGTGGCTTAAACTCATGCCGGGCACATGTGTGTGCATGCCCAAGATTCTGAGAGGGGAATGAAGGAGAAGAGATTGTGGCATGGCCATTCTCCTTGGGGGGTGATTTCTCACTTTCTGTCTCTGTCTGTCTCTGTCTTCCTGGGGAGCCCACGCACCCTATAGCAAAAATTTCTCAAAAAAAAAAAATCAATAAATATATAAATTTAAAGAAAATAAAATTTGATAACTGTAATGCATAGTTTATATCAACAGAAAATACAGAATAATATAGAAAATTGTATATACACATACAACTTTGCTTTATCTCATTAAAATGAAAAAAACGTGACATAAGTAAGAATAAATCCAAAAGAAAAAATAAAATGGAGAGTTATTATACAAAATAAGAGATGTCAATAAAATGTTGAAAGAAAGAAAGCCAGTCAGCAAGTGGTGACTCAGGGAAGACAGAAATGTAAGCAGATTTCTTCCACAGTGTGATCAAATGAAAAGCAAGCTAATTTTATAGTAGAAATGGAATTTCAGCAAATGAAACATCTACCTATGAATGAGAAATTGGCTGAAAATTGCTCAAACACTAGTTAGAATCCCACATTTACCTCAGTTAGCCACAGACTGCTCTCTTGTTTAATGACAAAACAACAGCAACGAAAATCTCTGTTCAAGCTTAAGCAGAGAGACTTCATGTCGCTGGACTCCCACGTAGTCGACCACGGTTCGAGTCCCGGACCCAGCAGCTTAAACTCACACCGGGCGTGTGTGCGTGCATGCCCAAGATCCCGAGAGGAGAACGGAGGAGAAGGGATTGCGGCGTGGCCATCCCCTCTGGGAGGTGATATTTCGCTTTCTATCTCTGTCTCTCTCTGTCTGTCTGGCGAGCGCACTCGCCCTATAGCAAAAACCTCTCCAAAAAAAAAAAAGAAATTGAATTCAGATAAATATCTCTGAACAAGAAATAGGATTGCCAAGAGATGATCCAAATCTGACTTGGACCGCTAAGCAGTAGCTAGACATGCATGCAAGCAGATTGGGAGAATAGTGGAAGTGTCCCAGTTTATCCTCTGACAGGTTAGGTGCAGAGCACATAATAGTCACTGGATAAGTGGGACTCTGATCAGTAAAGAAGAGAATTTCTTCCTAATTCATTCATTAATAAAACTTTAAGATTCATATTTAATCCTGTGGCTATCAAGTACTATGATTATGCATATCAGCTTTATATACATACAATGTGTGTGTGTTTGTGTGTGCGTGTGTGTGTGTGTATACACATACACATACATAAAACATTGTCTTTCATTGTTTTGAATTTCTAGATTTTTGGTAAAAAGTTACATTCAAAAATAATTTCTCTAAATCTGTCTCTGAGTCTTTCTCTCTCTGTATATATACACATATGTATACATATATATCTCTCTATATATTTACTGAATTTAAACATGGACTAGAAGCAATTTGGGGTGAGAAAAGTAAAAACTTTGGCATGAAACTATGTGAATAATATTCTAATATTTCACTTGTAATGATTGGTGATATTTTAAGTGGTACATACAAACTACATTATAGTAATAACTGCTCACTGAAACCAGAATTCTTGCCTCACTCGTGGTGTTTTTAGGTTTATCAAAGTAATTGGCATTTAGGCAGGTATTGATACTCATTAAGTACACAAGTGTTCTATAAGCTGTGAATACTTAAAAGGACGGAAGATTGTTATATTATAAATATTACTAAAGAATATGTACTATTATCATTTTCATTTAATGTGAGCTTTCATTGATTTGCAATATTATATTTTCAAATTTATAATATTATTTCAAGTAAATAGAGAAATTGAGTGAATTGTAAAATTTGGAAGTAAAATTATT
The DNA here is from genome assembly GCA_026018925.1 of Tupaia tana. Taxonomy (NCBI): domain Eukaryota; kingdom Metazoa; phylum Chordata; class Mammalia; order Scandentia; family Tupaiidae; genus Tupaia; species Tupaia tana. The sequence goes on along the minus strand of JAKSZU010000001.1, from coordinate 171,602,728 downwards.
AGAAAATAATTTCATTATATTTATAACCTATAATATTAAATAATGTTCAGATTCCTTTTTTGAAGACAGCACTTTAATGCAATTGAAGAGAGAATAAGAAAACATTTTTAAAGATCTCAACTAACTTTGAGATATTCTTCTGTATTATTCTGGTAAATTATTCAGAAAAATGTACTCTATGTCCTGTGTAATATTTAAAGTGCTGATTCATAGTGAAAAAGTAATCATTTTTAAAAAATTAATTCTATACTCATTTAAAATGCAATTTGTTGCTTTTCCATTCATTTAAAAGCTTTGTACTTGTGTTTTCTTTACTTATAACTGCGTAAATACCTATGCACAACTAGAACACTCTGCAGCTTTTACATCTCGTATTAGCACCAAATCTGGATGTTCTAAAACTTATCAACTCTATAAATTAAATATTGCATATTATTATATGTAAACAGTATAAAATCATATAATATATATATAACACATAAAATACATATGATATATAAGATGGATTTTCACAGTTTGGAATATGTTCAGACCACAGAAACACAGTACAATAGCTAAAGTAATCTACAAATTGACAGCAGAGGGCACCCGTTTCCTACTATGGAGACAAACTGGACTAGTTCCCTGTGTACATTATTTCATAAACATCTATTCTTTATCAGTTTATTTAGGGAAAAAAAAAGAATAAAATGTGCTTGTTTCCCCCCAAAAAAATAATTAAGAAAGGAAAACTAAATTTAAAAATACTGTTGGTCAAATCACTAAAAGAAAATGCTCCTAAATTAAAAACAATGGGTAGCTTTTAAAGAAAATACAAACAAAGCTTATTTATTATCTATCTTTGCCACAATCATCACTTACAACTTCCATCAATAATTTCTGTCTATATCTATATATCAGTAACCAGGTGTTTTTTATAGTAAATATTTATTTCCTATGTATTAATATTGATAACAATCCTTGTAATTTTGAGGCACAACAAAATTAAAAATACCTACTTTTATTTAAATAATTATAGTAGTTTATTGTACACAGCTAAAGCTGTGTGTATACACATGAATATGTGTATGTGTATAAATATGTGAAAGAGGGAAAGAGAAAGAGAATATTATTGAGTTGTAAAACATTTTTATGCAAATTATTTTATTGTATTTTTCTTAAGACATATTTAAAAGGATGAAATAGAGTGTTTCTTACAAGGAGTTAAGTAAGTTACTAAAATCAAAATTTTGAATTTAATAAAAAATTCAGTAATAATATGCATTCATTTTAGTTTTAAATCACATTCATTGCTGCACTTTTTTTTTACTCTTATTTATCTAATAAAGAAGTGAACATTATTGATCTGACATCTATGGGACTTATATCATGTGAATCAACCCAGTCTCCTAAGGTTTTTAAATATCTCCTGCTATTGTTTTATAATAAAATTGCCCTTTTATTGGTAAGCATAAAGAGTATTATTGTAATAAATATTTAATGAAAAATTATGTTTTTTCACTGATTTGGTACCAGAGTAATACATGTTTATTAGTAGAAGGGTAAGAGCATTTAATGCTCTGTTTGCAACAGAAGATCATGTGATAGAATGAATGAATATATAATTGTGACCTTCATACTTTTTTGGTTTTACCTATGATGAGTAAGTCATCATCTCCTAATCTCTTCTATGTTTCTCTTTTAGATTTATTTATTTATTTACTTATTTTTTGGAGAGGTTTTTGCTATAGGGCGTTTGTGCTCACCAGAAAGACAGAGAAAGACAAAGAGACAGAAAGTGAAAAAACACCCCCTAGAGGGTATGGCCACACCACAATCCCTTCTCCTCCATTCTCCTTTCAGGATCTTGAGCACACACACACACACACACACACACACACACATACACACATGCCCAGCATGAGTTTAAGCCACTGGATCCAGGACTCAAACTGTGGTTGACTACATGGGAGTCCAGCGACATAGCCATTACACCAACTGCTGGTACCATACTGATTCATTTCTAATTAACAAAATGAAATTCACCTTTGGTGATTATAATATATAATCTGTAAATAGATACATAAATATTTTTAGAGTTTTTTCTATAAATTTAATATTTGAAAAATGTTATAGTAAATATTATATGTAATATACATAATCTAGAATATATTGATTTTGAAGTAAGTAAATGAATAAAGATGTCTGTAGTAAACATATAATTAATTTGAATTAAAAATTTCTTCAAAATATAATTTCTTTTTTCTTTTGGAGAGGTTTTTGTTATAGGGCATGTGTGCTCAACGGAAAGACAGAGAGAGACAGAGAGACAGAGAGACAGAAAGCGAAAAATCACACCCCACGGGGATGGCCTTGCCGCAATCCCTTCTCCTCCATTCTCCTCTTGGGATCTTGGACATGCACGCACACGCGCCCGGCATGAGTTGAAGCCACCAGGTCCGGGACTTGAACTGCGGTCGACTACCTGGGAGTCCAGTGACATAGCCATTATGCTAACTGCTGGTCCCTCAAAATATAATTTTAATGTTGACAATTCCCAACTAATTCAATTACATTAGAAAAATAGAGAAGCAAAATGTAATCAAATTTAAGTAGAAATTGAAGGATAAATAATTATCTAATATTGTATACCAAAATTCTCTTTTATGTATTTCCATCGATGTCTTGGTGCATTAAATATTTCCATTTTCAAGTTAGTATTTAATAAAGTCTATGAGCTATGAATGATTTATTTCTCAGTTGTGATTATAGCAATATTAGTTATGGCTTGCTTTTGCTTAAAATTAAAATATTGATCACTACATTACTTCAAAGAATTTAAAGACAAAATTTTGAAACTAACATTCAAAACATTCAGTTTTCATTGCATAATTTATTATATCTCTATGCTCAAGACAATTTGCATGCAAGTCAATAAAAACACGTTACAATTTTTGGAGAGGTAAATAAGGACTTAGAATTTAGAATACGTTCTTTGATAAATAAAGACAATAAAGTCAAAGAAAATAATTTCTACTATTGTTTGAAATATCTACTTGTTTTAAAGATGTTGGAAACACTGTAGCCAGTTTGAGCTCAGGTTGCTCCTCTTAGAGGCAGATATTATTCCCCGAATGCTGAGCATAATATTCTCTGACGAGGAACATAAAATTAATGAATCCTGATTAAAATTTAACAACATCGTACTAGTCCTATTGCTAGGAAAATACATTGACGTAACTATTGAATGTTTTAAAATCTTTTAAAAACTCTTTGACAAGTGTATTATCATCTGTCTTGAGTGAGCAAATAGTAAGAGGCAAGATAAGAACTCAAGTTTTCTAAAAATTTAGATTAGGACTTACCATTTTATCATATGAAAAGTTATTTTCTCCACATTAGCATTGAGACACAAAATTATGCCCATTTTTAAGTAAAACATGTGCTCGATATTATTAAGCTAGTAAGATGACAAGCACAACTGGGATAATTTCTTCAATTTTAGACATTTTTGCTTTCATGATCAACAATCCTCATCTGTATATATTTCACTTTGAATTTTCTATGAAACTGTTTCTACGTATCTTTCATCATGACTAATTCTCTATCTCCATATTTCCAGGACCATCATTTTAAATGTTTTACACTCAGATTCCTTGATTGGCGCTGTAGACTTAGCAATGAAAGCATGCAGGATAGTAGTAACAATGCTCATAAAGTGGTATGAGTTTTCTAGTTCAGGGATATTATCCTTTTTCTTCCATGATTTGTTTTACTTTTGTCCTGTATTTTAAAGTAAGTTGATTTTAATTATATATGTTTTGGCAACAGTCTTCCATGCAAAATGACAGTTGATTCCCATCGTCAGCAGTCTTACAAATCAATACAGAGGGCTCCATGATTGATCCTGTTATTGCAATCAGTATAGATTTTGAACAAACCATCAGCTGTGCCACAATCTATTTGGGCCCAGAAACTGCATCTATTCTTTTTTAGGTCTTACCTTTTAGAAAGGAAGGTGTTGGACTGAATACAAATTCGCAAAAAGTCATTTAATCAATAAAGCAGAAGGCGATAAATGACAAGTAAACCTATGTGAACAGTAGCCAGCCAAATGCTCTCTATGGCACTAATCAGGGGACAAAACCGTTTTTTCTTAAGCTAAAGTAGCTTATTTGGGATAAATGATTGAAGTCCGAATAAAAACAGTTAATATATTGTAAGAACTGATAGAGCAAGATGGCAGAAGCGCAAATCTTTATCTGTTTTTAGTTCTTACCTTTTTCATGCCTCTCTCCTCTAAATTTTTCTGTTTCTGTTAATATCTCAATCACAGAATTGCAACTTCAATCCCATCTCAGTTAGTTGTTCTTTTATCTTTCTCTTTCATTTATTTCGTCATCAGATATTCTACTACAGTCTTCTCTTCTGCCCCATAAAATATTTACTGGCCACTTTTCACACTGAGGCATCTTCTTTCATTCTTTCATGCCTCTGAGGTCTATTACTAGCCATTAGCCTGAAATAGGAAAGATAAAATTTAAAGTTTTACATGCCACATAAATAAAAAAAAGCAAGATCCTGAATGCAGGTCTGTATACTTCCAAGACGGTTTTAAGCATTATGAAATACGGTTACCCAAGGAATGTATTATATTTTTCCCTTCCATTCTTCTTTCCATCAAATTACTCCATTGTGTACCTTGTTTTACAGTTCTCTCTCTCTTTCTGCTCACTTTCAACCCACAATCCATCCTACCAAATATTGCCAGAATTGTCTTTCCATGTCATACCTCTGTTAAAAAACACGAAAACAAAGGAAAGCAAAACAAAACAAAAAAACCTTTAAGAATTGTCTTTCCATATTACCTGAAATGCAAATTTAATTCAGAAGCCCATTTTAATCAACTACATTCTGACTCCTTACCATATACTCTGAAAGCAAAACATAGACCTATATATTCAAAGTTAAATCATTCACTTTTCCTCAAACTTGACCTAATTTTTTTTACCTTCATTGCTTTGTTTACTCTACATTTTCTTTTGGGAAGATTTCTCCCTTTCAGTTTGTTTATAAGAATGCTCTCTATCCTCTAAATCCATATTTAAATGCAATCTCATCCATGATACATGTCAAAAATGTCTCAGAGTAGGGACCAGCAGTTAGCGTAATGGCTATGTCGCTGGACTCCCACGTAGTCAACTGCGGTTGGAGTTCCACACCCGGTGGCTTAAAACTTACGCTGGGCGCGTGTGCGTGCGTGCCCAAGATCCTGAGGAGAATGGAGGAGAAGGGATTGCGGCGTGCGTGGCCATCTCCCTGGGGGGTGATTTCTCGCTTTCTGTCTCTCTGTCTCTCTCTGTCTGTCTGACGAGCGCACGCGCCCTATAGCAAAAACCTCTCCAAAAAAAGAAAAAAAAAAAAAAAACTCAGAGTATATCTCATATATATATATATATATATATATATATATATATATTCCATGTATGCATTATATATGTGCATGTATTTATTAAATCTACCATATTTCAATTGTTACATTAAATAACTGCCTGTTCTAATATTTCTTATATAGCCTCTTTTCATATATACTTATGTGCATAACTATTATATTGTCTTAAAAGCAGATTCTTGCAGCCAGCAGATGGCGTAATGGTTACATCACTGTCCTCCCACATAGTCAGCTGCAGTTTAAATCTCAAACCCCATGTCTAGAAACTTATGTTGGGTGCATATTCATGTGTGCCCAAAATCTTGATAGGGGAATAAAAGAGAAGGGATTGCAGCATGGCCATCCACCCTGGGAGGTGATTTCTCACTTTCTGTCTCTCTGTGAGGGTATGTGCCCTATAGCAAAAATATCTCTTGAAAAACAGAAACAAAAACAAAAACAAAGCAAAAAAAAATTCTTTTCAGAAAACTAATTCACCTTCTAAGTACGAGTGAGTGTTCTACATATCGAATACTATAACTTTTTATGTGGAGATGCCATTTTTTCCTCACATGAAAGCATATGTGGTGGGCCAGCTGATGGTTACGCTAGCTACATCCCAAATGGCCTACTATGTAGTCGAAATTCTGAACCCAGTGGGTTGGAAAACATGCTGGGTGTGTATGGGGGCGGGTGCCCAAAGTCCCAAGAAGAAAATGGAGGAAAAGGGACTGTAGTGTAAATATCGGGTGATTTCTCATTTTTCCTTTGCTCGCTCGCGCTCTCTCTCTCTCTCTCTCTCCCCACTTAGTATACATGCCCTATGGCAAAAACTTTAAAATTAAAAGAAAAAGAGCCAATGTAAAAAAAGAATCAACAGACGCCATAATGGTTACGGTACTAAACTCTCATATGGCAGACCATTGTTCGAATCTCAGATCTGGTGGCTTGAATCATTCCAGGTGGGTACATGTGCAGATATGCCCCAAATCTTAGGAGGAGGATAAATAAGGGATTGTGGAGTAGTCATACCCCCCTGGGATGTGAATTGTCACTTTCCTTCTGATTGTCTTTGTCTGCATCTCTCTGTTTCTCTCCTATGCGTGCATGCACCCTCTAGCAAAAATCTGAAAAAGAAAAAAAAGCATATGCAGGGAAGACAGAGAGTTGGGTATGTTGAAGAGAGTCACCATGCCATCACTCAACCTTAACCTCTCAAGTTTTCTGCTTCTACATTGTAATCTTTTTCACTTTAGGAAAAGGATTATGGCTCACTCAAATCATTAGTATCCATGATCAAATAAAATGTCAAAATAAGACTTCATTTTTTAAATAATTTTATATGCTTAGAATTAATAATGTTTGATAAAATAAAAACACTAAGGGATCACCAGGTGGGAGGGTGCTTAAAGTGCTAGACTCTCATGTAGCTGACTGTGGTTCAAGTTCCAGACCTGGAGGCTTGAAAAATCACACCAGGTGCGTATAAATGAGTACCCAAAATCCACAGGAGAAGGGATTACAACATGACCATTCTCCCTGGGAGCGATTTCTCACTTTCCCTCTCTCTTTCTCTTTCTGTCTGTCAGGCAAGTGCACACATCTTATGGCAAAAACCTACAAATGTAAAATATTAGTTGTCCATTAGTAAGATATAAATATTAATACAATGATGTTTCATAATTAATTTTGGGTCATCAGAAAAGTCATGACATATTTTTGCATAGAAAACGTGAAAAAATATGTCATGATTTTTCTGACAACCTAATAAAATCTTTTTTCTTTTAGAAGATGCTTTAACATATTTTTTTCCTGAACTAGATTTAAATTATAACAAATATTTTATACTGTTTTAAAATGAAGAATTCTTTGTCGATATCATATAATATGGGACAGTAAATGAACATATGTAGCTCTCTAGCCTGCCACTGAAAACAACAATGACAAAACATCATTTGTGTTCCAAACTGGAATTTATATGTAAGAATGCTTATATTAAGAAAAACATTTCAGGATCAGCAGTTAGAGTAATGGCTATGTTGCTGAACTCCCATGTAGTCGACCACGGTTCGAGTCCCAGACCGGCTGGCTTAAACTCATGCCGGGCGTGTGTGCGTGCATGCCCAAGATTCCAAGAGGAGAATGGAGGAGAAGGGATTGCAGTGTGGCCATCCCCCTGAGGGGTGGTGATTTCTCACTTTCTATCTCTCTGTCTCTCTCTTTCTGGCGAGTGCATGCACCCTATAGTGAAAAGCCTCTCAAAAAAAAAAAAAAAAAGAGAGAAAGAAAAAGAAAAACATTTGATATATGTGTTTGAAATGTTCTAATTTGATTTTTATGATTATTAAATAATAAGTAATAAAATGATGACAGACTTTTTTATGTCAAAAAAGATGTTTTCAAAGAGAAAGTACCTCCCAATGGGGCTTGGTGATGTTAATTTCTATGGTTCTCCATTCCAACTGCCGGGTGTGTTTTTCTTCAAGTTGTGGGACAGACCTTGAACCCTGGCTGGACATGTGGGCTCTGGTTTCCTCTATGCAGATCATAATCCATGGTGCTACAGGGCAAGCTCTTCGACAAACTTTTTAAATGGCTCTTTATTGTAAAAAGAGATAGAGAAGTAATTTATATTTCTTTCTCTGAAATTTTAGATAATTTGATAAAAATTATTTCATATAAAGTCTTTATATTATAGATAGTTTGGTCAAAATAACTTCCCAGGGACAGCAGGTTGCCTTGAGGTTGAGAGGCTGGCCGACTGCAGTTCAGGTCCCAGACCTGGTGGCTTTCTCTCTCTCTCTCTTTCTCTCTGATAAGTGCATGTGCTCCATAGCAAATTAAAATAAAATAATAATAATAATAATAAAATAATTCTTTCAAAATATTTTAAAAGACTTTTCACATTGCTATTGTGAAATCGAGTATTTTCCCTGTAAATCAAAGCACATTTATAAACTTGAAAAAAAAATTGGGCCTTGTCAATTTTTCATTTCATTTGGGCTTGTATGAAATGGACTTTGACATAAAAAATGCCAGAATTTGAATAACTAGGCTGTGACATTTGAATTAGAGAAGAGTACATATTGAAATACCAAAACACCAGTAAGTACTGGCTAGTGCATGTAGAAGTGTCTGAAAAGGTTTTATAATCATAAGAGTAAAGATGATTTGACTTTTAATTAATTGCCAAGTCTGTCATTCATTATGTCTTTAGACTCCTTGAGCAATAAAAGCACTCACAGTTTTAAACTTTAGGTTTTTAAATAAGTCTGTGTATATAAACACTTTAAGCTTGAATCATTCTTAAATCAGAACTATACAAATTATTTTCTTATGATATGAGAAATATGTTCTTTAAAGTCCAGCTTTTAATGTTATTTTCAATAATTATTAAGCAATGGTTTAACCTCAGTTAAAGATTCAAACATACACAAATTATTAACTGACTTCTTTTAATGCTACTATCTACCCATGTTTAATGTAATATTCACTTACCCTTTTTATTTATTGGACCTGTAAGGTATGTCTCTATTGCCAAGTGAAATAATGTTGATTCCTCAACATCTATATGTGGATAATATGCAAGATAATGTTTATCAAATGATTAATATGTGCCATTCTCAGAACCACATGTTCTACATATATCTTAAAAACACAACGTAAGTAAATGTGACTAATATATAAATGTGGTTATGTTTAGATAGATTAATTGGATAATTCATCTTTATAATTTTACAATGCTTTTTTGTGAGGGAGAGAATTTTGCTATAGGGTGCATGCGCTCACCAGAGAGTCAGAGAGAGACTGAGAGACAAAAAATGAGAAATCACCCCCTTAGGGAGATAGCCACACTGCAATCCCTTCTCCTCCATTCTTCTCTTGGGAATTTGGGGACACACACACATGTACCCAGTGTGAGTTTTAAGCCACTGAGTCTGGAACTTGAACTGTGGTTGACTATATGGGAGTCCAGTGACATAACCTGAATTTTGGTTGACTATGTGGGAGTCCAGTGACATAACCATTATGTCATCTGCTGGTCCCCTATAATTTTTTTTTTTTGAGAGGTTTTTTCACTATAGGGCACGTGCGCTCGCCAGACAGACAGAGAGAGACATAGAGACAGAAAGCGAGAAATCACCCCCCAGGGGGGATGGTCACGCCACAATCCCTTCTCCTCCATTCTCCTCTCGGGATCTTGGGCACGCACGCACATGCACCCGGCGTGAGTTTTAAGCCACTGGGTCCGGGACGCGAACCGCGGTCGACTACGTGGGTGTCCAGCGACATAGCCATTACGCTAAATGCTGGTTCCCTCCCCTATAATTTTATAATGCTTATAACAGAAATTATATTTGAAACCAAGTCTGTGTCTAAACACCAGGTTATTAAATCTGTTACAAACTTATTAAACAAATAACCTCACATGAAAGAGATTGTTAAGTCTATATTGAGCTTAAAGCAAATGATGGCAATAGTACTTTATGTTTATCAAGTATGTTAGTATTATTTATCTGATTTTCTGTCTCCTGCCCCTAGAAAGAAAGCACCATGAGAACATGGATTTTTGTTAACATGGGTTTTTGTTATTAAGCTTAGTATATGCTTAATATGTTTTTACTAGTCTAAACCAGGGAACAGTGAACTCTAGACCATGAGTCAAATCCTCTCCACTGGCTTTTTGTGTAAACAAAGTTTTATTCAAGCATATTCCTGCTCATCAGTTACATATCTAGGCCTGCTTTTCCTGGTGTATTAGTGGAGTTGAGTAGTTGCTACAGACATACTATTGCCCACAAAGCCTGAAATAGTTACAGAAAAGATAAAATAAAGCCAGCCCCTAATGTAAGTAAATTGTGCTAAAGCTTCTACATAAAAAGTGTCAAGTGACTTTATTATCTATATGAGGGAATGACTAGCTTAATATTATTATTTTAGTAATTACTCATTATGTAACTGCCATTCCTTCAAAAAATACACTCTCTCACCCACTTTGGTAGTATGAATAATGCCACCTCTCTCAAATAAAACGTTCCCATTCTAATCCCCAGAATCTGTTATCCCATATGGCGGGTATGATTAAATTAAAGATCTTACATGATTTAAGTGATATGTTTTGAAGACTTAGAGTGACAAGCCATGGAATATAGGACCCTGTAGAAACTAGGAACACAAAAAGAAAACAAACAATGAAATGGAATCTTTCTGCAGCCTCAAGGGACCATTCTGTCACATTGACTTTAATTCGGATAAATTGATTTTAGAATTTGAGCCTCTAGATCTGTAAAATAACACATTTCTATGGTTTTAAGCCCTTAAATTCAGAGTAATTTGTTACAGAAACAATAGGAAACTAATAAACCATTAAACCTTCTGATTGAGACTGGAAATCTTTTGAAATGGTAAGACACATCATATATAAGACAATCATTGAACTTAGAGATAGCGGTGAGCCCTCTGAAGAATCTGACAACAGCAATTAATAATCTCCACAGAAAATTTTGAACATGCATATCTGTACAGGTGTTTGCATTCAATTTCAGAGTTAAACATATATCCATAATTTCATTCACTTAAGGGCTTTCTAGAATTCAATGGAGTTCACATGCTATGCTGTACAATTGGGTTGGTTATTGCTATCAAGCGAACGATGGAAATGATGCTCTATCTTTATCAAGTGTGCTAGTACTATTTATCTGATTTTCTGTTTCCTGTCCCTAGAATTAAAACACCATAAGGACCTGGATTTTGGTTTATCAGTTGTTAGTGGCACTCAGAGCAGTGTCTGTCCTACTATAGGTGCTTAATAAGTCTTTGGTGAAAGGAAGAATGAATACTGAGGTGTTTCAGATTTTTGTGTATAACTTGAGATAGCCTAGGAATTTATTAGTAAGGAATGAGAAGAGTTGTTTATGATTTTACAAATGTAACTTTGGCAGGAGTGTAGGGAAGAAAACAGATTATCAATAAAAGCATAATGTAAGTATATAAGTACTATGGTAAAATAAAATAAAAACTGTTAAGAGCCCAGATTATGAAAATTATTTATTTAAGCATTATTTCTCGTTCACTTTTCAAAATACTGTTTGTAAGAGTCTCAGACAAGTCTAATAAAAATTTGATGTGTGAAATTTTTCAAAGATGAAGATTCCTAAGGCTTGTTAACCAAAAATATTTAGAACATATTCCAAAATATATGTTTTTAAAAGGTGCCCAAATAATTCTTGATAAATGTTCAGATTTGATAAGCAACATGATAATGCATTTTCGTCTTTTCATCCAATGTCTGTCTTATTGTTGACAACCAAAGAGAAAACAACAAAAGTAACTTCCATGTGTTTCTGTCCCTTAAAAGGGTTTCCCAGGGCTCAGCAGGCGGCATAGCGATCGAGGTGACTGGATCCTGCATGGCTGACTCTGTTTTGAGTCTTGGGCCTGGCAGCTTGAAAAACACACCAGGCAGATGTGTGTGCCCAAAATCCCAAGAGGACAATGAAAGATAAGGTTACAGTGACCGTTCCCCCTGGGAATGATTTCTCACTTTCTCTCTTTCTCCCTCTGTCTCTCTCTGGCAAGTACATGCACCTTATGGCAAAGTCTTATGAAAGAGAGAGAGAGAGAGAGAGAGAGAGAGAGAGAGAGAGAGAGAGAGAGAAAGGCTTTCCAAATTTATTTGAGCATGAGACTCACCTGGAGAAATAGATTCATAGCTCTTCCTTGGGAAATTTTCATTTTCATTCAGGAAGTCTAAAGAAGCACTCAGATATAAGGAATTTTAATAGCTATCTTAGGGATTTATGATGGCCCAGGAACGTGGAAAATTCTATTCGAACTAGCATAATTGTTTTTGAAGTTTTATTTATTTATTTCACAAGAGTAATAGACAAGGGAAGAGAGAGAGAAACAGTCACCATCAACAGAGTCTCAGTGCACAATCCTCCCGTCAGCCTTCTCAGCCCGCCAGGATTACAGGCATGCGTCAGCACGCCAGTGTGTCAGCATGTACAGGTTAGCCTGGGAACTGAACCCCGAGTGTCCACAGAGATCCAGCATTGTGGAGTAGTGCATTACCATCACACCACCACAGCTGTCTCACTAGCATAACTTTTATAACATAGTTAGTCCATGTCAACTACATTCCTCACTCTCACAATAGAAAATATACATAAAAAAGGCCTTTCTCCAGGTTTTGCAACCAGAGAAGCCAAGTATTCTGAACTACCAGCTCAAGGTAACAAAATCTTTAGTTTCCTAACAAACAGGGACCATACACAAGCTTGTTTTATTATCGCATATGCAGTTCTAGTCTTTGACCTGGTAGCTTGAAAATCACCTGTGGGTGTGTGTATGCACAACCCAAATTCCAGGAGACTAGAGGAGAAGGGATTGTGTGGTGGCCATCCCCCCGTGGGGTGATTTCTCACTTTCACTCTCATGGTCTCTGTCTCTCTCTTTCCAACAAGTGCACACACCTGATAGCAAAAACCTCTTTTTAAAAAGCCATTGTTTTAAGTCATTAGCCTCTTATATCTTAATATAAAGAAATTCCAGAGTCCTTTTTTTTTTAAATGTGAATTGCCATTTGAAATGTAAAGGAAGCTGTACAAAAAAGCACTCAAAGCAAATAGTATGTGTTTGCAGCTGTTACTTTAGTGACTCACCCATTTAAAAAAAATTGAAAGAGATCATATTAACTTTAAACAATTTATTTTCTTCTTAGGTTCTATCTAGGTATCCCTCTTTATCTTTTAGCAAGTTAAGCCTATTTTTTTTAATTACCAGAGAGTATGTGCACTTGACAGAGAGACAGAAAGGGAGAGAAATAAAGTGAGAAAGCATGCGCCATGAGGGATGGTCATGTCACAGTTCCCTCTCTTCAATTTCTCCTCCATTTGGAATTTTGGGCACACATACACATGTACCTAGTATGTTTCTACAAGCTGATCCCGTACTAGAGCTGCTCTGACCAGGTAGGATCCAGGCACATTAAGCACCACACTGCACAAGAGAAAACTAATAAACCCTCTGACTGAGATGGGAAATCTTTTGTAACTATAAGATGTGTCATACATAAGGCAATTATTAAACTTTTGAATAACTGTGACTCCTCTGAAGAATCTGACAATTAATATTCTCCACAGAAATTCATATTCTAATATACTTCTTATAATTTCTTTTCCATATTCAGCTTTATTCATATTTGACCTCAAGAAACTTTGCTCTAATACACTTGGACTTTATCATTAACTGTTACAGTCTACATAATTTTCTATACATCTGGTTTTAGCAGCATGTGAAAAAAAATTTTAATGTGTTTCATTTTACAATATTTCAACTCCCCGTAGCTAATAGGAAGTGCCTGATATATAGAAGGAGCTTGAAATGTGTTTATGTAATCCATAAATTCCTGATTGCTGGCTGTTTATTTTTGTTGTTTGTTTTTTAATAAGGCATGTGAGCTTGCTGGAGAAAGGCAGAGAAAGAAAGAGACGGAGAGAGGGAGAAAGCTAGAAAGCACCCAAATGGAGGATGGTCACACCAAAATCCTTTGTCCTCCATTTTCCTTGTCCTCCATTCTCCTCCTAGGATTTTGGAGTTGCATGCCAATGCACCTGGCATATTTTTCAAGCTGCTGAGTCTGGGATCCAGCCACACTGTCAGCCATGAGGGATTCAGCCACCTTAACCATCACATCACCTGACTGGCTCCTGATTGTATTCTTTACTTCTATTATTTGTACAAAATTTCAACACTATTGAAGTGTTTAAAACTTTTCACTATAAAATTTTGTGAAGTAATCATTCATTGCGTGCTTTGATAGGACAAAGTTTCTGGTATTTTTAACATTTTTTCTTCATTATAATAGACTATCATTAAAAAATAATGCTATTGTGGCCAGCAGGGGGCATGGTGTTTAAGAGCGCTGGTCTCCCACATAGCCGACTGCGACTGCGGTTGGAGTCCCAGACCTGGCAACTTACTTTTTCACTTTCTTTCTCTTATTCTCTCTCTCTCTCTCTCTCTCTCTCCCTCTCTCTCTCTCTCTCTTTCTCACACACACACACACACACACACACACACACACACACTCTGTCCCCATCTGGTCAAATAAAATAAAATAAATAAATAAATAAAGTTAAATAAAATAATTATTTAAAAATAATGCCATTAATGTATGACATGCAAACAGTGAAGTCACTATAGTGCAATGAAGTATTCTAACTAGAGATTTTAGGCTATAAGGCATACAGACTGTCAGAGCCAGCATGTAGTGGGATGTTGTTCAAAACAGCAAAACAGCTAGAAACCACATGGCTTCCAGCACAGTTCTAATCCCAGACCAGCAGCTTGAAAACACACCAGGGACATGTGCATGCAAACCCAATATTCCAAGAGGAGAGATGGAGGAGAAGGGAATGCATCATGGCCATCTCCCTAGAGAGTGCTTTTCCACTCCCTCTGACCCATCCATGTCTGCTGAGTGCATGTACTCCATAGCAAAAATTTTAAAAATAAATAAATGGAGACTAGCAGTTGTCATAATGCTATGTCGCTGGACTCCCATGTAGTTGACCACGGTTCGAGTCCTGGACCTGGTGGCTTAACCTCACGCCAGGTGCATGTGCGTGTGTGCCCAAGATCCTGAGAGGAGAATGGAGGAGAAAGGATTGCAGCATGGCCATTCCCCGCTTGGGGGGTAATTTGTCACTTTCTGTCTCTCTCTCTCTGTCTTTCTGGCGAGCACATGCACCCTATAGCAAAAACCTCTCCAGTAGATTAATTAATGAAAAGAATGGGGATTTAGGGATTTGGTAAGGTAACTTCAACATATGTCAGTTTACTGAGGATAGTAAGAAAAACAGAAAGCTCTGGCATCACGGTCCTGCCAGACCTCAGAGTAGAGCCTATACTGGATGCAACACAGTGTACATCATACTGCAGCAGTCCAGCTGCACTACTGCAATCCCAAAGCATCCTCAAAGCACGCACTTCTCGTTACTATAGTGCTCCACCAGCTGGTATTTAAGCTTCATGCATCTTGCTTTCTTGCACTTTGGGTCTTTCTGTTTATACCACTGGGTTTCTGTTTACTCTTAGATTTTTCTAATTTGAACTTTTGTTTCCTCTGTTCTAAGCTTTGATAGCACTCAGCCATCTGGGTGAGAAGTTGAGTACCTGCCTCCATCCTGGGAAACTCCTACTGTTCCACAGATCCGTAGAGCAAGAAGCTGTGGTTAGAAGGGTGGCGTGTTGCTGCTGTAAACACAGGAGACTGCATAAGGAATCCCTCAGAACCCAGCTATAAACATGAGCAGTGCTTGCATTTTCTCAGATGTTTACCCATAGTAAACAAACTACCTTGTTCCTCTACAGCATTCAATACCATCTCTATCTGTATTTTTCTTGCAAAATATATCATTAAATAAGCAAATTGAAATATGTTCCTCAAAGCACCAATGCAGGAAACACAACTGCACACATACTACAGAGAGTGATGAAGGGAAGATACACCATATTAGTGATCAACAGTAATGATCAGAAGAGGCCATGTGAATTTCTCCTCTCATAATTTAATAAAATTCCAGAAATCACCCTATCTTTGGGGGGAGGGAGAACCTTTTCATAATATATGTGGAATAGTGCTTATAAAAAAATGAACAAGTGGAATTTAATGCAATTTCCTTACATGTGGCATTCTGAGATTATGTATACACATGGATGCCTTTGCAGATTCTACTTGCCAGAGAAAGGCTAAATTGTCAGTGATTTAATTGCTCCAGGGATTGCAAAGGTGATCTTGTATTTTTGCCTCCAGTGACAGGTGCTATCCCTTTATTATAATTTGAACCCCTGGGTGTTAAAACATTCATGGCTTTCCTATTAAGAAATCTGCATAGTCCTCCAGCCATGTTTATTCATAATCCTCTGATGAGTTGCAGACAAGCTCACCAAGAACTTAAGGCTTGGCATTTTAGTCAGAAATTACTACCTTCAGCCACAAACGAAAAAGACTGGGCTCACTTGCATTTATATTTTTAAAGATCATGAAATAGCTATTTTGGATTTTATGAAATATTTTGGACTTTATAAAATAAGCATATTGTGAATTATTGCATTTTCTGATTTTTTTTAGCAATTAAATTATAGCAAAAATAGGTATATAGTATGTATTTCACTGGTTTTAAAATGTGTGCACACCAGAGGGCATCATAGCTTTTACTCTAATCTCTTCAGACATTTTTAAAGTCAGTTTTATTTTATTAACATTTCCTCTATATCATCACTGACCTTTTTGATTTAATAGTTGTAAAACATGTTTTATACTATATTATTCATCCAAGTATATTGAACAAACACTAATATTATAATTAAATGGCAAATTGAAAGACGTACTTTTAATGACTGTCTTACTAGCCTCCTTGGTTTCTTCATATTTTTGGCCGTATTTTTCTCTTATTTCAGGACAATCCCTATTGTGTGTATTTTTCTGTGTCCTATCTCAAGATAACATATAAACTTTCCTTTATTCTTGTCCTGAGACTCTCAGTTTAATTTTTTCTTTTTCTTTTCCTTTTTTTGGTTTTTGTTTTGTTTTCTTCCAGGTTTTTATAATAGGGCACATGTGATTGCCAGAGAGAGACAGAGAGACGGAAAAGAGAAATCACCCCCTTGGGGGTGAATGCCCCAGAATCCCTTCTCCTCCTGAGATTTTGGGCACACATGTCCAAAGTGATTTCCAAGTGCCAAGTCCTGGCCTCGTACTGCTATGGGCCATGTGGGAATCAAGTGCCTTAACTACGATGCCACCTGCCGGCCCCCTGAGACTATTTTGATCTCTCTTTGAAAGAAAAACAAAACACAAAAACAAAATCTTTTGTAATCTTGCTATGTGATATATAGTACAAATTCTCCTTCTCATTTGATTTGATCTATTTAGAAATCCTTTACAAATATTGGAGGCCATGGACTAAGACAGCCTTCCAGAAGCCCATGTCCCAGCAGGGAAAATGTGCAAATACAAATGCTGACAGTTCAGTGTGGTGAATACCACGAGCTAAAGTGCTGAGAGAACTCCCTCAGATGTGTCCCTAATTGAGCCTACCAGCTACAGTGAGTCGGGTGATAACGGGCAGATAGTTAAAGCTGAGTCAAGATTTAAAGTACAATTAAAAAGTGAATCAGACACAATGACAAGCCTTCTTATTTTTCCAATTACTTTACAATAAATATGGAGTTACTCAAATATAAGGACAGATAATTGGAGATATGGGAAAAGTTATTTCTGTTATGTGCATTTCATGACAGTGGTGCAAAAATAAATATAGACGAACAAAAGCCTAGAAAAATTCTGAAACCGGGCAATTTTATTAGTAGCTTCCTTTTTCGTCTTCTTTTTTAAAAAATATAATGTTATTATAGCTTTTAAACAGTGAGACTTCTAAGTGATGATGCCATCAGCATGAAATAAAATATTTATAGTAACAACAAAAAAGGCATAGAAGGCAGCTGAGTAGAAGCATAGTGGTAGAAGAGTCACATGTCTTGGGAGAAAGTGCAAGGACCCAAAGAAGTAATAAGTAAGCCTTTGGGAGCAGAAGATAAATCCATTTTAAAAATACATCTCAAGTGAAATGCACTAGAAAATCTTACCCAACTGTCTTCACCTAAAAGTGCTCTTTTCTGTTCTACCATGTTGTGTCTGACTTCTAATTCTAGTCTTAAATGCGAGTTTTCTCTATTATGTATAAGCTCCATCAGAGTGCTGGTTTACTGTTCATCTCCCATAGAGTTTAAGGTAATGCTTAGAATAGAGGAAGGGCTCAATAAATTTGCGTGGTGCTTAACTTGAAAAGTATCAATAGAAATGAATGTGAGAATTGGACTTAATTCTATTCAAAATGACAAATTTAAAAATGTCAGAAGCAGGACTTTAGATCCCTGTTTTGTAGCTAATTTGCTTCGTTACTTTAATGAAGTAATTTAACATTTCTGGGCTTCACTTTACCTGTTTAATAATGGAGCTGAATTGTTAATAATGCTCTTGATCATTTCATTTGTGCAGGTCACTGGGGTAAGACATTTGTATACATGATCTAATTTACCCTTGATAACAACCTTTATGAGACGGTGTGGTAATAGTTTGCATTTATTTCAAGAACCCCAAAGTTCCTTGGATCATAGTCAAATAATTTAGATATCACATGGAGAATATCTGGTAGAGCCACGACACAAACACGCTTTCAGTTCTTATTTGAAACATTACTTGCAAATATCCTTCCACCTCTGAAATGTTATTGTTCTATATTTTAAAAAATCACCTAGTTATTCTCAACAAAAGTAATTTAATTGTCCTGCAATATGTTTTTCCCTCCTCTTTTAAGGTTTAATAATATTTCATTATATTGATACAACAATTTTACTTATCTGTTCATCGTTTGGTGGACAATTAGCTTGATTCTATATCCTGTCCAATGTGAAGAATGCTGTAGTAAACACAGGAATGCATATATCTTTTTGAGAATTGTTTCCATAATTATTTTTACAAAAAAAGACATTAACTGTTTCTCAGAATCTCATCTGTTTGGGCCTTAAAATTTAGCTAGCCTAGAATTTTTTTTAAAGGAAACTATTTTAATCACTTAGACTCTGAGAACTGAATAGAATAGGTATTCATAAATAATCTCCATACTTGTCTAGAAAGTGTTTTATTTTAAAGATTCTTTTCTCTTTACTTTCTGAAAGAGAACAAGAGTATCTCCTTGCTCATTCATTTTGCAAAGTCTAAGTTATTGCCCTTCACAAAGGGGGAAAAAGATGTACAAAAAAAGCCATGAACACTATTCAAATTCATTGCCTCTTCCAGGTGTGGGTAATTGAGTTGCCTGAGGATCAATATGAAACTGCAGAGGATACAGAAAGTCAATAGCGACTTCCAAAGTCAGGCCTGCCTAGTTTGGGTATCTATAAAAGCAAATTCTCCAGCTGAGTCTTCAGCAAACCTCAGTCTGCATGACAAAACTTGGAAGGGAATTCCATAAGCAGGAGTGCCCAGGTACCTGACTTTGATACAAGGGAGTTCAGGGAGACTCCTGTTGAGTAAATGCTCCTTTGATATTTCTCTACCCTGCAGTGACACTGAAGAAGACACAAAATATTTGATTTTAACTGGAATCTGATTTTACAAACGAGGTTTCAGGCAGAGGTTATCACCACCCAGGCATCTATAAAGTACTTGATAGTATTATCTTTTTAATAGTAATACAAACATACAAATGTTTTATGAAAGAAATTTACTTCCATCTTACTATAACAATGGAAACATTACATAGTACCTCTATTATGAACTAAAAGGACTGAATGTGGTAAAACTATACAAACAAACAGCAAAACTAGTCTTTCAGAAAACACAGGCCTTTTTTTTAGTACTTTTTTTTGCAAGATACAAGGTGAGAAAATATTTGACAGATGGCAAATGTAAAAACAAATAAAGAAAAATAGAACATGTTCATTGTGAAAAGAACTAAATTCTGTTGTGTAGCAAGTTATTTCACAAATTGGTTTAAATACATATGTTCATTAGGATTAAAGTGTGCATAATGACTTTCTATCCATCCCAATAATTTCAAACTAATTGTTGAATTGTCATGTATCTTTCATTTGTATCCTTTATTCTATCTTGATAGAATAAAAATATTTATTGTGCATATTTCATGTTTATAATATAATATTAGCAAATACCTATATATAGTATAAAAGTTGCTATAATGAAGCAGCTCAATATATCTGTCGCTTTACATAATTACTTTGTGTATGACAAGACCAGCTAAAATTAATTTATTTAACAAATATCCATAGAGTAATGCAATCTTATGAACTATACTCTTCATATTGTAAATTAGATCTTTAGACCTGTTCATGTCACATATCTGTTGCTTTATACCCACTGCTCTACGTTTCTTCAAGTCCTCCTCCCCACCACTGCCCATAGTTACTGCTGTTTCAATCTCTAGCTCTGAGCATTGAGTACTGTCCCACCATAGATAGGTGATAAACCATGCCATGTTTTTCTTCCTGTGCCTGGTTTATTTCATTTCATTTAAAGTCTTTCAAGTTCCCTCTGTTGTGGATCATGACAATATTATTATAATTATTATAATATTATTTCATGATATTAATACAACACGTTTACTTATCTATTCATCCTTTGGTGGACAATTAGGTCGGTTCCATATCCTTTCCACTGTGAAGGATGCTGTAGTAAACACGGGAGTGCATATATCTTTATGAGAAAATACTAGTCATTTGTAGGTAGATGAGACACTGCCACATTCCTTAACAGAGTTCCATTTTATGAATGAAACAGGAACTGTGCATTGGAATAAATCACCGAAAATTTGTAGGACTAACTTTAAGTCCAACACACTTTCCTTGAAGACATACTGCTAATTATCACTGTAGGCACTGCTTTCTCCTGTGTGACAACTGGTGGAAACAATATCGTTTCCCCTTTATAGCTTCAGAATCTGTGTTGAAAGAACTAGTTTCAATTTTATACTGCCCAATTGACTCAAGTTTGTGCAGGAAGCAAATACAATGAAAATGAAGACCGTGCAGCTAGACCGTCGTGCACTACAGTGTAATATTGTACACCAACACTCTCTGGCATACCCTATGAAGCCTAGGGACCCTATCGTTCTCTAACTCCTCACCTGCATTTAAATGATGGTGGCAAAATACTACTCTGTGCTTCAGAAAGAGACTCTGAAATACACAGGAGTATTTTAAGTGTCATTTTCTTATTTCAACTCCCTGTGTTATTAAAGAAACAATGTAATTTCTACCTCTTTCAGGGGAGTTCAGAATTACCCAGAGTCTAAACTACTGTGAAGACTGTTAATATATATCTTTGTGGACTAACGTATGGATAGTGCAGGATAAAGCATAAAGATTCCTAAATTTAAAAAGTCATGTCACACGCTACTAAAACATTTGCTCTGTAGGCTGGGACGACATGGGATGCCTATGTTGAATTCTTAGCCAAACCTCAAGGTAGAGTACCTTTGCCTCAGCAATTAAAGCTATAAACACTGCTGTCTGAAAAGCGAGATGTAGTTTTATTGGAAGTATTGATTTAGCCAAAAGAAAATAAAAAAAGAATATTTTATTAATTAAGTTTTTCTTAAATCATCGCAAATATCCATCTCTGGTCTCCAGATACAAAGCTCATATTTCCTTCACTGTGGTTTATTCAGGGGTGACATAATGGTTGGTTACTGGGAGCGCCCCTTACCTTTCAAGTACATCATAAGTTCCAACAGAACTGGGTAAAGCCTTATGTTTATAAACCCCTCATTAACTCTGCCATTATTTCCCGGGAACAGTAAGTTGTGAAGAAGAGCATATCAGCTTTGGCAACAGGCTTCACATTTCGTCTTGGCTTCACCACACTCCAGCTCATTATATTGGCAACCGAGTCATGCCTGAGTCTTAGTTTCCTCATCTATGAAATTAAAAATCTAACTTCCTCACAGAGTTGTTGTGAGGTTTGAAAATGATAACATACACCAAAAGCTAGGCTCAGTCTCTGGAACAAAATAGGTGATGAATAACCAATTTTGAATGCATATGACTTAAAGAATATTTCAAAATTACATCTTCACATCTCTGCTGCTATATATCACTTCTGTTCTTTAGTGGATTATAGTGATTTTCTTATTTTGTATGTGAATTTAATGTTAGAAAGAAATCAGATTTTTCTTTTTTATTTTCAGGTTTTTAATAGTTAAAATGTATTAGAGAACTTTACCAAAAGGATTTATAAGACACTTTTTGTCCTTCCTTATGCGTGGAGAGAAAAGATCAGCTATTCTGAGAGATTTTCCTGCTTTATCATTCTAAAATTGAAAAAAAAAGAAAAAGAAAAACACACACACAATCTATTATCTCCTTACTTTTCCTGTTTCTTCCTTTCTTGGAGGACATGAAGCCAAATATGGATAACTGGGTAACTATTTTTTATTATTGTACAAGCATCTACTACTTGAATTAAAACTAAAATTTTGAAATATTATTATTTACTTCTTAGAATTCTTTTATAGAGGTTTTTGCTATAGGGCGTGTGTGCTCACCAGAAAGACAGAGAGAGACAGAGAAACAGAAAGCGAGAAATCACCCCCCAGGGGGGATGGCCACGCCGCAATCCCTTCTCCTCCATTCTCCTCTCGGGATCTTGGGCACGCACGCACATACATCCAGCGTGAGTTTAAGCCACTGGGGTCCAGGACTCGAACCACAGTCAACTACATGAGAGTCCAGGGACATAGCCATGATGCTAACTGCTGGTCCCGATAGAATTTTGTTATTAAAATAATTGGCTTCTTAGGATTCTCTTGTACTAAAATGGGAACTAAAAGAAGAGAGGCCTGGCCTGGTGGCTAAGGAGCTGGGTTCCACAAGGCCAACCACACATTTTGAATCCCAGACTCCGTGGTTTGTTTTGCAAGCTCCTTAGTGATTTTATGTTTCCTCATGGGTTTATGTTAGATAGTTTTACATTTTAATCCTCTATTATGCTATGGGAAATTACTCTGAAGTTTTTATTCTTCCCCATTTTAGCCTGCCTTAGTCTATCTTTTGTCATTTTCTATGGTTAACGGAAGAACACACCAAACTTAAATGTCTTTCTTTTGAGGAACAAAGGAAAATTTCCTTTTCTTAGAAGGGAAGAACTACATTGAGTTATTAGTAACTGCTTGCAGTCAAGGTTCCTGGATGGGTCCAGTATGCATCAAGGCTACAATGTAGGGGAGAGGCTAATCCTTTTTGCTGCTCTGAGCTACTACAGTCAACTGCTGTTGTGCACACTGTTATGTATAAGGGTGCAAATATATTTATTATGTTTCTAAAATTCATTTGTACAATTGCAGATCAAGGTTGCTCTTCTGTGATATACAGGATATTATGTTTTAAAGACCATCTTGGATTACAATTAGAGATCTTAGTATTTTGATGTACTAAGACCTATTTTAAGTTTAAAATTTTACCTTTGCAAAAACTTCAATTAAAGATGTTATTTAAAAAAAAGTTCAACAGGATGGAGAAATAGAAGAGAATGGATTACACTGACCTCACCCCATTGGGGAATGTTTTCTCCCTTTTTCTTTCTCTCTGTCTCTCTCTCTGGTGAGCATACACAGTCTGCCAAATAAGTACATAAATAAACCTATGATGCTAGGTTTTAGGAATTACATTTCTAGTAGAAATAATGGCATTCTAATGAGTTTTGAAACATAATGGGTATTCTGAATGTGTAATAACAAGTATATTATCTTCTATTACCTGTTACAATCATATGTAGGACATGTCTGTTATGCAATGTGCCATAACCAGAGCCCAATGTAAGGAAACCTGTTCTACCACAACTACTGAGTCGGCAGGATAACATTCCACGAGTTATACTACAAACCCTTTTAGTACCAAAGCATATTTGTAATGTGGATAAATATAAGGAAAGAGTCAAGGAAAAAGTGGAGATGAACAAGAAGTCATTTGTGACTGCCATTAGTGTCATAAATGATGAAAAACTTATTGAAGTTGGGTCTCTAATCTTGCCTTCTGTTCTAGAATATCTTCAGTTTCAATAAATCCTAGCCCTGTCTACCAGATTATTATTAGTTTTTCTGCTATGGATATGATAATTAGTTCTTTATTGTATTCTTTTATCCATGAATTATCTTCTCTGACTTGAGGTAATGCAAGGGAATTTATGGCTTGCACTCAAAGATAATTCCTAAAACAAATCCCATATTTAATTTTAGTGAGATACATTATCAGAAAAGACTAGATAGGATAGAAATAATTATAAACATGTTATTAAATGAATTTAACATACTACAAAAATGTGGGCTGTATTTTATTTTTCAAAGGAAAGATTTAGTATAAAATAATGATTTTTTATTTAACTTTATTTATTTTTTAAAATTTTTAATTAATTTATTTTTATATACATTCAATGACATTGTTTAGCTTATGAAGTGAACATTTCAATATGTGAACTTTCTCCCTAGTCCAGTTGATCGAAACAAGCCAGGCTAAAATAATGATTTTTCAAACTTTCTCTAATTCAAATTTAATTACCTAATAAAAATTTAAATTACAATATTTAAAGTTTTATATTGTTAGTTTTAATGAGTAGCTGCAGAAACAAAGGGACCTACCTTTCCTAACATTATTCTTTATTCTTATGTTTCTTTTTTCAACAACATATAATACCCTAGAGTCTAAATTATCTTAATTAGATACAATTAAAGTAGATTGCTTTATCTGTTAATTAACAAACCTGGGATTTAACAATACTGCAGTAAGCATTATGTTGTCTCTTTTTGGAGAAGTTGTTACATTTTTTATATTGTTTATCTGAATCTCATTCACTGTGACTTCCCTTGGATTTTAAACTAGTCTTTGGCTCCAATACATATTTCAGCAGCAATGCATACAGGTTCCACCCAAAGACTTTTCTCTATTCCTAAATGTGATATGGCACTGTACCATATCATCTACTTTAGAAGTATACTTTGCGATATGATGCATATACTGTGTGTTTCAAATATTGTTATAATATAAATGATACCCCATTGATTTGGTACAAGTCAGTTTAGGTACACATTCTGTCAGAAACCCATGCTAACTTTTCAGCGTGGTAGTTACAGTTGATACATCTTTCTTCGTCTTTCTTTCCAAGCCTGTTTTTCCATCATTGCTCAGAATGTGGTCTCCACAGGGCTGCAGGGCTACAGTTGCAAGAGCAGTGGTGAGGATTAGTTTCAGCACCAGTTTCACATGTTAGGGATCTCATTCTTCCTAACTTTCCTCTCTCTCCATCTCTTCTTCATTATGGAACTTTCTCTGATTTGATTTGTTTTATTTATGCTGAAAAGAGTTGGGCATTTTTGAAGTATATAACAAAAATCTTGCCTTGCCGTCATTTATCGACTTTTTAGTGAAATAATGCTTGCACGCACACAGCCCTGGGGGAGTAGCACAGTCTGTTCACATATCTTGTTGACGCCTCCTTCTCATTGCCTGAATCCTCTCCATATTATTCCACAAAATTTATCTTCTTAAATACACCTTTCTTTCTGTCACTCCTCTCTTCAAAAACCTTCAGTCACTCTGCAAAGCCTAGAGCTGTTTCTCCCCAGAGTGTTACAAAGGATTGTAAATCCTTGTAGACATCATGTACTGATGGTAGACTAAATAAATATCTTGCACAAATAGGTGCTATTATATTTCAAATGTGTGTGATACTTTTAATTAAATATTAATTTAAATGCTAATCAATTTTTAAGTTTGGACTATAATATGTATGCAATAAATAGCACTAATATGTTTGAGTTTTTATTTGGTGTCAGGCAGCTCTGCATAGATTGACCCAATTTATGCCTAACACACATGCATGATACACACATTCACAAATACAGTACTCAACACATGTACACACAGACAAATATAAACACATGACAATGAGACACATGTGATTGAGATTTTCAACTTGCAGCTGAGAAAATAAGTAAAGAGAGATGAAATAACTTGCACAGTCACAAATCATATAAGTATCGGGTTGTTAGAAAAGTCATGATGAATGTCTGCACAGAAAAATACATCATAACTTTTCTGACAATTCCATAGTATTTTGAGATTTGAACCCATAAATTCCAATTTATCTATAAATACTTTAAATCACATATCTATTATAACTAGTAAATTATAGGAGGGAGGGGCAGTGCATGAAACATTTTTCATTAAAAAAAGAAAAAAAAAAAACCCTCACACCTCACGCTAGAAAAATTTGGAAATCCATACTATAGAGAATTAAGCACTTAATTCCCTTTGTATAGCATCAAAAATTGGGCCACAATTATTTTCCAAATTTAATTCCAATGCTGATTCAAGAAATACAAACAAAAATGTAGTGTAAAGTTGTTTGTGGTCATTTAACTTTAAGAAAACCTAAAATTTTATCTGCATGGTAGATATTCGCAATATATGTCCATCTATTACATCATCTAAGAAGCTCAGCACGAATAAAGCTGTCCATAATTTCTTTTTTCAGGATTTCCCACTACTTAGAAAACAGAAGTATATCTCTGGAGTACAAGTATTAAACAGTGTTCTGAAGCAGAATGTTCAGGGAAACAAGGGTCTAAAGATAGTTTCTATTATTATATTCAATTATGTTCCCAAAGAACACACAAGTTTAACCTTGACCAGATTTACTCTCTGCTCTTCATATAACATTTACCATTATTTATAATCCTGGTAATTTTCCACATTGTTCAGAAATATTTGCTAAGCAATTCTCCAACCCAAAAGGATTCTCCTTTACTAAGCTCAGCTGGCAAGAAATCACACATTGGTTCATGATATTTTTTATAGTCTGTGCTCCTTTCATTAACCAGTAGTTGGACTCTGTATGCATCTATTACTGCTTATACTTTTTTTATAATTTATTTATTTCTTAAAGAATTTTTAAATTTAGCTTAATTAATTAATTTATTTTAACTTGACCAGAGAGGATAGAGTGAGAGAGAGAGAGACAGAGAGACAGAGAGAAGGAAAGTGAGAAAGCAATCCGCCAGGTCCAGGACTCAAACCACAGTCAGTTATATGGGAGTCCAGCAACCTTAACTACCACTTCACCTGCCGGCCCCACATCTTGTATAATTTAAACTTTTAGTCCAGATCTTTGCAAATAGCAGGTACTCAAATATGTATGGTTGTGATTGGTCAATGTAACCAAATGCTATTTTGTAATTAAGACAATATAAATTTTCAGTGCCTTGAGAGAATAACTTTTAAGCAAAAATTTGGTCTCTTTTAGGACTAAAACTCAGTTTACTCTAGGGTCATGTGATAATAAACAACTTTGAACCTAAGAGACTTCCTTCAACAACAACAAATTTATGTCTAGCCTGAGTAGGATTTGCCTCTGCTATAGTTCCTCACTATTTAGAAACTGGGGCCAAGGTAATAGCACCTATCTGGGGCATTGCACAGATCATGCATGGCTCAGAGAACCATGATCTTATTAGAACTAATCAATGTACTTGAAATTTTTTCTCAGAAGCAGCATATTACAAGTCACACTGAGTTACCAATCCTGAACATTGATAAAGAAATGAATATAATCTTACAAGAAAAAAAAAGGTATGTAACAAAACAATACAGTTTACCAAAATAACCTATTTTTAGATCCTGAGTACTCCATTTACAATGTTTGTTTTATTTTTTGAAACAAAAATGTTGAGTGAAAATATTTTTCTATATAATAATAAATACCTAATGAAGTAAGGTTTCAAAGATATTTAATTCAAAATATGTATGTATGGAGTGTAAAAATATTTGCCAGTACAGATTCTTTACAAATTAGTTAGTAATTAAACAGTAAGTCAGTATCACTCCTGCTCTGTATCTAATACAGGGATGAGGACAGTTTGGTGGACTTAAAATAGCTGCCCATGAAGTAAACACTCTGGTATATGAGGAGGTCTTCATAAATTTCATAGATTTAAAGAATTTCGATAGCAAAATAAATTCATACTTTAACTGTTTTGCCATGAACTTTTTGAAGTCTCCTTGTTCTTGGTAAAGTTAATGGTGAGTATATTTTAATACAAAAATAAGCAGTAAGTTGTTTGAAGTTTTAAATGAAATATTGAAATGAAATTATATAAAATAAAACAAAATATTGATTAATTAGGTAGTTGTTCATGGTAAAACCATACAACCACTTTTTGCAAATTACGTTCATAAGCAGAGCGGCAGCACATACCCAAATATTCAAGATTTATTTTTATTCTATGCATATAAAGCCTGGAATTTCATTCTAGGTCTATTTCTTAGTGACTCTTTTAGGTGAATAAAATTAAGAGCATTTCAGAAAAGAATCAAAATAATGACAGTGGAGGATGGCAAACAGATGTGAATTTAAAATGTTTTCATTTTTATATTAAAAAAAAAAAAAACAGGAGGAAGAAAAGCAAAAATAGTTCCATAGGCTAATTGCAAGCAAACATGATTATTACAGACCAATTTCTAAATAAAGTGGAGGCTAGATCACCATCTAGCCTGCTGAGGTAAAATGCAATGCTCTGCAAGGTTTACTAACACACAGGAGAAGGCTCCAAGTTCACCTTTGGAGACTTCCCTGACTAAACCAGGCATGTGCATGGCCATGATTCAGGGTTGACTGAGACTGTGGATGGATTGTGGTGTCAAGTTCATGTTAAGGGTACTGTCTCTCTGACTCATGGAAAAAAAGTAAATAAATAATTAATTAAAATTGTAAAATGATAGGTAAGAGTGAGAATTAGGAATATCATGAGGATACTAATGACATTTTGTATATCTTAGGAAAAATGCAATTGGATTTCCCCTTTGATTCCCAGCTATCATATATTTGCTCACATTTCCTTTGTTAACACTTTTTGTCTGAGGGTACGTGTGCTCACCGGCGAGAAAGAGACAAAGACAGTGAAAGGAAAAGTGAGAAATCATCCCACAGGGGGATGGCCATGCCACAAGCCCTTCTCCTGCATTCTTCTGCTGAGATCTTCAGCACGCATACACACAAATCCTGCAAAGTTCAAGCCATGAAGGCCATGATTCAAATCATGGTTGGCCATGTGGGAGTCCAGCGACATAACCAATTCACGTACATTTTTGCAGATGTCGCTATGAACCATTTAAATGTATAAAATGCTATGTGAATAATTTGAAAAAGTAACACTAGTCACTGATTTGCCATGTGATTTATAAGGTTATGTGAGTTGTTTTACTTAGGGTACTCATCTATAAAATGAAAATAAAAATTCATACTAAAATATTGCTACTATGATGTCTTAGCTATTCCTTGTATTATTTTTTTTATTTCCCATAGGTACCAAAAATAATTTTATAAATATTAAGAGCCATTAGTATATTACATGCATAAAATAATAAAGTGTATACATTTTCAAAAACACAGTGGTACTTTGTAGTTGTGAATTTAATTAAAGTTACCAATTTGGTAATTACTTTTTAAAGTATTTGGTATGCTGATACATTGCTAACAATTTTCAGATGATAATTTTAAATCACTCTTAAAATTAGACATCAAAATACTTATTTTATTTAAAATTTAAGCTACTACATCTAGAGTTTATACAAATGATGTACAGTAATAGTTACAGCTTAAATGCTTTTAAACTTAAATATGTCTGAAGAATGAAAAACAATTTACTTGTGGAGTTGAAAACAATACGTTTTTAATTTCCTAAAGTCAAGGTTTCTCTCTGGGCTATGAATTCAATGTTGCCAACCCTTTTTCAATTTCATTTGTCTAGATACCCAAAATCTTTTGACTTTAGTGATAGAAACCAAACTGTATTAGACATGACAACAAAGTTCATAAGAGTACAAATCAATCTAGAAAAAAAGAAAACCATGTTTTTGTTGTTTAACTACATGACCTATATAGTTTTGATTTTTGCTCTATAGCAATTTCTTCCCATACCATTTATAATGCATTTGAATGAAGCTATATTTAGAAATTGAGGCCTTATAGAATTTTCATATTGAAACCGTCTAATGGTAGATAAAAGTAGATGCAAAAAAATGGTCATTCCCATTTTCTGATTAATAACAGAGCTTTGAATGAGAGAAAAAAATGCCACCCACACACTATTGTCTTTCCCTACAGCCTAATCACTCACTCACATTGTCTTTCCTGATTGATTTGTCATTTGATGGCAGCTGAACTGTGTGTTTTAAGATCTTTTGTATAGATTTAATCAGGAGATGGAAATCAGGTATTTGATTGACACTAATAATTCATAATCATTTGCTGTAGCTGAAACAGCTGCATCTCTTTAAGTTTCAGAAAAAGGAAAGCACTTTAAATTTCTTTTACCTTTTCATTTCAAACCGATTTAGGTAGGTAGTCATGGGGGAAGACCTGTCAATTTGGAAATAATGTATATTGATTTATAATTTTTAAATAATAGAGTTAAAAACCATTTTCTTATTTGTACATAAACATAATTACATTAAGATTTTTGAGGTAAAAATCAGGAAGATAGAATTAAGATGTGTGTTACTACATAATGCTTGCTTTAATAGTATAAACTATTTTAAAAATAATAGAAGACACCATATATCTTAGAGCTTCTTTAATTAAGGCTAAAGTTTTATTTAATATTTTTGTTTCTTAGTAAGATGAAGGAAAAATATAGACATGCCTGCCTATAACTATCAGAAGTTATGTACAATTACCATAAAGTCTGATAGTATGTATAAAGAGATTTTCTACTTATATTTTGCCATCTCTAGGAATCTTTTTTTATTTATTCATTATCAGATCATCTTTATTTGTTCACTTTTGTGTACTTACAGAAGTTTGTAAGTCTGTATCGATCACTTGTACTGTAAATATATTTTTAATTGTACACTTGAGCTACATTAGCACATGTTTACCTCTGAATACAGTAAATGGTAAATATTTTTACAGAAGTTACATATTTGCCATCATTTACATGTAAGTTTATTTGTCAAAGAATCCAGTAGAGGGAGTTATGTGTGAAGTTCTTCTAAGCTTCCTTGCAAACCTCGTGAGCTCATGGGGAAAATGATAGCCTGTGAATGGTTTTTTTTCTAGGTCATATTCACTTTGCATGTTATTTAAAAATAAGTTTGTCTCTCACTCTTCCAATCATCTCTCAATTCTTACATTAGAATTAAATCTTCCTCCTCTAAATTCCACCAGGTTTTCATATATGCAATGCATTCTATCTAGGTGTATAAGGATTGGAAGAAGTTGATAATGTTTTGTTGCTTAGAGATCCAGTCCATGTTTGGTTCATTTGTACCTCTCTGGCATAACAGAGCACAGTGTTTTGAACCCATTGCAAGTGAGAAATACGTATTGTGTAACAAATGGTGACACTAATAAATCAGAAACCACACAAAGATGATAGTGATCCTTCAAGATTCCTCAAAAGTTAGAGCAAGTAGGTGGCATAGCGGTTATGCCACTATGGCCAACCATGGTTCAAGTCCTGGACTCGGTGGCTTAAAAATCACACTAGAATCGTGTGCATGAATGCCCAAGATCCTGGGAGCAGAATGCAGGAGAAAGGATTGTGGTGCAGCTATCCCCCCGGAGGGGGATGATTTCTCACTTTCCCTCTCACTGTCTCTCTCTCTATCCCTGGTGAGTGCATGCACCCTAAGGCAAAAAACTGTAAAAAAATAGATTCCTCCAAAGTTGTGAAATATCAAAATGACTAAAGTTACTAGACAATTGTAATAAAGAAAATACTAAACAAGAATCATCTGCTTCTCGAACATTTTTATTACCCCACATATAACTTAAGTTTTTGAAAGAATACTTTTGTTTTTACTTTTAGGCTGTTTTTATCAATAGATATATGATATGTGTTCTCTCTAATATTAAAATACAAGTCTGCCTTAATTCTTCAGTTTGGGATATTAGAAAGTTGGAAATTTATTTTATAAAAAATTATGAGTCATGAAGAGGTTTGAGAGAGGAAGTGACACTCATGCAGATTATTAAATTATTTATACTTTTCACATGAAAATATATAAAGAGAATCATATTTTTACAATAATCCAAATAATGTTATTTCATAAACTTTATATTGAAACAGCTTTAGTTAAAACATTACACACTATATGAGACAGTTAAAATTTTAGCACTTTTCATAGATCTCCATTATCTATATCTTCTTCTATATCACTATGCTTTCCTTTTTGAAAATGACATTTTCACTTGAGAGGTGAGGAAAGGAAGACTCCATGTTAAATTCATAGAGTCTCCTTAATTCAACAAGTGTTTGGACTTATGAAAATTACACTTTTGTCTCTAGGCATCTTTTCTACAGGGATTTGGGGGTAGCATCTTTGCACTCTTTGTGAAAAAAATCAAAAGCTTTTGCACTTTCATGAGCAAATTCAGAATGATCTTTATTTCACACTTAGAGGAAGGATATTGACACGGAGACATTCAATATGCAGACCAACTTCATCACCACACTCTCCACAGTTCACAGAGAATCTCACCTCCCTCTGCTCATCCCTAACCCTTGGCAAGCATGAATCTATTCTCCATTTCTAATATTGTGTCGTGATGGTAATGTTACATAAGTGGAACCTTACAGCGAGTAACCTTTTCAGAATGAATTTTTTCATTCAGCATAATTTCCTACAGAATCGTATAAACTGGACTGGTCTGAAGTGTATTTCATGTTAGGTAAATTCTCTTTACGTGTCAAATGATGAATAGTTATTGAGTGTTTAAAATAATGAAAATAATAATAATAAAGAAGTAGAAAAAAACATGTAAGATGATCACTGATCATTTTCCTTTTCTATCATTAATATTCCATAGTAAGCATGTACCCCTGTTTTTGAATTATTTACTACTGAAGGATTTCTGGGTTGTTCCTGCTTATTGGCTATTGTGAGTAAATGTGCCTTTGTTCTTGCTTTTCTATTGGTCATTAGAATATTTAGGAGAATTCTATATTGACAGTTTTAGTTTTCTTAGTGGTTATTCTTTACATTGTAATACTTATATGCCCTTTATCATGATCAACATTTTATCACTTTGAGGGGAGTGTAAAAACCTTTATTCCATTTAGGTATTTACTCTTTCCATTGTTAAATATAATTTTGATTTTTTTTTTTTAATCTGTGCTATAGAGTCCATGTACTCTCCAGAGAGATACAGAGAAAGGGAGAGTAAGAAATCACCCCCATGGAGGATGGTCATGCTGCAATCCCTTCTCCATTCTCCTTCTGGTATTTTGGGCACACATACACATGTGCTTGGCATGATTTTTAAGCCACCAGGTCCGGGACTCAAGCCAAGCTTTGCCGTGTGGGAGTCCAGCACCTTAACCACTATGTCACTTGCTGGCTCCACATTTTTTAGAATACTAAATTGTGTTCTAATTTTTGTTTTGGTGATCATTATTTATTACCTATTATTCAGGAAGATAATCTATTCTACTTACCATATTTCTAATCTTTTTCTTTCCATTTATTTTTGGTCTATTCTTTCCTATCTGTTGCATTATTCCTTCTTTTATCATTTCTTTTCTGTTGAAAAAATTTCACTTAGTCATTCCTTAAGGATAGGTCTGATAGTGACAGATTTTCTTAGTTTTGCCTTGTCTGAGAGTGGCATTACTTCCCTTTATATTGGAAGGATGCTTTCACCAGTTATAGAGTCTTTGATTAATAGTCCTTTTCTTTAAGCACTAGAAAAAAATAAATGATTTCCTTCTGGTTTTAAACAAAAATCTTGTGTCATTAGCATTTATGTTCCTTTCTTTTTCTTTCTTTTTTTTTTTTTTTTTTTTGCTATAGGGCATGTGGGCTCGCCAGACAGACAGAGACAGAGAGACAGAAAGTGAGAAATCACCTCCCAGCTGGGATGGCCATGCCGCAATCCCTTCTCCTCCCTTCTCCTCTTGGGATCTTGGGCATGCATGCACATGCCCCCAGTGTGAGTTTTAAGCCACTGGGTCTGGGACACGAACCACAGTCGACTACATGGGAGTTCAGTGACACAGCCATTATGCTAACTGCTGTTTTTTTTGTTTGTTTGTTTGTTTTTGTTTTGTTTTGTTTGTTTTTTTAGCGTTTATGTTTCTAAGAGTGTGTTGTTTCTTTATGGCTGCTTCCAATAATCTTTTTCTCAGTTTTTATTTTCAGAAGTTTAATTTTGATATTTCTTAATTTGTATTTCTTTGGATTTATTTTGTTTTAAACTTATTCAGTTTGTTGCCTAATATGTTTCACCAAATTAGGAAGTTTTCAGCCATTACTTTGTTTGGATAGTTTTTCTTGTCCCATTCTCTTTCTCCACTGCTGCTTGGACTCGAATTCTACTTATGATGGAAATTTCATTATCCTCTCATGGGTCTCTGAGACTCAGTTCCTTTTTTACAGTCTCTTTTTTTAAAGTTCATTTATTTATTTCATGTGTAAGGGAGATGAGAGAGAGAGAAAGAGAGAGAGAGAGAGAGAGCGAGCGCGCAGGAGAGATACAGCACCCCTGACAAGATCTTGATGCTGTGATCCTTCCAGACTCAACCAGCCCAGATCATGGGTACTCAGTGAAGTCTCCAACTGTGAGCCAGCAATCACCCCATGTGTGTCTGCTTAACAGAACGCTGCATTTCACCCCTGTTCCGCCATTCAACCAGCTATTAAAGTTTTGCCCCATCTGTTCTCTGGTGGGATATGTTTTATTATTTGGTCTAAGAATTCACTAATTTTATCCTCTGTCATTTTCACTGTGCTATTAATCAATGTAGCACTTCTTTAAATTTCTTATTACATTTTTCAGTTCCATAATGTGAGTTTGGTTTCTTTTGAAATTATATTTCTTTACTAAGATTTGTTTGCTTCAAGAGAATTTATAATAGTTTGTTGAAATATTTTTTGATGATTGCATTAATACTCTTGTCAGATAGTCCTATTCTCTGATTCACTTCAGGAATGGCTTCAGAGGATTGTCTTTTCTTTATCGAGTTCTGATCTTCTTGGTTCTTAGTGTGATAGATGATTTTCAACTTTATTGTGGACTTTTTAGCTATTGTCTTCAACAATGTTAGATTTTATTAATTTTGTACTTTAATTTTTGCAGGCTGTCGCCCTGTTTGTCGTAGAAGTCCTGGCTCACTTTTGTAACTATGATCCCCTTAATGACCTAATTTTGAAAATTACAGCAGTATTTTGGTTTGTGTATTTTATCTTGCACATCTGAGGTTTCTACTACTTCCTGAAGTGGAGGGAAAAGGAATTTCTCCAGGAGAGCAAGCAGGTAGAATTCTGCGACAAGTGCTGCAGACAAGGAACCAGGAAGCAGCTTCTTCTCTGCTGGATCTGATACAACCTGTCAAAGAGAAAAGGGCAGGGGCACCAGTTACGGGGATCCTTGAAAAGCGCTTTATACCCATGAAATAGAATCTCTTCTCTGACGTAGAAACAGTGACAGATCTTATCTTTTATTTGAATCCCCAGTAACTAAACCCTTCATACATTATATTAAGTTATTACAAATATTACTTGTATTCCTTGCTTTCTTTACTGTATGTTTGAAGAACCACGTGGGGATGACCTTTTAGAAATTTGGTTGTAAAGAGGAACAGAGAGTGGACCAGTAGGTGTCATGGAGATTAAGGCAACTGGATGCCACATACCCAACTGCGCAGTTTGAATTCTGAACCATTTGGCTTAAAAACATGCCAGGGGGACCAGCAGTTAGCATAATGGCTATGTCACTGGACTCCCACGTAGTCGACCGTGGTTCGAGTCCCGGACCCGGTGGCTTAAACTCACGCCGGGCGCGTGTGCGTGCGTGCCCAAGGTCCCGAGAGGAGAATGGAGGAGAAGGGATTGCGGCGTGGCCATCCCCCCTGGGGGGTGATTTCCTGCTTTCTATCTCTCTGTCTCTCTCTGTCTGTCTGGCGAGCGCACGCGCCCTATAACAAAAACCTCTCAAAAAAAAAAAACAAAAAAAACAAAAAAAACATGCCAGGCATGCATGTGTGTATGCATGCCCCAAATCCTGAGAAGAAAATGCAACAATGGAGATGCAGAGATTGCAGCATGGCTATCTCCCTAGGTGGATGGAGGGGTGATTACTCATTTTCCTTCTCGTTCTCGCTCTC
Organism: Tupaia tana; assembly: GCA_026018925.1. Taxonomy (NCBI): domain Eukaryota; kingdom Metazoa; phylum Chordata; class Mammalia; order Scandentia; family Tupaiidae; genus Tupaia; species Tupaia tana. The sequence goes on along the minus strand of JAKSZU010000001.1, from coordinate 171,566,575 downwards.
TGTCTCTCTTTGGAGAATGTACGTGCCTTATAGCAAAAATACAAAACAAACAAAAAACAAGAAATGGAACAGAAAGAGCTATCATATTTAAGTTTAATGGGTGAGGAGAGGGGAGTTATAAAGAGAGAAATTTTTAATAAATTTAAATGCATAATCATCTGGCATGAATTTGTTCATTTTCTCTTGGCAGATAAGGGAAAAATGGCTGTACAATTACTCCCATGAAAGGGAGGAAATGAAAGAGGAATTGGATATTGATCTGTGGGCAGTGGCATGGCAGAGGATTGGACTAAATAACTGTTCTTTGGCATTCATGAGAAAGAAAAGCCACAGCAGCAGAAAGGACTAAAGGAAAATGAAGACACTATTGTAGCATCTTTGTTCTAGTTACGAGTCTTTACTCTGGTTATTCAGTCATTTTAGACTCTTTATGCCAGTAGACCATGGAACAATGAATCACCCTCAGATGACAGTAATAATTGTTTGAGATTCTCTTGTGCCAGCTTTGAGAAATGCCTTTTAATCATTAGTCTGGAAATGATCATAACTTACATAAAATGTTTTCCCTAAAGCAGTTTTTGTGTATTTTGTCACCAATTATATAATCCATTCCCAAGTTAGCCATTTTAACTCCATCCTCTGAGAAATATTCAAACAATTGTCCCTTGTAAATCCTTAAATTTAGATTACTCACATCTCCTTTCTGACAGAAAGCCCTGTCTTCTTCCAAACTGTTTTGTGTTACATTTGTTTCAGTTTCCCATTTTACTTGTATGCCCTATTATTTTTGATCAGGTGATATAAATAGGAAATGTTTACTTAATTCCTTTTTTGGGTAATTTAACCTTAATATGTTAATATTATTTCTGTGCATCACTTTTGTGATCTCTAGGGTGCAGGGCATGTTCCCTGACCTGATGAAATGTAAGTCAGTGCACCTGCAAATTCTAGTTCAGATCATTCTATTTGGCGTAGAATTTGTGACAGGCATCATTCAAGAGTGTCTCCCAAGGTTTTCTGTCCCTAGTATCCTGACCTATGTAATTCCTGGGACTGTGAGCCTGACAGATTTTACTCCCATTAGTAGGTTATAGGGCATAGATGACCTTAAACAGGGAGATCATCTGGGTATGCCTGAGCTAATTAGTCAAGTCCTTTAATAGTGGAGATCCCCCCCCGCCCCCCGCTGCCTCATCCCAGCAGCAGAGCTCTCTAAATTTGGAAAGGTATGATTAAGCCACTATGCAGTATATTCTGGATGGGAAATCACATTTTGTATGTTGTGACAATGCTCAGTGGATGTATATAAATTAATTAACTAAAAACAAAAAATAAAAATAAATTAAATTAAATAAAAATAAAAAAGAAACATACACATACCAAAACAAATAGAGTGTTTTAAATGAATTCCATACAAGAGAAATTCCCCTCTGTCAAAATGAAGGGAACATTGTGGTAAGTAAGAACATAACATGAGAGTGGTGGAATGGACAGAAGGCCTAGACCCATAGCTAGAAAGACCACAGGGGCGAACGTCCTACGACAGCCAAGGAATAAATTCTGCCAATAACCTGAAGGAGCTTTCCCTAATCCTGGATGAGAACACAGCTGCTCAACCCCTGAGCCACAGATCTAACTAAATTGTGCCAGACTCCTGGCTCACAGACACTGTGATCTAATAATTTTTATTGTTTCAAACCTCTAACTTCGAGATGATTTGCTATGCAGCAAGAGAAGGCTGATGCAGATTTACTTGGATGGTAAGCTCAATTGATTGATGCCCAAATCATTTGAAGTATCAATACTAGTCAAAATCCAATTTAAACTTCCTGGTGTTCTCTGAGTCTTTCCATAGACTGAAGGCGAGTACATTATTGCTTTTAACAAGTGAGAAAATTCTGAGAACAGTGAGAGGCTTCAGATTAAGTTAAGGAGTGTTTTGTCATTGAAACAAGCACATCACATTGTGTGCACTTGGGTCTGCTGCAAATTGCCACCTCTAAAGGCTGAACAAAAAAAGACCAACTGTTTTGTTCCAGTCTCCAGCACTTTCCTCCAATAGATGGAAGTGATGTGTCAACAGTGACATCAAAAGCCCTTGATGTTTCCTGTACCCAGACATGATTTCGTTGAATAGTTCAACTCTCCTGGGCTACCCTCAGGATTATAATATGTGAGCCAGGTAAGTACAGAGAGCTTCACTGCTTTAAATTCAGCTTCTCGGACTGATGTGCCAAAGTTTTCTTTTGCAAATCTTTCTGCAACTGAACAGATGGTTTCATGCTGGCAAGCTTTATTCTTCTCAGTTAATATATCATTGCCACAGGTCTATTAGACTCAAAAATATTCTTCAAAATTCAGAGACTCATATAGGTATGTCCTTTTAATATTTTTCTTAATATAATAATTTCAAGCTCCCTATCTTTTAAAAACATTTGTCTAGCATCACCCATAATACTGTTATTTTTTCTTAGTTTTATTTAAGGTACTTTGGTGGTGAGTACTGTTGAATCTATAGTAAATACCATCTTCATTTATTTTCAGATAAAGTAGCAAACGGTGTCAACAAGCAATTGTCAAGTCAAAAATCCTATTTGCTGTTGTTGTAGCAGTTGTTTTCACTTTCCTGGAGCCTTCAGTCATGTAACTTTATAATCAATACTGTAGATATTATAAAATCATTTGTCTCTACAAGAGACACAGAGATGCTAGTTCTAGAAGTTTGTAGATTCATCTGCTGCTCACTGCCAAACTGTCCACTGTAAAAATAATACTTTGCTGTCTTCTAAATTGGTAATTAGATGTCAACAACAGGCAGAGATTTCAGAAATTATTTCTTAAAAATGTAAGTAGTCCTACCATCTCTGTGTTTCCTCCTCATAGCTAAGAAATTTTAGTAATTGGGGCCAGCAGGTGGCATGGTGGTCAAGGGCGCTGGACTCCCACATGGCAGACTGCGATTTGAGTCCTGGACCTGGTTGCTTGCTTTCTCACTTTCCCTCTCTCTCTTTCTCTCTCTAGGCAAAATAAAATAAATAAAGTTAAATAAATAATTCTTTTTAAAAAAAGAAATTTTAGTAATCAACAATTTATGTTTTGCCTTGCTAGAATATCCTAAGTGGCCTAAGCACTCCAGTCTCATTTAGGTAGAGGAAGGAATTTTAAGTGGTCTAGGTATTTTTATTAGAACAATATGACACATTCAAGACATGTTTTGCCACCTTTACCTTATCAAAATACATGTTTGCCTCTGGAGTCCTTATGAACTTATTATCAGCATAAGAGATAACCACAAAAATGGTGGGAATCTCAATCAGAAATCTTTCTTGGGGTTGAACATCAGAAGAAATAATTAACATACGTTGGACAGTATTGTGAAAATATGCCACATTCTTTCTCATGGAAAAGCAAATTGCCCAGAAATGCAGGTAGGTAAATGGAATAAATTCTTGAGTATTGTAACACAGTAGACTAGAGAGAATTGGTGATAATTCAAAGTATGCTTCAAAATATAAGAGTAATTTTGAATGTGTACAACAAAAGGTAACAATAAGTGTTTGAGAAAGCATATATGTTTATCACCCTGATTTAATCAATACACAATGTAGGCATGTTTTGAAACACCACACTATATCCAATTAAAATGTGCAATAATTATATATAAATTTAGAAATTATAATTTTAAAAAAGATTGCCCTATTTATGTGAAAGAGATGGAAAATAAACTGTCAACAAGGTCTATTTTAGAAGTCACTTTACTTTGTTAAAATTTCTTTTCCCCTGTAGAAGGCAATCTACAAGGTGACTACACAAAATCCCTATCTCTGGTATTCACGCCCTAGTGAAAACTTCAACTGTGGAGAATGGCCTGAATTTATTGAGTGGCTTCTGTTTTAGTCCATCCTCTGTTGCTTAATAACTGAATACTTCATAGTGAGTAATCTGTAAAGAATAAAGGTTTATTCAGCTCATAGTGTGGGTGGCCCAAGGATCAAGGCACTTGTTTGGTAAGAATTTTCCTGTTGGTGGGGACTCCCTGTAGAGTTTCAAAGCAGTGTAGGGAATCATGTAGTGTGAGAGGAAGATCTCGTATCTGTTCATTTCTGCTCTGGTCTCAATCCCTCTTCTTGTAAACCACCCAGTATTCAATTATGGGAGCTTGACCTGATGGTCTTATCTAATCTTTTTCTTGAGGGGGGGGATTTTTGCTATGAGGCACATGCACTCGCCAGAGACAGAGACAGAAAGTGAGAAATCATCCCGAGAGGAGATGACCATGCCTCAATCCCTTCTCCTTTACTCTCCTCCTGCATTCTGGCATTCACACACATGTGCCTGGTGTGAGTTTCAAGCAATCGGGTCTGTGACTCAAACCACAACCAGCCATGTGGGAGTCCAGCAACATAATCACTTCACCATCAGCTGACCTGACCTTATCTAATTTTAACCACCTCCCAGAGTTCCTCCTCTTAGTACCATAGACGGATTGTTTCCACCCTCTAAATTCCTTCACAATCAAATTTCCACACAAGAATTTGGGGATGCACATTTAAACCATAGCAGAGTAGCTTCTAAAGAATACAGGAGAAAGCAATGCAATTTCAATTCTGAGATTATATAGGAAAAGAAGGAATTCTGTACTGGGTTCTCTCTCTCATCTCTCCTATTACTAGTGCTGAGAGAAGTAATGTGCCTTATTATTGTGTATGGCCCTACAAAGAGGCAAAGTGAGGCCTTAGCCCAACAGCCCAGAAGGAACCAAACCTGTCCACAATCACATGAATGTGCTTCAGTGGAGATCCTTAGACCAAATCAAGTCTTTTTCTCTCTTAAGCTGATTTACTTATTTGTTCCATGAGTAAGAGAGAAGACAGAGATCCAGCAACCCTAACAGGGTCTGGATGCTGCAATCCACTCTCAGCTTCAGCAGTCTAGGTCATGGGCACCTGTGTGCAACATTCTCAGCGAGGTCTGTAGACATGAAGCCACAACCTTCCTATGTGGTTCAGACTCCTAGAGCATTTTATTTTACATCTTTATCCCGAAACAGCCTTCTAACCCAGGGAAGTCTTGAGATGACTGGTCCTCAGTCAATAGCTTGACTACAATCTCATGAAAGATCGTAAGTCAGAAACATCCAGCTAAGCTTGGCACAGGCAGAGAGGTAAGAAGTGTTTGTTGTTTAAAGTTGCTAAATTTGAGGGTAATTTCTTCCACAGCCATACATACCCAATACAGACATAATCATTAAATCTGGAGGAATTATTGCTATTGTTCTCTTTATATAACTTCATTTTATTATTCTTGATTACCATATAATCCAGGATATAATACAAGATTATTGCAATAATCATTTCTTCAATAAGAAGTTTTTCTTGGAACTAGCAGATGGTGAAATGGTTATATCGCTAGACTCCCACATAGTTGACTGTGGTTTCAGTCCCAGTCCAAACAGCTTCAAATTCATGCCAGGTGTATGTGTGTGTGTTCCCAAATCCCGAGAGGAGAATAGAGGACAACAAATTGCAGCATGGCCATATGGGGGATGATTTCTCAGTTTCGGTCTGTCTCTCCAGCTAGTGCACATACCTTATATAAAAAATCTCTCTAAAACAAATAAACAAACAAACAACAAACAAAAAAAACAAAAACAAAAAACAACAAACAAACAAACAAAAATATTTTTTTTTCTCCAGGTTTATAATGACTAGAGTGGATTTTCCTTCAAGTATATAGTAGTTAGGATAAACTTAGCTTTTATCTTAACTGCAATGTTTTTAATCCTACTTAGCTTTTATTCTAACTAAAAAACACTGATTACAAAATATAGTGGCTTAAAAAGGCAAGAATCTTTGTTTTAATCTCTCAATTTAACATCAAAAAGAAAAAAGAGTACTCATGTGTTACAACCAAGACACAAAAGCACCATGTGGCAGTCCAGTTTTTATCACCTGATAAAAGGACAGCTGGAAAACATAGTTGGATATGTTCTCTAGAAATTCACACGTTAGGATTTGATTGTATTGACTGTGGATCAAGTTATTAAGGGAAAACTTAATTCCTTCATGATGTCCCAGGGTGAGGCCTACTGGGCAGAGAATGGTTTATGCTGATTGCATTATAGAGGTACCTGTCTCATGAAGAGAAAATGATGTCTTGAGAGACAAGATGAAATCTAGCTCTTCTGAGGAAGGGTTAGTTGAGAGAGCAAATAGTCATAAAAAAGACATCAGTCTAGTTGGGAGCTTTCTTCCTACATGTATCTCCTATCCTCTGTGCTTCCATCAGCCGTGTTGTAGGCCTACGACTTTAGACTTCCCAGCCACTGGAACTGCGAATTTGTAAATGAACTTCTATCTTTATAAAATTACTCAGACTTGGGTATTTTCAATAACATTGGAAAAATTGACTGAGACTCCATGTTTAGGTTTATGCCCAGCATTTCAAGTATCACTAAAGTGAAAGGCAGATTTTGAAGAACAATGAACCGTCTTTCAGGTAATTCATAGAGTTCACGTTTTCTATAGTGCTCATCTTTGATACATTCCCAGAGAAGGGCCCATTAAATACAGGTATTGAGATGGCAGTAGCAGTTTTTTATTTATACACTAGATTCACATCAATAGTATTCCCTTATTGGAATAATAACAACATTCCCCACAATATATATTACTAATTTCTTTATGGATTGCTTCCTTTTGCCCCACATCTGCAGATCTCCTGATGTAATCCTATGACCTTTACCACCACGACTAGGAACAACTGTACAATTCCCTAGTACACGGAGTCCCAAAGGAAACCCCACTTTTCACTCCCAATCCAATTTATCTTGGCCCCCAAATATAGACTCATTTCTCTTCCTGGATATGTAGTGGGAAAATTCTGGTTTTATTAACTATAGAATTATGGTTACCTATTGCTGTATAACAAATTGTTGTTTTAATTTTAAAACAACAATTTAATTTATCTTTCACATTTCTATGGATCATACTCAGATAAATAGTTCTTGGTCTATAATGTGTTTTCTGTGGGATGATGGAGAAAGCTATAGTCGTCTGAAGGCTCAATTTAACTGAATAACCAAAGATAGCTTAAATATCAACATATATACATGTTTGGTAACTCAAATGGTTTGGTAAGGGAGTGTTCCTCCACAACATCAGACATCCATACTTAATTTGCCCTGCAACATGTGAATATATGTCGAAAGAGACCTTGAAAAACCTTAATTGAAATATTTTACGTTTAGAAAGAATGGACCCAGCAGATAGCATATGGTTATGTCACTGGACTCCCACATAGTTGATTATGGTTCAATTCTCGGATCCAGTGGCTTAAAACTCATGCCAGCACATGGGCATACATTACCAAATCCTGAGAGGAAAATGGAGAAAGGATTTCAGTATGGCCGTCCCCCCCTGGAGGGGTGATTTCTTGCTTTCTGTCTCTCTCTGTCTCTAGGGTGAGTGCACATGCTCTATAGCAAAAATCTCTCTAGAAAAAGAAAAAGAGTAAAAAAATATATTATGAATAATCTGGGTAGACCAGTATAATCATCAGGGTCTGTAAAAGAGAGAGGCAAGACAATCAGAGAAAGCTAGAGTTGTGACTAGGTAGCAGAACTGAAGTGATGTCCTGCGTAGGAAGCAGCTAGGCGTTAAGAAATACAGTGAGCCTTTAGATGCGAAGGAAGTCAAGGAAGCATCTGTCCTCAAAGATTCTAGAAAGAACCATTCCTATGGACACGTTTATTTTAACCCACGGTTTCTGATTTGGACTTGTGATCTCAATTGTAAGGTAATAAAATGTGTTGTTTTTAGCTACTATGTGTATGGTAATTTGTTACAGCAGAGTGAGAAACTGATACCGATATGATGCATAGAACTATCAGGGTTTGACTGGATATCACTCTTTCTTAATGAATGAGGCCATTCCATGTGGCAATCTGATCTCTCTCACAACCCAATCCTTCACAGCTAAGACTGGACACTTATGAGGTTAGTAGGAGTTTTTAGTAGTTGGCTACCCTCAGAGTATATATTCCATGACACAAGGAACAGGATTCTTCTTCCTCTTAAATACTAGAACTGAAACTGGCACATTACTTCTGACCCATTCTATTAGTTAGGATCAGTCACAGACCTGAATATGACTCAGCCTTTGGTAGCGTCAGTTCATTTTAGTTCTTTCTCTGTGGCTGGCTCCATAGCCTGGTGGGTAAGGTGGATGGATCCCATGTGGCTGAACCCACAGCTTGAGTTCTGGAAAAGGTAGTTTGAAAAGTACACCAGGCACATGTGTGTGAATGCCCAAAATCCTGAAAGGAAGGAGAGATGGGGAAAAGGGTTGAGTTGCAATGTAATCATTCCCCATTCACACAGGTGGATGCTTTCTCTTCTCTCTCACCCTGTTTCTCTCTCCGGCAAGTGCATGCACCCTCTTATCACCTTCTGGATACATATTATTCACATGTATCACAAATGCAAAATATACTCACCCCCACCCCTAATGCCCCAAATATCATGTCATTATGATATAAACCAGTTTTAAATCTCCAGATCTTGTCACTTTAACAGAGCTCTTTGGGTATAATTTTCTTGGATTTTTTTTTTTTCTTGAGTATTATCTCTGTTGATCTGAACATTTGTGAACCAATGGGACAAGTTATCTGTCTTCCTCACACCTCCAGCATGTCACTAGTTCTTTGACTAGAACCCAACCTTCTATCGTGGAGTGGTTCTCTGTGGATCTTCACCCACCTGCTAAGCACTTTGGTCTACTTTCCGTGTCATATTCCTTTTTGCATAACAAATGGCACTTCCTATCTCCCCATCCCAAGCTACCAACTTGGTAGCTTATAAACAAAAAACATCAGCTTTTTACAGGTTTGGAGTGTGGGGAAGTCAAAGATCAAGGACCTGGCAGACCCAATGTTCAGGGAAAACCTTCTTCCTTGTTGATAGCCATTGTCTCCCTGTGCGCTCACATGGTAGATGGATAAAAGCTCTCTCTGGGGCGTTAGTTTACCCATGAAAGCCCATCTCTCATGATTTAATCACTCCTCATAAGCCCCACTTTCTAATACCGTCACTGGGAGGTTAAGATTTCAATACAAGAGGGTCAGCAAATGGTGTGGTGATTAGGGTCCTCGACTCCACATGGCCAACTGTGGTTCAAGTCCTAGACCTGGTGGCTTGCTTTCACTCTTTCCCTCTTTCTGTCTCTCTCTGGTCAAATTAAAATAATAATAATAAGATTAAATAAATAATACTTTAAAATTTTATTTATTCATTCATTTATTTTAATTTGACCAGACACACACACACACACACACACACAGAGGGAAAGTGAGAAAGTAAACCACCAGGTCAGGGACTCGAACTATGGTCAGCCATATGTCAGTGTCCAGCACCTTAACTGCCATGCCACCTTCTGGTTCCCAAATAAATAATACTTAAAAAAACAAAACAGATTGCATTATATGAATTTGGAAGGACACAAACTTTAAAACCACATTGCAGAAGGGATGAAGGCTCTCTCTGGGGCACTAATCTTATTCATGAGAGCCCATCTCTCATAATTTAACCACTCCTCATCAGCCTCACCTCTTTTTTTTTTTAAGAGGTTTTTGCTATAGGGCGTGGGCGCTCACCAGACACAGACAGAGAGACAGAAAGTGAGAAATTACCCCCCCGGGAGGTGGCCATGCCGCAATCCCTTCTCCGTTCTCCTCTCGGGATCTTGGGCACGCATGCACATGCGCCTGGCGTGAGTTTTAAGCCACCAGGTCCAGGACATGAACTGCGGTCGACTACGTGGGAGTCCAGCGACATAGCCATTACGCTAACTGCTGGTCCCAGCGCCACCTCTTAATACCACCATGTGGGAGTTAATATCTCAATAAATAAAATTTGGGAGGACACAAACCATAGTCTACATTTAAGTCACAGTCTTTTCTTTCATCTTTCTTTCCATTCCTTTCTTCCTTTCTCATTTTCTTCCTCTCTCTCTCTCTCTCTCTCTCTCTGTCTTTCCTTTCTTTGAGCTGAGTATCATTCATAGCTCTTTCTGTCCACAAAATGTGGGGGAACCAAATGATTCCATACACTATGAACTCCTCCTCTTCAGTCAAACTAGATAAAATTTACTTTTTTTTTATTTCACATGCAATGCATCTATTTGTTTATTTATAAAATAATACAGTAAACACTTAAATATTATTCTGAACACAAGGCCTAATCAATTACGAACAAACAACCTGAGTTACTGCCCTATCTCATCCTGCACCCCCACCTCAGGGGGACCTCTCACTGAGATTCTGCTGCTGTTTAAAGCATTTTAATTACATAGAATTCATGGCTTGATTTTGCTTGGATTAAAAATTTGTAACAAAAGGCATCATGCTGTTTGTTTTTTTTCTAGTTGCCAAAGGGCATTAATGAAAGAGAGAGAAAGTGACAGAGAGGGGAGAGAGAGAGAGAACACCCACAATCAGATGTGGTCATAGAAAAAGTCTTTTCCTCCATTTCTCTACATCATGCTGGGCACTCCTATATACATGCCTGGCATGTTTCTCAAGCTATTGGAGCTAGGATTTGAACCACAGGTGGCCGTGTGGGATCCAGTTTCCCATACACTGTGCTATAGAGTCAGCCCTCTGTTCTTCATGCTACAACAATGCATACTCTTCTCAGCAGCTGTTCTTCATTTCCTTTGGTACCTTTGTCACCACATTCACAAATGCACTGTGTGGTCATGGGCATTTGTGCAGTTTCCAGCCCTTGGTGTCATGAGCAGCACTGCTATGACACTCTTGTGTGGAGCTCCTCATGGCTTCTGGGATCTATGCCCAACAGTGGAAATGCTGGGATGGAACTGCACTTGGCACTTCATGAGAAAATGCCAGATTCTTTCCCTAAAGTGGCTGTACTGCTTACTTACACACCTACTAGTGATCCCTTCCTTTGTCCAACAAGAATATTGGAATTTAGTTGGAAAAAATTTAATATCTCATTGTGAAAGTGACTTATATTTCCATGCTCCTATTAATATGTTTAGTATGTATGTATGTTTCTGCTTCTGTGAGATGCTGAGTTTATTTTTCCCATTTCTCCCAGTACTATCTTTCTTTACTAAGCAATTTGCAGGAATTCTTTATCCATTTCTTTCTTGTTACTTTGCCAGGGGGTTCACGTTCTTGAAACATATGCCCAGTGTGTTTCTCATGCTGCCAGGTCTGGGACTTGAACAGTACAGTTAACAATGTGGAATTCGTCCACCTGAAGCACCACTTTTAAAATCTTTGGACATGAAAATATAACCCTCTCCATTAGACAAGTCACCCCTACACGTTTCTTCCAGTACCTTGCCAACGTTGACAGTCAAGGCTACTACAGAAAATGCCCCTGAATGTCTTAGAAGAGTTTGGATCTACATGAGAGAGTTTATGAACTACATTACATGTTCCTGAGGATTTGTTAACTTATTTTTAAATTTACATTTAATCGCTGTACTTCGTATCAGTATACAACATGGTTTTTCCCAGAATGATACAGTGCATATTAGTCTAGTCAAAGACATTACCATATGCATTGTTACCATGTTTCTGAGGACCTCACGGAAGATCTCAGCGCCTCTCTTGAAAACATGAATGTTCCAGTGTCCTAAATTCATTCATTGTCTTGAGGACATTTCTATGGTTAGAGTATCTTCCTGGGAGCAATCAGGGGTTAGTTATTTTGTTTATAAACCCAGAAAATCCTGCCTCAGAATGATTTCTTTCAATCCTAATTTAAAATTGAATAGTCCCTTCCTTAGTTTTTCTTCTTCACCTGAACATTTTTATTTATTGCTAAAATGAAGCAAATGACCAACATAAAACTTTGCCTGAAAATATCCTTAGACAAGTCCACAAATCCAATAGAAGTATCCTTAACTTCCTGCTTTATTGCACATGTGATTATGACCAATTTCTGTCATTATTCTTTTTTATAATTAGCTTCATAACAAATCTCTACCTGTCATTTTAACATTTGCTATCCTACTATCTTTTTTTTTTTGGACAGGTTTTTGCTATAGGGCGTGTGTGCTTGCCAGAAAGAGAGAAAGTGAGAAATCACCCGCCAGGGGGGGATGGCTACGTCGCAATACCTTCTCCTCCATTCTCTCCTCGGGATCTTGGGCACGCACACACACGCGCCCAGCGTGAGTTTAAGCCCTTGGTTCCGGGACTCGGACCGCGGTTGGCTACATGGGAGTCTAGCAACGTAGCTATTATGCCACCTGCTATTCCTGTACTATCAGGGTTTTTTTTTTAAGTCTTTTCAAACATATGTCTGCTACTCATCCTCAAGCCAATCAGTGTTTTCACTTTTCTTTTTCTTTTTTTTTTCAAGCAGCAATTCACTCTCACAAGTCAATTTCATTTCTGATTATCAATTGCTATGCTACCAGCCACCCCCATGACTTAGTGGTCCAAAACAATAATTTGTCATTATCTCATATTTACCATTGTTAATTGGTTCACACGGGTGCTTCATGCTTCTTGTCTCTCACGTGGTTGCAGATAGATGGCAGAAGGGGCTGGAGTCATTTGTAAATCTGACTGATTTGAATAGGGAAGATGTGTCCTTTGCTTACATGCCTAGAAGCCCAAATTGGATGCCTTGAACATCGGGGATCTAAGGATCCCTCTCTCATTTCTTATTTCTTTCACTCTCCTCTCTTCTTCCCTCCATGTGGCTCATTTGCTTGACCTTTTTATGTGGAATCCCCATGTGGCTAGCTTAGATTCCCCACAGCCTGCTCATCTCAGTGCATTCTAATTTCCCATAGGCAGACCTCCTTAACAAACTAGCTTAGTTTCTGAACCATGTTCCATTGGTAAAGCAGTCATCAGGTCAGCCCCGCCTTAAGTGAAAGGGGAATAAACCTCTTATTTCAAAGCCAAATGCCCAAACTCCTCATGTACCCTTGCAGTATATACCTTTGGACACATCTCCAATTACACTCTATGCTAACTCCACTTCACTGTTGCTCTATTGGTTCTGTATTTTATCACCAGAATATATCATGTGTAAATTTATATATATATAAATATTTAATACAATACCATAATTAATATAATGTTTAATATCTTAATATTTACGTATCACTAGTTCTGAATAGCATTACAATGTTGTCTTCAAAACTTCCAAACTTGTTGCATACACTGCCTTTGGTAAATACTGCAAGTCCCAATCTTATAGAAATGTGATGTTTTAATTATACATGGATTTTGTCATATAGATTTATCTGTGTTCCTTTTGAGTAGATCTTTGCTTAATCAATTATATCAAACACAGTTTGAAGAAGGACAACTTTAACAGACATAGATAATCTACTAGGATATCTATATTAAAATGTGTCCCCCTTAAATTCCCACATTAAATTTCTAAGCCCCAGCACCTCAGAATGCGACTGTATTAGGAAAGTGGACCTTAAAGAGGTGATTGAGTTAAAATGAGATCATGAGATGAGTCCTAATAAAATGTGACTGGTGTCCTTGTAATAAGAGATTAGGACACATGCACACAGAGGGAAGCCCCTGTAAAGACACAGGGAGAACATGGTTAGGTATAAGCCAAAGAGCAGACCTCAGGAGAAACTAACCCTGCTGGTACTCTGATCTCAGAAGTCAAGCCTCCAGTACTCTGAAATTAGTAAATTACAGTTGCTTAAACCAACCAATCCATGTTATATTATTATGACAGTCTTAACAAACTAATACAGTCTCCAAAAAAAAAAAATGTGGCACTGACATTTAAGTCTATATAAAGAGAAGAAAGTTGTTCTCTGGGTCTAGCAGACACATGTTTAATAACTAGAGATCTATTTTACCTGGTAAAATGAGAAAAACTAAACAGGTTTAGCTATCATTTATAGGAATAATTTTTCCAAGATTTGATCTCTTTTTAAAAAATCAACATTGTGAGAAAAAATTATGGTTCCAAATTCTGTTGATCCTAGGACATATTTGCATTTAATCTCAAGCGTATGCAATCTGGTTATCAAAAAGCGATATAGCTTTCTTTAACATCCAAAATGACACTATTTTTACATTTCTCTACTGTGTAAAAGGACAACTACTACTTGGAAATTAAGTTTCAGAAATGGCAGCATGGTTGATGAAAGAAGGCTCAGTCTATGAACAGTGACAACACCAAGAAATTAACCTCCAGGAGACCTGGCCTTTCAAGCTACCACTTTTACTTTGTAATTGTCAAATGGTGGAGACAAAGCATTTGATAACTTGGGCCTATTTTTTAAAATATGCTCATTAAAATGGTGGAGAGGGTGACCTAAAATAAATGGGATAATAGAGGAATGATTATCTTTATTACTGGCTGATATTTTAAATTTATAAAATATAAGAATTTGAAGTATTTAAGAGAATATATCTTTGAATAGGAAAATAAACATTGGGTTAATTTTTACTTATTCAAAAGGGACAGATTCATTTTGTCTTACATTCACTGAAGTGGAAAATTAGCATGAGGCTATGAAAAGAAAGAAAAAAACATCATTGTGAACTAGAATGAAAAGAAGAGTAATTAATTGGTGCACTCTCAGTTGCTTCTAAGAAAGACAATGCACTGTCAAAAAAAAAGCATTAACACTGGAAAATAATCTAAATAGCTAAGTTCAAAAGTACTGATTTTCATGAGCAGGATGCTTTAGATCATGAAATCTGAAACAATGTAGTGATTTTCAAGATATGCAAAGCTAAATGTATCACAGAATTTTACTTCATTCTTTTAAAGTATCCTTACACATTCTTAACTAAAAGTTTTCTAAGATTATTTATAAATGAAATACATGATTAATAGATGACAGTGGAATTGGACTGACACTCAGATGAATGGCAATGCTAATTTCTTTTTTCTTTCTTTCTTTTTTTTTTTTTTTTTTTTTTTTTTTTTTTTTTTTTTTTTGCTATAAGGCACATGTACTTATCAGAAAGACAGAAAGCAAGAAGTCACCCCCCTGGGGGATGGCCATGCCACAATCATTTCTCCACCATTCTCTCTTGGGACTTTGGTCACATACATATATGTACCCAGCATGAGTTTTAAGCCACCAGGTTCAGCACCAGGTTCAGGACTCGAACCACCATTGACTACATGGAAGTCCAGAGAAGTAACCATTGTGCCATCTGCTGTAATACTAATTTGTTAAGGCACTAATGTTATTCTTGTTCTTCAATGGTCAATAAGTTAACACTTTACTGGCCTCCATAACAGTTTATATTATCTATCTTCTTGATTATATCATAAAGACAAGAAAATAGCTGATGGGTACAACCAGCCAGATTCCAAGCAGCGCCACACCAATAATCAGAACTGGGGCTCCCAACCCATTACTCAGCAACCTCTTCAAGGTGGTGATCATTCTGGTAACTATGGTTACAAATCTGAAAACCAGGAGTTTTATCAGGATACTTTTGGGCAACAGTGGAAGTAGAAACAGTAGAAAACTGTAAAATTGGAGACTGGTAGGTTGATCAGAAACTGGCCCTAAATCTGAATGGGTGCCGCTATAATTTGTGACATCTGGCAAGATTTCCTTTATGTATATATTTTAACAATCCACTTGGACACAAACAAAGCCACACTTTTAACTGCTTCTGGCGAACTGATTTTATTTTTAATTTTTCAATAAAAGTATTCTTAGGTACTGAGAGAAATAGTTAATGAATTTGCATTCGTGCTTGAGAAAGTTTGGCTCAAGTCCATTTGGCTGTAGTGTATATAATGTTTTCAGTAGTGTTTATATTTGGTTTCTTGAAAAGGTAGTTGATGAAAACTAAGTATGTCTTTAATATCTTGTATCAGAATAACTTTGTATGTTACCAGCTTAAATTGCTAGAATAAGGTAAATTGATACACAATTGCTATTTTTAATTTAGAACTTTGACCTAATTTGGGTTTTCAAAACCATTTTGGTTACTTGTATTCTTTATGCTGTTGCTTATTTCAATAAAAAATTCACACTTACATGTATACTTACTAAAAACAAAACAAAACAAAACAAATGAAAAAAAAAACAAACAAAAAGAAAATAGATCAAACATTCTAGATATTTCTGTGAGGATGATTTTGGATGAAATTCACATTCAAGGGACAAGAGGATAGTGTAATGATTACATTGTTGGTCTCCCACATACTCAACTGGGGTTCGAGTCCTGGATCCAGTGACTTAAAACTCACACTGGGCACATGCACATGCATGCCCAAAGTCCCGAGAGTAGAAAGGAGGAGAAGGGATTTCAGCCTGGCTATCTCCCCAGAAGGTGACTTCTTGCTTTCTGTCTTTTAGTCTTTCTCTATCTCTCCAAGCACATGTGCCCTATAGCAAAAATCTCTTTTAAAAAATTCACATTCAAATTGGTGGAATTTAAATAAAATAGATTGCCCTTTATAATGTATATGTACCTAATCAAGTGAGTTGAATAATTATTAAGAAATAGAATAAGCAGCTGACCTCCCCCAAGTGAAAGGGAATGAACTGTTTAGCAGATAGCCTCCAGAGGGCACCTGCAGCATTAGCTCTGCATGGTTTTTCAGTAGACTTTGGACTTAAACTACAGCTATTTCCCTCTCAGCCTCCTGCCATTTGATTTGGAACTCAGCAAGCTTCCACAGTCCCAAAAGGCAGTTCCTTTAAAAAAAAAAAAAATCTTTTTATTTGGGCCAGTAGGTGGTATGGTGGTTAAGGTGTTGGACTGCCACGTGACTGAGAGTGGTTCAAGTCCCGGGCTTGGCAGTTTGAAATTCATTCTGGGTGCCTTTTCGTGAGTTCCCAAAATCCCAGGAGGAGAACGGAGGAGAAGGGATTGCAATGTGGCATCTCCACCCCCACTCCGCAGGGATGGGGGGTGATTTCTCACTTCCACTTCACTGTCTCTTTTCCTCTGTCTCTCTTTGAGTGTGCAAACCCTATGGCAAACCCTAAAAAAAAAATCAAACAAACAAAAAATTATTTCTCTTTCCAGTCTCTCTCTTTGCACATCCTATTGGTTCTACTTCTTTAAAGAACCAATACAGTCACAAAAATTGTTTTCCATCATTCTGTCTCTTGATTGGCCTAAAACATCTGTATCACATACTAGATTAACAGACTATTCAAAAACCTGAAGACATTTCTTTTTCCTGATCATCTTGTTGAAGACAGAGTCATTCTTACCATGTTCTTCTGATATTTCTTAATTATGTCTTCTAAAATTTTAGAAGGAGATTTTTCCCAAGCATGAAGTTATAATGTTTTGATTTTAGGAATTTTCTTATTGCAGCAGATTTCAATATTTCCTCCCAAGTATATTAAATTGGATACAAGTGCAAACCTGAGACTTAAAAAGTATTAAGAAAACTAACATAGGTAAATTCTATTTGTTAAAAGTTGAAATTCGCATATAGTTGTCATAGTCACCTTCTAATCGTTAGCTTCTGTGCGGGGTCTATTCCAGATAATGTACTCTTCGCTATCTTGGGGATTGAGTCAGGGAATGCACAGGGCAGGGAGCACCACCTAATATATAGAACTGCTCATTAATTAGGAGATCACACCACAGTCATGACTGAAGAAAACGCCTGGCACCAGTGAAGTTTCCATTGCTGTTATAGTAATGTACCACAAATTTAACGACTTAAACACTAATTAATTATCTTATAATTCTGTAGGTTAGAAGTCTAACACAGGTCCCCTGGGTTAAAAATCATAGTGTAAACGACTGTATTCATTCTCATAGAGTCTAGGAGAAAATCTATTTCTTTGCCTTTTCCAACTTGTGGAAGCTCCCAACATTCCTGGGCTCATGGGACCCTCATTCCATATTAAAAGTCAGCAGTTTATAGCTCTTGGTCATGCACCGGTTCTTCTATCTCTCTCTGACTCTAACCTAACTCAGGAAGGTTCTTTAAGGACTCAGGTCATATGGTCAGACTTCCTCCCTTCAGATAATTCAGAATAATATACAAATGTCAACTTTTAAAACATTAGTCCTGCATTTTAAGTCTCATTTTCAGCAGTTTCTGAGATTAGAATGTGAATATGTTTGGGAAATTGTTATATTGCCTGCTATACAAAGGGTCTTGAAAAAAGTTCATAGAAATTTCATCATGAATGATGAATCAGGATATTTTAACTAAACTGTCTAGCATCTCTAATTCTTACAAAACCATCCAATTATAGGCATTATAATCTTTATATACTTAGACCAACTGAGACTTATTGAGATTATTCTAGAATATACAACTAATAATTTTTCTGTTTTAGAAATTACAAAAGTAATAAATAATGACGTGATATAAACAAGAGGAAAAATCAGATGTAAGGAAGCTTTGAGCCCTAAACACCATTTTCGAGGTTCTGGAATATAGTGGGGACATGGAAAAAGCCAAAGTTTCTTAAGATCATGCTATATATAGTCACTGAGTCACTGCTGCAAGCAGTTGTGTGTGTGTGTGTGTGTGTGTGTGTGTGTGTGAGCAAGCAGTTCCTCATAAAAAACTTGACTATTGTACCTCCATCTTTGGGCCTTATGTATTGACTACCTGCTTCCTAGGATTCTATCTCATGTTTCATAATCATTAGCCAATGGGAGTAAGATGTTCACGGTTTACTTAGACTGGAGTTTCCCAATGTAATGTTGAAATATTGGATAATAATTCTTTATTTTGCCTGGGGTAGTCCTGTGCATTGTAGTTTGTTCAGTAGCATCCTGGTCTCTAACCACTAGATGTCAGTATCTGTAACTATCTCCTCCCACCCCCTGAGTTACGACTTTTACTTAAAAATATTGCCTGCTGTTATCAAATGTTCTGGGGGTAATAATAAGTTGTTCTAAGGGAACAACTTACTTAAACCAATCAAGAATTACGCCAATGGCCCATGGAAATGCCTTGAAGGAGGTGAAGATCCTGGATGATATCCCTTTATGAACAAAAGAGGGAAAAAGAATCTCTATCGATTGAGTAATTTATAGTGTCTCCTACAGTGGTAAACTAAGCTTTTATCTGACTTCAAGGCCCATTAATCTAATCATCATGTATGCCACATTTCTGACTAATCTAATCCAACTCTAGATATACGTTAGCTTTGTTTTCTCATACCAATGTTCTTTTAAATAATCCTTACCATTTTAAAATTTTTATGAGTCATTTTGCTTTTGCAGTATTTTAACATTAAAAATTATGGGATATTATGAAAAAACTCAATAGATGGTATCACTATTATCACTTAGAAATGAATAAAAGCATTAAAACTTAAGTTTAAATCTATTTCCTCCATTTTTGCTGCCAGACCGCCACCATCGTGGGTCACATGTAGGTCCTTGAAAGGGCCTTTCCCAATTGGGAATGGCGTATTGCCACAGCGTTAGCGCCTGGCTGAAGTTGATGTCTGACGATGTGAAAGAGCAGATTTACAAAGTGACCAAGAAGGGCTTGACTCCTGAAGGACTTATATGGCGTTACACAAGTGCGTTTTGTGACAGGCAACCAACTCTTGAGAATCCTTAAGTCCAAAGGACTTACTCCTGATCATCCTGAGACTCTCTACTACTTAATTAAGAAAATCCTTGCTGTTTGCAAGCATCTAGAGAGGAACAGAAAGGATAAGGTTGCCAAATTCCATATGATTCTAATAGAGAGAAGAATTCATCGATTGGCTTGCTATTTTAGGACCAAGCAAGTTCTCCTCCCCAATTGGAAATATGAGTCATCCACAGCCTCTGCCCTAGCTGCAGAAATTTGTGCACTCAAGGAATAAAAGTCATTGTTTAGCCTTAAAAAAAAATTCTGTTTCTTCTGCCACAGCATTATTGAATATATCATTTCTTCTCAGTCTTTACAAAAATGATCTTACGATCTCTAGCATTTTGCAGTTCTGTTGGTAAAAAACTGTCATGTTTCACTATTTTAGGTTGAACACCTTTGCTTACTATTATTGCTAAAAGTGATTTTCTGCTTTCATTGGTTACTTGTATTTCTTTTGTCATGAATTATTTAACCTACTTTGCAGAAACCTCAGTTGTCATACAATGGGAAGAGTTTCTTAATGGGAACATCTAAAAAATTTCCAGAAGTTATATATATATATATATATATATATATATATATATATATATATATATATATATATATTCTGCCATGAGAGTTGGGTTGAATATACTGCACAGGAAGAAATTCTGATGGCTATTGAAATAATAATGAATAGGTGTTTATGCATACATTAAGTCTGGAATTTATATTGTTGAATGAAAAATAGTTTGTATATGCAATCGCAAGCTAATTGACTATGTGGACACACTTCAAAATGTTGAAAATGCCTCTGTTACTGAACCAACATTTTGGATCATGTGTAATCAGTCACTTGTCATCCAGAAAAGTCAATCTATGAAACGAGAGTTCCCAAAGAGCAAATCTTTCATTAGATTGATGTCATACAAAAGGGGTCATAAACACAGCTCCTCGACTGGCAGTGCCTAAGCTTTTTAAGAAAGGCTGTGGCTACACAAGGGCGGGCAAGTAAAGGTTGGGGGCAGGCAGGTGACTTCTATGAAGACATCAAACCTTAATCTTGATGGAGTGTGTCAGAGCATGTTCTTGTTGACAACAGGGAGTCTGTCATCATCTAGTTTGTTTCTGTTCCTTGCTTGTTCTGGGAAAAGGGCTCAAATCATACATTCTCTGATTTTATCTATCTCTAAGGACATCCCGCACACATGGGATAGGAATAACATTTAACCAAAGTGTTCTGTGAAAATCATTTAATCATAGTGTTTGATGTTTAAAGGACAGAGTAGGCTAGGCTATCGTGGCTAAATTAACCCTGTACATGTGGCTGTTTAAAGTAAAAACATAGGCTAGTGGATATTTCTGACTAAGCAAGTTAAGAAAGTACTTATGCAAACAGCCAGTTAGGATGAATATCATGTCTCTCTTTGTGATATAAGCATGTAAGTGGTAACTCCTAATTTTGCTAACACACATTTTATAGTTTTAGCTAAATTTACTAATATTATTCAGAAATAAAAGCAGAAAGACATAATTTTGGAAAGTGAGCATCATACATTTAATATATTAATAATAAACTTAAGTATATATATATATATATATATATATGAATATATAAATATGAATATATAAATACTTATTTTTAAAAAAAATTGCTAGAGGGCAGGTGCACTCAACAGAGAGGGATAGAGAGAGAGAGAGTGAGAGAAAGCATCCTCTAACAATACCCAGTCAAGCTGCAATTCTTCTTTCTTCAACCCATTGGTATTCTGGACACTCAGGTACTTGTTCTTGGTGTGTTTTTCAAGCCTCTGGGGCTGGAAATTGAACCTTAGTCAGCCAGGTGGGATCCCCCTCCTTTAACCATTAGGCCATGGGGCTAGATGAAGATATTTAAAGAAAATAAACTGATACTTGATTAAGTTCTGATGTTAATTTCTATTCCATCTCAATAGAAACTTTATATAATTCTTAACCATAGAAAATGAACACCTTAAAAAAATATGGCATTGGAGGGAACCAGCAGTTAGCGTAATGGCTATGTCGCTGGACTCCCACGTAGTCGACCGCGGTTCGCGTCTCGGACCCGGTGGCTTACAACTCACGCCGGGCGCGTGTGCGTGCGTGCCCAAGATCCCGAGAGGAGAATGGAGGAGAAGGGATTGCGGCGTGACCATCCCCCCTGGGGGATGATTTCTCGCTTTCTGTCTCTATGTCTCTGTCTGTCTGGCGAGCGCACGCGCCCTATAGCGAAAAACCTCTCAAAAAAAAAAAAAAAAAAAAAATATGGCATTGGGGCCAGTAGGTAGCATACTGGTTTAGGTGCTGGACACCCACCTGGTTAACTGTGGTTCAAGTCCCAGACCCAGCAGCTTCAAAATCACTTGGGGCTTGCATGTATGTGTACCCAAAATTCTGACAGGAGAATGGATGAAAAGGGATTTTGGTGTGACTATTCCCCTTGGGAGACAATTTCGCACTTCTCTCTGCTTTTTTTCTGGTGAGTGTGTGCATTCTATGACAAAAGCTCTCTCTCTATTCATATATACACATATATATCAATGTACATATATATGTATATACATATATATCATTCAATTTATTGCTTAATTTATAGCTAAATTTACTAATGTTATTCAGAAATAAAAGCAGGAAAACATAATTATCAATAAATTTATTGGTGTTTTATGATACATATGTATATACATCAAATTTAGTGATGTTATTTGCATTATTAAAATATTACAATTAATTCATGCATTAATCTATTGACAAATTTTAAAGAAATATACAAGATTCTGTTCAAATCTTCATGAGGGTAACGGGCTCTTCAGGTTGATATTAAGGTGGGTGGACTATTTTCAAAGGTTTATATTACTTGAGATAAATAGCCTTATGTAAAAATTAACTTATTTATTTTCTCCTTGAAATTAGTGCTGCCAGACAATTATGTCCAGAATTTAATGACTTCTCATTTCTTTATATTTTACATCACAATCAAAATTATGTGACGCTTTTCTCAGCTCTCTTTGCCTATGGATACTAATCTCTCTTTGACTTCTCAATAGTAGTCACCTTTATCCAAGGAGACATACAGAGTTTAAGCATAGATGATTCTTTAGTTAAAGCATAAGAGTTCCATTTGTAACAATTAGCAAAGCCCTTCTATATGATTATTTCAACCACAGAAGAATTCAAGAGCAGTTTCTGGAAATCATTGTGATTTTTATTTTCTATTCTTTCTACACCCAAATCAAAATGGGCCCAGGTCCACCAGTAGAACAACTTTATTATTATTATTATTATTATTATTATTACTTAATTTGGAGAGGTTTTTGCTATCGATACATGCGCTCACAAGAAAGACAGAGACAGAGAGACAGAAAGTGAGAAATCACCCCCCCACCCGCATGAGGGATGGCCACGCTGCAATCCCTTCTCCTCTATTCTCCTCCTGGGATCTTGGGCGCTCATGCACGCATGCCCGGCATGAGTTTAAGTTACTGGGTCCAGGACTCAAACCACAGTAGGCTACATGGAAGTCCAGCAACATAGCCATTAGGCCAACTATTGGTTCCCTAGAAGGACTTTAATAGGTGTCACTTAGTACATTTTCCTGTAACAGCCAAATAATTCAACAATTAATAGAAGATGAATATTCCACATTATTTGATAGATTTATTTCCCTAATTTTTAATCAATGAGTTAACCACTACTTGGAAAGGTAATATTATTTGTTATTATAAAAAGTAAAAAAATAAAATAAAATAAAATGCCAACATCTATCTGTCTTTGAGGGAAATGGAGGACACATTTTGTTTTTATGTTATAGTTTTCTTTTTTTTTAAAGAATTATTTTTTAAATTTAATTTTATTCATTGCTATTACTATTATTTTAATTTGACCAGAGAGAAACAGTGACAGAGAGAGAGGGAAAGTGAGAAAGCAAGCCACCAGGTCCAGGACTTGAACCACAGTCGGCCATGTGGGAGTCCAGTGCACTTAACCACCATGCCACCGGCTGGCCCCATGAAGTTTTCTTAAGCATAGCGTAAATATTCTTTATTGTATTTGTTTCATTAAATCATTTTTTTATGATTAAAAAAGGAGAGACTAAGAGAAAGAGATAGGTATTCTTAACAGGGTTTCTCCATGTCACAGCCTTCCTGCCCCAGCCTCCCAGCCAGATAGGATTAAAGGCACACACAGCTGTACTCTATTTGTTCAGGTTGATCCAGGAACCACAACTGGGCCTCCCATGGTTCCATCTTCCCAAGTAGTGGTGGTATCTGAATGTCACTGCAGTCAGGCTCACTAAGTCATTTTTAATCAGATTTCTCAAAGTTATAGAACAGAAAATTTATAAACAAAAATGCAAATTGTGGCTTTTATTTCAAGAGTATTTCTTTATTTCAAGAGAGAGAGAAAAAAGAGAAAGACAACATTCTCAACAGAATCCCAACACCACAATCCATTCCCACTCTTCAGCCAGCCTTCCATTGTGGACAGATGTGTGCATGGTGTACTTAGAGAGAGCTCTGGAATTGAACCCAGAACCTTCCCATGGGATTGCTTTGCAGAGTGTTGTGTTTTACCACAATGACACAGTGTAGCCTTACATGTTTCTTTTTTTTTTTTTTTTTCCTGTTTTTTTGGAGAGGTTTTTGCTATAAGGTGTGTGTGCTTGCTAGGAAGACAGAGAGAGACAGAGATACAGAAAGCAAGAAATCACCCCCCCCCCGGGGGTATGGACACACCACCGTCCCTTCTCCTCCATTCTCCTCTTGGGATCTTGGGCGCGTGTGCACATGCGTCCAGCATGAGTTTAAGCAGTCAGGTCTGGGACTCGAACCACGGTCGACTACATGGGAGTCCGGCGACGTAGCCATTACACTAACTGCTGGTCTCACATGTTTCTTTTTAATACCTTTGGTGAGTCACATCACAGTGTTCACCCATGTGAAATGCAATAATAGCTTTAAATGTATTTGGAGTTGTACAACCGTTATCAACCAATTTTAAGACATGTCTTACCCCAAACAGATTTTTTAAAAATTCATTAATAGTATTTCTGGGACCAGCAGATGGTGTAGTGATTACATCACTGGATTCCCATATGGCTGACCTTGGTTCAAGTCCTGGACCCAGTGGCTTGAAAAATCATGCTGAGTGTGCATGCATGTACAAGATCCCAGGAAGAGAATGGAGTGATTGGTCATTCCTCCTAGGGGGTGATTTTTCACTTTCCTCTCACTGTCTCTGTCTCTCTTTCTCTCCAGTAAGTTCATGTGCCTTAACGCAAAAACTTCTTTTTAAAAAGTATTAGTATTGCCAATATCCCTCAAGTCCATTCTGCCATGTCCTGTGTAACCACAAATCTACTTTCTAGGCCTGTTACATTTGTCTACCCTATACATTTCATGTCAATGGATTCATATAAGATGTAGTAGTTTGTAACATATCTCCATTTTCTTGTAACATTTTAATCCCTTTAATGATTTTTTCAGTACATTTAAAAATTAATTTTCTTGAAGATTGCTTTATGGCATTCAATGAATATTTTATCAGAATCTTCTTCAGATTTCACTGACCTAATAACTGAGATAAAGAAATAATACTTCCATAGGAACCAGATGGTGCAGTGATAACACAACTGGTCTTGGGCCTCCCATCCTGGGACTTACCATGTACATGATCTGGGATGGCTGAGATGGCATGGGTCACAGCTTGAGGACCCTGTTAAAGTACCTTTCTCTCTGTCTCTCTCATGGAATAAATAAATGAATAAAACTTTTAAAATATAACTTAAGAGTTGTATTATAGTTCTATTTTCTCAGTTATTATTGTTATATACATTACATCTATTTACATTAAAACCTAATATCATTTTAATTAGACAATATTTCTGTTTCTCTTCATTTGTTCCTATGGATTAAAATTATTACCTGGCCTCATTTTCCGATTCCAGCATCTCTGTTCATATCCACCCTGTGTGCTGCTACTGTCAAATACATTGCACTTTATGCTCTCACATACCACGTACTGATGTTACAGTCAATGAGGGACTGCATATGCTATGGAAGTGTACTCAACCTTTTTGGCCCAGGAAACAACTTTGTAAAAGACAATTTCTCCACAGACCAGGAAGCAGGGGGTGGAGTATGGTTTTGCTATGATTCAAATGCATTACGTTATTGTGTACTCTATTTCTATTTTTATCATTTCTATTTTTATATATTGCAATATATGATTAAATAGTTATACAACTCACCTTAATGGAGGATCAATGGGAGCCCTGAGCTGCTTTTCCTGCAGCTGGACGGTTCCATCTGGGGGCTCCTATGACAATCTAGTGTCACCTTTGATCTGACAAGTGGCAGAGCTCAGGCTGTAAGAACGATGGAGAGCTGCTGTAAATGGAGATGAGGCTTCCCCTTGCTCACCCATGGCTCACCTACCACTGTGAGGCTGGGTTCCCAGTAGTGGTCAAGGACCCTAGTACTGTGGAGTTCAGCCGTGCTTAGATACACAGATAATTGCCATGCCTTGCAATGGCCTGTAGTGTTCAATGTAGCACTGTTTGCAGTCTAGGAGCTGGAGGAGTCCGACCTGGCTGGGCCCCAGGATCTGTCTGAGCCCCCCCCCCCCCCCCCCCCCCCCCCGCTTCTGATCGATTCAGTACGTTGGCAAGGCCGCTACTGTGCGTCCCCCCCAACCTAAGATTTTGCTCCAGAAACTGTGGCAGCCTTGCTGGGAAGCGACCCCTCTCTGACTCCCCAATATACTACTATAAAAGAATTACATAGCTCTCTTATACATCCTGAGTATACGATAAAATTTTCCAGGAAGTCCCCCGACCGCTCCCCTTTACTCTGATCACCTACTGTTAATTACAATGCTTTATCTCCATGGTCACAATAGAGGGTAGGCTGAAGTTCTTTCTAGGCAGAAATAATCTTGACCTTTGGAAGGCCCTTCAAAATACATTTAAGGTAAACTTAATCTTTTCTTTACTTAAAATAGGATTAGGCCAAAACTGGCCCAGGACACCTCCGCCCTCACCAAGTGAAATAGATAAATATATTAAAATTCCTCAAATTAAGTTTTAAATCCCTATAAAACTATATAAGTATCATTCTTTACTAAAATCCATAGAAACTAATATCTATTCTTAAAATTTTCTTTTCTCAGCACCATTCCCGGTAATCACAAGATGGTTGCTGCACTGCATCAGCTGATAATCATCTCTGCTTACTGAAACTGCTTTCCCAAAACTGCATTCCATGGAGACCCACCTACAATTGCAGAACTGCACGAGACCGACCCTTAATCCAACCCTAAATAAAATCTATATTCCCTATTGTTAAAAATTTTATGAGCTGATAATTAAAATACATAGCCCCTCTTCCTTTACTTACATGTATCACAGTTTCAATAAAAAGGCACAATAATTCCTAGCAGTTGTCACCCCTCAGAGAGTGATCTTTGAGGGGTGTCCGGCATAGGACGTGCATAAAAAGGCACCGAGGCCTCTGTCTTCTGTTCACCTGCGCTGCCTCCATCGAGTCAACCCACCCCCACCGAGGCTAGACCCTGGCAAGGAGCAATAGGTTACACCATACAACCCCAGTGTGTGGTTCATGGTAAAACTCTACATATTGACAAAGTTGCCTAGGGTAGCCTTTTTCAGGATGTACTCCTTTTTTTAAGCAACACAAGGCTGCATTATAGGCCCGACAATGTACTTATACACCTATAGTTTATTTTTAATACGTTCAATCACTGTATATCAATACAGCTTGCAAAATGATTTTTTCCGCCATGAATGCACTGTATATTACTCCAGTTAAAAATATTATCATACATGTATTCATCAATAGATAATTTTCCATTACAATTGCTTTTTAAGTCAATTACTAGAAGGAAAAAATGAAATAAGGAGTCACACTGTCTTTTTTAATTACCCATGCAATTACTTTGACATTCTTTCTTTCTTTACATGGATTCAAATTAATGTCTCATATTAAGTGCTTTCCATCTCCAGAACTTCAGAATTTCTTTTAATATAATCTGCTAACAACAGTTATGTTTGTTTATTCGTTTTTATCAACGCTTTGAATTTGTCATCCCACTGCCTTCTGGCCTACAGTGTTTCTAATTAAAAGTCAGTTTTTAATCATATTTTGGTTACATTTTATGTAAGATACGGTTTTTGTCTTGTTGTCTTCATGATTTCCATTTTGGCTTTATTTTTCAGTATTTCTGCTGTGGCTGGATCCACAGGACCTCTTTGCACTTACACTGCACGGAGTATGTCGCATTACAATAATTTTTGTCAGGAAATTTGTGAATATTCTTTCAAATATGTTTTCTGTCCTTCTCTATATTTCCTCTTATTTGGCACTACCATTACAGGTACATTGATGTATTTAACTGTGTCCCACACCTCTATGAGGCTCTGTTTATTTTTCTTTAATCTGTTTTCTCTCCATTCTTTAGATTGTATAGTCTCTACCAACCTGTCCTCAAGTTTACTGATGCTTTCTTTCACAAGCTTGCAATTACTGATGAGATACTATAGTGAGTTTTTCATTTCAATTATTTTACCTTTTTAAAGGATGATTGTTTAATTTTATTATTATTATTATTATTATTAAGTTTGCTAAAGGGCACATGAGAGACACAGAGAGAGGAAAAGTGAGAAAGCAAGCTACCAGGTCCGGGACTTGAACTGCAGTCAGCCATATGGGAGTTCAGTGCCTTAACCACCACATCACCTGCTGACTCCATTTGCTCTAATTTTTACCTCAAGAATTTCCATTTTGTTCTTTGTTATAATTTTTATATTTTTATTGATATTTTTATTTTGATTAAATATTATTGTGTTTGTCTTTCCTTCTTTAAGCATGACATCCATTAATTCTTTGAAAATATTTATCATATTTATTTGTCATGGTCCACTAGGTTTGCATCTTAGCACATTTATTATTATTATTATTATTATTATTATTAATTTTTACAGAGATTTTTGTTATAGTGTGCATGTGCTTCCCAGAGAGACAGAAAGACAAAAAGTGAGAAATCACCCACAGGGAGCGTGGTCATGTCGTAATCCCTTCTCTATTCTCCTTTTGGTATCTTGGGGACACATGCGTACATGTTTGGCATGAGTTTCAAGCCTCCAGGTCCAGGACTCGAGCCTCAGTCATCCATGACAGAGTCCAGCCACATAACTAATACTCCATCTCCTACTCAACACCTTAGCCCTAACAATGGAAGTGTCTGTTGCTTATCAGGGCAGGGAGTTAAACTGTAGTTGCCATGTGGAATCCAGTTTCACTTCAGTAGCACATTACTGCTGTGCCATGCACGGGGTTGTCTCGCCACCCCATACTGAGTATTTAGATAACATACTATAGCAAGAATACCAAGTTGGTAAATATGAACTTAATTTTCAGACTTGCTGTTGTCTTTTCCTTAATTCTTTAGTAACTTGGCCAGACTACCTTAGTGAAGCCCACTTCCTTGCAGCATATGGCATCTGATGTCACTCTTCAAAGGATACAAGCTTGCACAAGCACATGGCCATAGGATGACAGTTGTTGTGAGTCAAAAAGGCTCTCTTTGACTGCCTCTTTCCCTGATTTCTCACTCTAAATCTAGCTAGTCTACCTTTACTGGTATCACATTCAACTGTTAGACTCCACTATTTTCCCACTAAACACAAAGGCAGTAATTTTTCAATGTCTTACATGTAAATTTTTCCATCATCTGAACCAATTAAATTCAGGACCCTTACAGTGGAAGTTAAGGCTAGTCTTCAGGATTGTTTTGACCCCATGAAGGCTCTTATTAACTGTCTTTTTCCATGGCTCTCTCTTTTCATTTCTAATCTGTTGTTATTATGTAGCTATCAGACTTGCAACTACAAAAATCACCACTGTTTTTGACCATACCTTTAGGCTTGACTTCCTCACAAATAAAATCAGTCCCCTTTGAGAGTATAACAAACCTACCTTTCTTACTGAAATAATCTTCTGTGCTCTTCCTCTGTATCTGGGCAGGAATAATGACCTCTTTTTCTCAAAGTGGCAGTCTTTCATTATGTATGAGTCACTGGAATTGGGAAAAGTCAACAGAATATTCCCACATCCTTTTGACTTGCTTCTTCCAGTATACAAACTATGCCCTATGATAGAACCCTAAGATAGAAGTGATGGGACTCAAGATTTCTATCTTTCTAGGGTAGATATTCTAACTAATGAGTGGGTGCTGGTTGAAGAAGGGATACTCAGCCTCTTGGCTACTCTTGAGTGAAATATGGGGCTTTAGATGGGGGCATGGGGAAAAAAGGAGCCCTTTCTTCTTCAGTACACATAATCATCAGGAGTAGGATGTTCAGTTTCTGAACTGGGGTAAGAAGCAGGGAATAACAGGCTTTTGTTCTTCTTACCCAGGTTTAGAAAATATTTCTAAATAGGCCCAGATAGAGTGCTTCAGGCAGTAGGGACACTGCTATACAATGCTGAAAACCATATGAGAAGCTTCCACTTTTGCATCTTGGGTCTTCCTGAATGTGCCAGATATTTCCATGGGTATGCCCATGATCCTGGCTGGCTGCAGGGCTTGGACAAGGTCGCAATATGAAGATCCTGTCTGGAGTACCTGAATCTCCCTTCCCAGGAAATCAGCTTTCTTACAAAAAAGATTTTCTAGGCTGGCCCCATAATACAATGGTTAATCCTTGTGCATAGGAAGCTGGATCCCAAATGGCCAACTAGCATTGCAATCCAAGCACATGTGCGTGCTTGCCCTGAATCCTGACGTAATGGAAAAATAGAAGAAAAGTATTGTGAGGTGACCATACCCTTTTGGAGGACACTTTCTCTCTCTCTCTCTCTTTGTCTGGTGAGTACATGTGCCCTCTAACAATGAAGAAAAAGAGAGAGATCTTCCAAATAAATGTTTTCTCATTTTCGGTATGATCCAAAGGTTGAGATTTTATTTAGCAATATTTTTCAATGATTTTCAACAATCATTATTTCCCTGGTAAGAGTCAGAATACATTGGCAAAATCAAACATTTCTGAGACATCTGGACAGTTTGAGGAATCCTTGCTTAGGTGCAAAAGAACACATACTTTGTCTCTGGGGCATAGACCATCAAGCACATGAAACAACTTTGTGTAGCTTTTCTCTGCTTGTCTTGAGCTGAACACAGAAGCAGACCTTGATTGTCAGCACTGTCAGCCCATCTTCTTACTCTAGCATCCACAGTGTCCACCTCCAACCACCTACTGTTTTACTTGTTCTTAGGCTGTTTTGCCAAATAACCTGTGTTATTATAGGATTGGTTTCTTTTCCTTTCTTTTTCTCATTTATTTATTTATTTATTGCACTCACTAGAGTGAGAGAGAGAGAGGCAGAGAGAGAGAGAGAAGAGAATCACCCCTCACCATGAGGTAGAAATTGGTCAGGCCTCCATAATCCTTTCTCCTACATCTCTCCCTCTTTTGTGGATTTTGAGCATGTACACACACATACCTGGCATGTTTTTCGAGCCTCCAGGTCTAAGATTCAAATGGCTTGATGGAAGGTGTCTGATCTAGCTGCCCTAGCTACCAGACCATGGAACCAGTTCACTAGTCTCTGGTTTCTACATTAGGACCCTATCACTGTATCTTCTATGTAACTACATAAAGTTGTACATCACAAGAAATTTGTTAGGGACCAGCAGGTGGCGTGGTGGTAGGGCACTGGGCATCCCAACATGGTTGATCACGGTTCGAGTCCTAGACTTGGCAGCTTGTTTTCTCACTTTCTTTTTTTCTCTCTCTCTTTATACTGAAAAAATAAATGAAACAATAAATAAAATTAAATAAATAATTCTTCAAAAAAAAAAAAAAAAAGGAAATGTGTTACTGTACTTGTTGTAGGTATTTTAATCCACGGGTCCCTAATCTCCAGGTTATGGATGAGTGCCAGTCTGTGACCTGCAGAGGGACTGGGCCATAGACCAGGGCAGGTTGACCAGGCACAGCATGGGGTGTGTGGCAGACCAGCAAGCGAGGCTTTGCCTGTGCTTGCCGCTGCTCCCACCACTTTCATCACCTCCTGGGCTCTGCCTCCTGACTGATCACTGAGGGTATTGGATTTTCACGGGAGTGCGAATCCTATTGTGTGATTGTTCCATTGTATCAATATATTGCAATGCGGTAGTGGTGGAAGTATAGTGCAGGGTGGATGTAATGAATTTCGGTCTTCCCAGGACCAATTGTCCTGAGAGCAGAGGGATTGTCTTCTCCGTGGGTGGTCCCTGCTTCCAGGAAGATCCGTGACCACTGTTTTAAACAATGACATATACTACATGCATTGATTTATAAGAATAACAGTTACCAGTGGACTATGTATTTAAAATCTGTCAGAATCTCCAAATATTTTTGAATCAAAACGTATCAGTTACTGATAGGATCAATCTTTATAATCCTTAGAATGAAATTCTGTTAAATCAAAACAGACAACGTAAAAGAAATTTTGAAGTTGCTCTTACTTATTATCTCCTTATGACTTAGAAAATTTGGAAAAATGTATCTAAATACATTAGTTACAATATGACAAATGCCTTTAGATAGGTCTAAATTAAGAGCTTTGTAATGGTATATAGAAATCTAAACCACTGCCTTAGCATATGCAATTTCTCTTTCTGTACCTGGGGGCACAGAGAAGAGAAAGGGCCGATGGACAAAATTACCTATTGATTGCTCCACAAAGTGCATCCTTTTTTATTATAAGAAGTTTCCTTTATTCCTTCTGGGTGTTAGTAAAATGGAAAATCATTTAAAGAATATAACAACTAACTGAAGGCTTATGTATAGGTTTGATTTTTTATGATTAAGAAAAGAATCTACTTCCAAGTGCTTTAATTTTCTTTAAAAGTGTTAGATGGTTTATAATTTGCATAGTGCATTGAGACTTATATTCATACATATATTGGATCTAGAAGAGAAGCCATAATGTCTTATTTCCACTTATTACCAAGATTGACTGGTCGGCTCATTGCTCATTAGATTCTATTGCCAATCTGCTCTCTCATATAGTCACTGTATATTCTGTTACATGTCAACTCAGTAATTATAGTTTTCAAGTCTAGATCACTAGGCTGGAGTCAGTTTCCTTGTAAAGAACCAGAGGAGAAAACCAAAGACTTGGGACAATGTAGTGTGTGTGTGTGTGTGTGTGTGTGTGTGTGTGTGTTTATTTTGAGAGACTGAGATAGGTTGAAAATATGTAGAATAAGTATGAATTGTTTACAGCATTAAGTGTGAATAGTCTAACTGAAAATTAAAGCTATTTAATGTTCAGGTGGTGAATTATATGAACTTAATACAAAATGACAAGTCCTGAAAAATGTTCTGGACTCTAGTATTTTATTTTCTTATACTAGTGACTGTGTGTACACAAGAAAGAGAACCTTTAACAGGAACCCTGCAATCCCTGTTCCCCAGCACTCCACCTCTTTAGTGTCATGGGCACCTGTGTGCATCCAGTGTGTTTTCAGACTGATCTGGGGATCCACACCCACGGTTGGTTATATGGCTTCCAGCCTTGCCGGCATCTTATGCTAGCACTGCACCACAGCAACTGGGCAGGTACTGAAAAATATTTATGTAGTACTGACAAAGTATTGAATAGGGAAACCAAACATAAAATTCTCCATGGCGGTTAGGTAACAAAGTGAAGAGAAATGGATGAGTTGAGCTTTCGCGTATAGCAGGCAAGTTTCTCTCACCTGTTTTAAAATGGAGAATTTCATGCCCAGGAGAAGTAGCTTATGACATAACTCATAGTCTTACAGAATTCCTCAGCATTATAATTTTAGATTATTTAAAAACCAATTCAACCAGATAGGAAACTATTGTGCTCTTCTGATTGTTCTGACACTAGGGTTCTGGGAGAACATCCACTAGCAAAACAAATTTATATTAGAAATACTGGTGTGCATGTGTAATTGATGCACTCTAGCTGTCTTTCTTTCTTTTTTTTTTTTTAAATCTTTCCTATTTCTTTGTTACTATTATCAATTATATTCTCTGCTTCTATCTTTAGGTGGGCAAGATTCCTGACAAATTTTGACTTCTACCCTTGACCTATCTGTTCAGATTGACATAAAGCATTATATTGTCATATGTTTGAAATTATGATTAAAAGTATAGATCATCTGGGACCAGCAGTTAGCGTAATGGCTATGTCGCTGGACTCCCACGTAGTCGAAAGTGGTTCGAGTCTTGGACCTGGTGGCTTAAACTCACTCCGGGTGTGTGTGTGCATGCCCAAGATCCCGAGAGGAGAATGGAGGAGAAGGGATTGCGGCGTGGCCATCCCCCCTGGGGGGGTGATTTCTTGCTTTCTGTCTCTCTCTGTCTTTCTGGTGAGTGCATATGCCCTATAGCGAAAAAACCTCTCAAAAAAAAAAAAAAAAAAAAAAAAAAAAAAAAAAGCATAGATCATCTGATTCATTAACCATCTCAGAAAGAGAGAGAGAGAGAGCCAAAGAGGGGGAGAGTGTAGAATGACATGAGCTTTACTGTTTCTCAACCCAGAAAGATATATATTGCTCTTCCTCACATTTCATTGGCCAGGAATAGTCATGTAACGCTGACAAACTGTAATCCACTAGAGAATTATGGGATCTCTGACATTCAAGAAGAGGACTGATTATTGGTCAATATTAATATTTTTCACAAATACAAATGATATTTTCTCATGTTTTGCTTATACACATTACCCACAAAAGTACTTTGCCTAAATATGGAATCAGTACATACTACATTTTCAAATGATACTTCTCCTCAATGAGTTTTTTTTTTTTTTTTTTTTTTTACTATTACAATGGTATTTTTTTGATATATTTATTTAAGTGTGTTTTTTTTTTTTTCACATGTGCACTTGCTGAAAAGAGAGAGAGAAAGTGAGAGATCACCCTCTCCTCCTAGGGAGGTGGCCTTTCTCTTCCATTATCCTCTCAGCATTTTAGACATTCATGTACACATGCCTGGCCTGATTTTCAAGCCATCAGGTCTTGAATTCAAACCATGATCAATCATGTGGGAATCCAATACCTAAACAATCATGCCACCTGCTGGCCCCTGTTTTATATTATTTAACAAAACATTGGTATTTTTTTTCCTAATTTTATTTTAAAGCACTTTCCTATTTTATGTGTGTGCTCACTAGAGAGACAGAGAAGCAAAAAGAGTGGAAAAGGAGAAACACCTTCCATGGTGCATGGTCACATTACAATCTCTTCTCTTCCATCTTTCTTTTCTATTGGAATTTTGATTTTGGGCATGTCCACACAAATGCCCAACGTGTTTCTGAAGGGTATGGGTCTGAGACTTGAACCATACTGTCTGTTATGTTGAATCTGGTTGCCTTAACTACCAGACTATAGATCTGCCCCCCCCCAAAAAAAAGACCCTTTTATAAGCAAAAAAAAACATAGTTTCTATTATCAAAGACATATTCTGAAGTCAAATTGCAGACACTTCTTCAAACCTGAACTATTAATTAAATCATAATGAATGTATATTTCATCTGCTGTACTAGATCCAGAATAATGAATGAAAAATCACGGAAGATAAATTAAGAAGTCACTATGGAGAACAATGTGGAGGTTCCTCAAAACCTTCAAATAGAGCTACCATATGATTCAGCAATTCGACTCCTGTGTATCTACCCAAAGGGCAGGAGAACACTCAGTTGAAAAAGTGCTTGCACAACTATTTTTACTGCAGCATTATTCATGATTGCTAAGACTTGGAACTTACCCAAATGTCTAAAAACTGATGAATGGATTGAAAAATTGTGGCACATACTCTGTGGAATACTACTCAGTCGTAAAAAAAACAAGGCTCTGGAATTTGATAGAAAATGGATGAATATAGAAGATATGTTGCTGAGTGAAGCAAATCAAGCTATGAAAGAGAAACATTATATGTCTCCACTTAACATATACCGAATGTCTGCACTCTATGGTAGAGACTGAAAGACTGGAGAACATAAAAGTATTAAAAATTGTAATGGACACTAGAGACAAAGTGGAAAAATAGTGTGGAAGGAGAAGAGCATAGGAAAAGAAATTTAGGGGGAAAATGGAGAAGTAAGACACTTGTGGGACACAGATAAGGTTTATTATCTGTTGAGGAGGATGAGTATAATAGTCTCAACTGAGCTGGACTGAGGTGTAAATCATGCTGGGTAAAGTCTCTTCACAATCTAAATGATGTATATGATTTAATGTATGATAATAAAATTTAATTATTAAATTTTAATAAAATTTTTAATATAAAAGTAAAATAATAAAAAAAAGAAAATGAGAAAATAAAAAAAAAATCAAAATTAAGGAATCAAGAGGAGAGGCCAGCAGACTCCATAGTGGTTATATCACTAGACTCCCACGTGGCCGGCCCCAGTGTGAATTCCAGACCAGTGGCTTAAAAACTCACGTCCATGATCCCAGGAGGAGAAGGGACCGTGGCATGACAATCTCCCCAATGGGTGATTTCTCACTTTCCTTCTCACTGTCTCTGTCTCTCTCTGGGAAGCACATGAAACCCAAGGCAAAGACCTCTACCAAAAAAAAAAAAGTCAAGAGGAAAAATAATAATGATGGAGATATAACTATGACATATTTACTTTTAAAGAAGTAATTTACATCTGAAAGCCAGTGGTATGATGTTGGAAGAATGAGTTGGAAACAGGAGCACTGATTTCTAAACACCCTCTTTGCCATTAATTAATTAAATAATGTGATAAAATCACATGTATATTTTTTAAAATACAGTTACTATTATGAAAGTAACATACTACATTTTTGCTATCCCCTCTGTGACGCTTAGAGTTTAATTTATGTTTTCTAAAGCTCTACTTTTATTTTAACATATTAATACAATGTTATTATTTCTATTATCATTTAAACCAAAAAATAGATGTTGAAAATTCTTCCTTAAAATGTACACACAGAAATAATTTCTACAGGTTTTTTTCCTTATAATTTTGGGATTGTTATTCTATTAGTTAATATACATAGCTAGTTTTATAAATGGTATCAAGCAATCATGAAGTCTATTATATAATATGACTTTTTATCAAGTAGAACACACCATATGCTACATATACCAGTCTCTGTATGTAATGTATATGTTGATTAATAATATAACTCAATGACTATATAATAAAACATTTATGGATGCACCATAAGTTTCTTCACAAATTATTGATTACTGACAGGTATGTTGTTTTAACTATAATATTAGTAGTAAGCTTACTGTAATTAACTACTTATCTATACACTGAGGATCAATTTTCACAAGTACAATTGATGATGGAACATTTGTAGATGTGCAAATAATTGATGGATTAAAATGCATACAAATTTATATTTAATGTTTATGGTAACATTCTTCTTCAAAGTGTTTTACAAATATTACATTAAAAGCACTTACAACTAGTAGTGAATTAGAACCCTAATTTATCTCTGAACACAATTCTCTCACCAGTTCTAAGCACAATGATTCTTGTGTTTTTGCCTATGAAAAACATGAAACATTTCTTTTAGTGAAGTATTTCACCATTGCTTTAATTTAATTATTATTAGTTCTAATTAATTACCATTCCTAAGAGCACATTTTTATGTCTATTATATACTTAAATTTAATCTTTTGTTATTCTTTTTTATACCCCATTACAACAAGCTAACCTGTTAACTTTTAGGGTTGTTATGTATTTCCATAATCTCTATACTAGTCCTAGATGGGGATTTACTACTCTTAAACTCATGAATTCTACTTTCTAACATTCTCAGCCATTTTCTGCCTTCATTACAACTTTGCATTCTTTTTTTTTTTTTGAGACTTTTTTGCTATAGGGCCTGTGCACTCACCAGAAAGACAGAAAGAGAGAGACAGAAGAGACAGAAAGCTAGAAATCACCCCCCAGGGGGATGGCTACACTGCAATCCCTTTTCTTCCATTCTGCTTCCAGGATCTATGGCATGCACGCACACATGCCTGGCATGAGTTTAAGCCACTGGGTCCTGGATTTGAACCATGGCTGACTACATCAGAGTCCAGCCGCATAGCCATTATGCCATCTGCTGGTCCCACAACCTTGCGTTCTTTTTTTTTTTTTTCTTTATTTTGGAGAAGTTTTTACTATAAGGTGCGTGTGCTTGCCAGACAGACAGAGAGAGACAGAGAGATAGAAAGTGAGAAATCACCCACCAGGGGGAATGGCCATGCCGCAATCCCTTCTCCATTCCCCTTTCGGGATCTTGGGCACGTACGCACACGCGCACAGCGTGAGTTTAAGCCACCAGGTCCGGGACGCGAACTGCAGTCGACTACATGGGAGTCCAGCGACATAGCCATTATGCTAACTGCTGGTCCCAACCTTGCGTTCTTAATCTAAGTAGATAGGCAAACAAAAAATAAAGGCAATTTCATACTAGCTCATATACAAATACATGCTTATGCATGTGTGGACAATTAATAGTCCATATTAGCTATGTTTTACATATTCACTTATTCATATGGCCCTTTTGGGCTTTTTGGAATGACATTTTATGAAATATTTCATACTGACATTTTCAATCTGTGACTAGATTATAATTCATACTGCTTCTAATAAGCTCTGTTTGAATTTGTCCATCATATTTTATGAAATTAACCCAGTGAAAATTATGTACTATATGAGCCTTCTAAATACAAGCCTGTAAGATTTTTCATTTTTTCAAATTCTGCATTCCAGTAATTTGGGATCTGAGTAACATCTAAAATTTTGAAAACAGCATTGCATTCTTTCCTGATATATTATAGCAGGTTTAAATAAGGATTTTTTTCCATTATTTTTGACCATTTTTATATACATTGGGTAAAATGTCCATTTATGGTGCCAGCTGTTTTAGATGGCTGGATGCGGTTACTGTTCATTCAGGAAGTGCTGAGACATGGAAGTCCTGTGTGGACATCAATAAAGCAAGACTGGCTAAAAGTACATACAGTAGGGGACACATGTGAAAGGGGGTGATCTTGATCCCAGGGTGAATGTGGGAAGTCGACACCCAGTTTCACATATGAAGGGCCAGAAAAGTGGCAGTAACTGTGAGGTTACAGAGGGGAACATTTTCAATGATGAGTCAGTATATAGTTAGGAAATGATAATGTGTCTTGAAGAGATTCACTTGAAAACATCTGTTGGACACATTATTGGACATTAAAGATAGAATACAAGATTTTGAACTTAAAAAAATCCAGCATTGGAAAAAAACACAGACATTACTTCATTTTTAATAGTCTTTATTATAGAATATAGTCAAAGTGATGGTTTAAAATGGAAATAAATGCTCAAAGGTTCTTCTTGAATAAAATAATAATGGAAAATTCAATACTTACATTATGTGAAAAAAAATGGTCATATTTAAATATATTTGGGTTGGATTCAATGACTTCATGAGTTTTTAAATAATTTCTGAATGGTTTGATAATGTTGAATTAGCAGTATAAGTTATGTATAAAAATAATAAATAACCTCTTAGTGTTTTGTTTTTTGTTTTTTGGGGTTTTTTTTGAGAGGGTTTTGCTATAGAGCGTGTGCGCTCGCCAGAAAGACAGAGAGAGACAGAGAGATAGAAAGCGAGAAATCACCCCCCCGGGGATGGCCACGCCACAATCCCTTCTTCTCCATTCTCCTTTTGGGATCTTGGGCATGCATGCACGCACACTTGGCGTGAGTTTAAGCCACCAGGTCCGGAACTTGAACCGTGGTCGGTTACATGGGAGTTCAGCGACATAGCCATTACGCTGACTGCTGGTCCCACCCCTTAGTGTTTTAATGTAAGACCAGAAATAAAAGCAGAAACATCTCCAATTTACATAATAAGTTTTTCCATTAAGTAATAAATACAATGTATTTATAATGTAATGACTTCAGAAAATAATTTTATATAGTAACCAAACTATATGAGGGAGAATGTTTATATTTAATTGAGGTATTGACAATATGATCACTTTGGGATTAAAAAACATATTAACTTAAGCATATTAGGATGTAAATGTGTAGAATGTTGAAATGTTTGTTTATATTGGGTTGTATAGAAAAATGAAGTGTACAATGAAGACTTCTGGAGACAGTTTAGCAGTGTTCTGCTTCTGAGCTTTTTTCTCCAGATTCACATATTTCATGGTGAGTTAAACATATTTTATATATCATATTATATTAATTACATTATATATAAATATTTGTATTCATATGCAGTAATATATAGGCATATGTACACACACAATTTTGTTATTATAAAGAGCCAGTCTTTACTGTTTTTATAGTATAATGCTAATACAGCATATATGGTTGCAGAAAACTAGGCCTTTGGCTTAATCACCAAGTTCGCTCTAGGGCACCACAGTACTAAGAGAGAGAGAGAGACTCCTACGAAGCAGGTAGTCAGGATATAAGGCCCAAAGATGGAGGCACAATAGTCAACCTTGCACTCGGATCTGCTTGCTCACAAGAAACAGCTTGCGGCAGGAACTCAGTGGTTAATCTAGGGAGCATGACCTAAAGCACATACAGCAGCAATTAAGCCTTTTTCCAGTTCCCACCACATTATGAGAACAAGACAGTGGTCTCTATGGCCCAAAGCTTTAAACAAAGCAGGTCTTATGACCTATGTACCCAATCTAAAATTAAGAAAAGAATAGCCCTATCCATCTGGCATGTTCCCCACCATGAGGGGAACACATGCGCAAGTTCTTCCTCAATGGGATAAAAATTCCTGACAGATAACCCCAACTCAGAAACCCAGTGCTCAGGACTCCTCCCTACTCAGGGAATTTTCCACTCTTTTAGTAAACTCTGCTTTGCTATCCCTATGTTTGTCACATTCTATTATAATTCTTTGTGAGTGTGAGACAAGAGCTGGATCTTGCAGTGGTATTGGGCCTGATCACCTCAATATCCCATATCAGTATGACACTGGTGTTACATGGAAGGCCTGACTGACCTTAATATGAGGGCAGCAGCACTTCCTGTGATTCTGCTTTCTGGAAGAACAAGGCTGGAGGACCATAACAGGGAGGAATCTGTCAGTGATACCTCTCTTTTGCTTAAGAAAAAAAAAAAAAAAAAAAAAAAAGAAAAGAAAAGAAAAAGAAGAAGAAAGAAAAAAGAAAACTACGTGGTTATACAAAGCTTACAACAAATATTTTCAAGTTCCCCCTGCTTTTTAATGAGTTATTAAGCAATTCTGAGTCTGAAAAATTTGGTTCTCAATATTTCTGAGGAACTGAGGATTTCCTGCATTGGAACTGTGTAGTAGTGTATTTCTTTCAGAACTACCAGTGTTTCACCACCACTCAGTCAACAGTATCTTTTCTTTCCAGTACACTGGACAGCAACTTCCCACTGGTGTCTGACATTTCAGGGATCCGTGCTTTCTCTCTTGAGTGTAGTAGTTGTCCAATTAAGCTGCCACTGTTCTGTCACTTCTTCTGTATGTTCTCAGGTTTATGAAAATATGTGTGTGTGTGTGTGTGTGTGTGTGTGTGTGTGTGTGGTGGAAGGGTAGCCCAATTACAGCCTCTATTTTGGAATCTCTTAGAGGGGAGCTCAATGCTCTCACACACGTTTGATATTTATTTATTAACCTTGTGCTTTTGTCTTAAACGTCTTTTTTCACAAACTGGCCAACACAATTGAGAAATATCTTGATAGTATTTTATGGACATAAATTAGTTTCATAATAAAAATTAAAAACGTTAGTGTTTTCCACGTGGGAGAAAAAACATGTTTCGTAATATATAGATTATTTGTGTATGCCACAAGTTAAGGGTAAAGACTCAACAGAAAATAGACTTGTTACTTAGCATCCTCTTTCATCAAACCATTATATGTCCGAAGTAAAAGAGCCTGTACTTGGGCAGCAGCTATCATGAGCCGTGCGATTTATATACATTATCTAATTTCCCATTCACTATTTAATAAGATGAAAAAAACTAATGTTGTTCCAGCAGGGACTATAAATTGTTCAAGGTCACATAATCTAATAAGTGATCAAGCCAAAATTTAAAAGTAGTTCTGCCAGATTTCAAAGGCTCTGTTCTTCCTGTAATGACAGACTGCTGCCCTTCAGAAAACAGATTTAATGACAGATTTCTGCAAAATCAGCATTTAACATACATATGAAAAGAATTACCTGAACTTCAGAATAAGAGATGCAATATTTTTCATGGAATTAAATTAAATTAATAGTTCTATGGACGATAATGTTAGCTATACCATAAAAAACTTAAATAGTTATAACAGAAAATGTAATACCTTCCCATCCACTTTAGTAAACCCCTTGAGTATCAGCAACATTTTTGTCAGCTTTATCTTATCTAATCACGCAATTTTCACATTGCGTGATTAGATAAGATATCTTTTTAGGGGCATCAAAGTGAAAATTTAGAAAAACATTTTCATCTTTTCTTAAACTCAAATCCATTTGAGAAACATCTTTAATATAATTGTGTCATTAAATCACAAAAAATGGAAATTGCATTAACAGCAGGATGTTATCTTTTATTGAGGGCAAACAGCGGGGTTGCTGCTAATGAGAACATCATCAACATATCAGCAAAAGGTCAGCCCTAAGAGGTCTTTACCCAACTTCTCCCTAAGTAGACCACCCCCCTTTGATGGTACTGCACTGACAAACTAGGCTCATTTGGAACTATATTACCATGAATCCGTCTCTACTATGACAAGAAATATATCATTGCAAGATGCACAGGGAGGTTGGTACACATTACTCTGAAGTTAATTTTTTTTTACTTATAAGAAATATTAAAATATCTTCATTGGAGTTTTTTATTTATTTTTAGCATTTTGATATTATACTTCAGTGCATTCTCCATTCAAGAATTTGGAAAGTGTACAGGGATTTTGAGCAATAAATAAGGACATGCGTTTAGATTAAGACAGGCATTAGCGTAGGTTGACGTGATTCTTATTCTTACTCTCTTCCTTGGCTTGCTTTATTAGATAAAGTAATATTTAAATTAGCAATATAACTTACTATGAGTTTAATTTCTGCCATGCACTAGTTTAGTGTCTTAGAAGCATGTTTTATTTTATTTTATTAATCAATCAATTAATTTTTGGAGAGAATTTTTGCTGAAGGGTGTGTGCACTCACTAGAAAGTCAGAGTGACAGAGAAACAGAGAGCAACAAATCACCCCCAAGGGGTCATACCTTCCCACATAGCCTTGACCTCAGGGAACTTGGGTTACTATTGTACTCCCTTGGCTGGCCCTGTGATGGTTAATTTAGTCGGGCCATCATAACCAGATATTTAGTCAAGTAAGAATCTGAATGTTGCTATAAGGATGTTCTTAGATGAGATTATCATACAAATCTTTACTCAAATACTTTGAGTAGAGCAGATTATCCTCCATAATGTGGGAGTGCCTCATCCAAAAATCACTAGAGACTTAAAAAGATAAAAAGACCAATATCTCCTAAATGACAGGGAATTTGGCCAGGACACTGCTTGGATTTGAGCTACGATATCAGCTCTTCCCTAGGTCTCCAGCCTGCTGGACTACCTGCAGTTTTTGTATTTGCTGGCTTCCAAAACTATATGAGCCAGTTTTCAAAATCTCTCTCATAGATCTATACATCTACCCACCTATATATCTAATACTGATTTATTTGGTTTCTCTTTTGAGATATTCTGGTACAATTGATTAATACGATATTGTAACTGAAAACATTTTTTCTTAATCTTTTCTTTGCCAAATGTATATTGCATACTCATCCTTTATAATTGTGGACACATTGCTCCCAATTTCTTGACACATTATGTTTTCATTTTTTTTTTCTTTTCTTTTTTGCTTGAGAGAATCAGAGGGAGAGAGAGGGAAAATGAGAAAGCACCCCCTAGGGGGGAAGGACAGCCCTCATTCACTTCTGTGTGTGAGAAAAAGTGCTCCTGGCAGAAGGATCAGGTAGCATTGGAGTGAGACACAATAGGGCAGAACACGACAACTGAAGAATACCTACTATGACCTGATTATTGTGTGTTCTGTGTCTATGTGTACACGGAGCATGCTGTGGAGATCAGCAATGCATGAATAATAAACAGTGGTCAGGAGCCTTAATGTTCAGGTTTTCAAACTTTGTAATAAATTGACTTATCTTCACATACAAAAATGTAATGTTTTCTTTATTCTGAGGATTATAAGTTGTATTGTAAGGAGACTTAAATTACTTAGCGTAGTATTTGCTTGCAGTTTCAAAGAAAGAACACAATTTCTTGTATCCAGTTTTATATTGGCTGATTCATTACAACATAGCGATATTTAATCCATCCATAAGATGCCTTTTACATGATTTAAAATATGACTCAGTTCATAGGTACACAATAGTATGTATTACACTGATACCTAATCTCATTTATTTAATTCTCTGTCTCGGTTTCTAATTGGCTAAAGGAAGGTATAAAAGTAATTCATTATAGGCAAAAAATTAGTAAAAAT
Source organism: Tupaia tana (assembly GCA_026018925.1). Classification (NCBI taxonomy): domain Eukaryota; kingdom Metazoa; phylum Chordata; class Mammalia; order Scandentia; family Tupaiidae; genus Tupaia; species Tupaia tana. The sequence continues at coordinate 171,522,447 of JAKSZU010000001.1, read as the reverse complement.
GTATGGCAATATTGGAATACAGAGATTTTATACAAAACAATACTATAATACCTAAATATCTGGAGTAATATTCTGTTTGGGTTTTTTTCCCCTTAGGTCAAGGTCCACGTGTATATACTGATCTTCCCATCTCAGCTTCTCAGCTGGGATTACAGGTTTGTAACACTCTTTTTTTTAATGACTGGATTTTTGTCTGTTTCCTAGTCAGACGCAAATACGCAGTCTTCCTATTTCAGCCTCTGGAGTCACTGGGATCACAAGCGTGGTCTACCTTGCCTGGCCTTTAGGTGGGATCAGAAATCGAACCTGGACCTCTCATGTGTTCTCCTCCAGAGCACAGTGTTCTTTAATAAGATGCAATGCTGTGTGTGGCTGGATCACTTTGTCAATTTTTTCAAATTATTTCATTTATTTTGGTAATGTTTTGCTATGTTGCCCAGGCCAGTCTCAAACCTAAAATCCTCCTGCTCCAATCTCCCAACTTGCTGGGATTACAGGTACACTGCACTGTGCAAGGCTTTTTCAATTCTTGTATCTATGACCGAGAATGCATGTGCTTGGAAACAGAGACACCGTCGACAAGTTTCCATCAAGTTACAATCTCTTTTCTCATCTCTTCAGCTTGTCAGAATCTTGGGCAGGCATCCAGTGAGTTTGCAAACTGACCTTGGGATCCAAATCTGTGGGAGGCCTTGTGGCTTCCAGCACTACAGTTCCATTTACTCCCAACTGCACCACTGGGCTGAACCCACTTTTTGTATGTTTGTGCACATGGTGGTAAGAGTCTTTCCACCTGTATGATTTCAGGAACAATATATACGGATTTTATAATCAATTCTTATGCTCTAACAGCATTATTAAAAATTTTAGTTCAAAAATAACATTTTATTTTCGAGACCTGCAGTTGGTGTGATGGCTATGTCACATGTAGTTGACCATAGTTTGAGCCCCAGACCCAGTGGCTTAAACTCACACTGGGCGCGTGTGCATGCATGCCCAAGATCACAAGAGGATAATGGAGGAGAAGGGATTGCAGCATATCCATGCCCCTGGGGAGTGATTTCTTGCTTTCTGACTCTCTGTCTCTGTCTTTTGGGTGAGCGCACGCACCCTATAGCAAAAACCTCTCCAAAATAAAAAAAGAAAAAAAAAAAAAGATAACATTGTATTTTCTACAATGATATTAGATAATGTATTAGTTAAAATCATTATACATACACACGCACACACACATGCACATAGGTTTCAGGCTAAGTCATTTTTTTTTTTTTTTTTTTAGAGAGGTTTTTGCTATAGGGCGCATGCATTCACCAGACAGACAGAGAGAGACAGAGAGATAGAAAGCAAGAAATCACCCCCCAGGGGGGATGGCCACACCGCAATCCCTTCTCCTCCATTCTCCTCACGGGATCTTGGGCACGCACGCACACGTGCTTGGCATGAGTTTTAAGCCACTGGGTCCGGGACTCAAACCACGGTTGACTACGTGGGAGTCCAGCAACATAGCCATTACATTAACTGCTGGTCCCTGGTTAAGTCAATTTTGATTACTACATTATGTAAGAATTAGCATATGCCATGCTCTCTGAATCAGAGATCTTATTTCTAGAGTATATACCAAATAGAACTTCAGTTTAGTGATTTTTAAACCAGTTAGAGATTACTGTATAAATGTAAAAATAAAGAAAATTGTGCACATCTCAGAGTCTTGTGCAGCACATTTTTCTAAAAATAAGTAGAATCACAGCATTAGATATAATTATTAAACTTCATTTAAGATTGCCATTGCATTCCTCTCTAAAGCAGTTTATTAAGTCAATTACTTATGGATTTAATCTTTCTTTAATCTGAATTTTTTGCTCTAATAATAACATTCATATTAGTACATTTTCATCAACCACTTAGTAGCCCATAATAGCTTAATCATATGTCCCTGAACAGAGAATATATAACCAGTAAAGCTGAGAACAATTAATATTGAAAATTTAATCTCTTTTGTTATATTTTGAATGAAGATATTACCCTAACATAGCTATGAGATACTTGCATCTGTCAGTAAAAGATCTAAATTCTCTGAAGTTTCTCTCTGACCTAACTTATGTAAACAGTATAAAATAAAAATAACACTTCTGTGAAAATAGTTACAAAAAGATGATCAAAGTTCTGAGGGGCCCACTTCTGTTCATTTCTCTCTAGTTTGTGGCCACACTTTTCCCTGTTGTATGGCAGTACCTCTCACCATGAGCAGTGACCTGCTTCAGTCCCTGGATCTGTGTGTGTTTGGTCAAGACATAGAAACAGAAGTAAAAATGCCAGTGCTAAGCCTAAGTTTTATGATTTTTGTTGCGTAAGTTTTTATTTGCCATTTTGTGTCCCTGCCTTTACCGTGAGGACGTGCTTGGTCAGTTTTGCTGTCCTGGGAGTGTTTGAGATACGAAGGAAAAGGTGAGGTAAGCCAGCTCCCCAGCCTAGGTCAGCTGAGCAGAATCATTTCATGTTTCCCATGAATTTTGTTTTCCAATTAATGAAAAAGTCCTTTCTAGTAATGCTTGTGTCTGTGTTCGTTGTGGTCCAGTTGTGGGTTTATTTAAGATGTCCGACTGGGACACGTACAAGTCCAGCTAAACAATAGAATCTGGGAGGATTTAGACACACATGGCAACGTGAACACAGAGCACCGAACAGCGAGTTGCTCCTCTGCTTTGCCTACAGGAAGGAATTTAATCAGCCTTCTTTGTTCTAATGTAACTATTCAGAAGGAAAAAAAAAAAAAAAAAAGAGGAATGACTAATATTTGGAAAAGCTGTCGGACCAGCAGAGATGTGGTAGTACAAGTCCTTCTATCTACAGATCACATATTATTCAGATGTGCTTTGTAGAATAGTGTTTTGATCTTTCACTGCAGTTTCAGACAGATTTTCAAAGAAATATGGCTCTTTATAATCTTTGTGTAAACATCATTATCTTTTTTTTACTTATGAGAAGACCTTTCCTCCTTCATGATGCATAAAAGGAAAGCAAACATTTAAACTTCCTACCTAAGGCAATAATTGCTACCTGCAAAGTGTCAACTCATTTGTGAGCTGTTTTATGTGCCTGCCAACACAACATACTTATTTTATAATACCTAAGAAGGCTCAAATGATGATTGCTTATTATCTCGTTTAATTGCCCACCAAAATAGACTTAATATATTAGTATTGACTTAGTATTTTTCCTATTTTTTTTGATTAAAGGCAAATGTTCACCATGATTAGCACTGGCCCACAAATTATGAATTGCTGAGACAGAAGGGGTGTGTGTGTGTGTGTGTGTGTGTGTACGATCTAACACTAGATACTTATTTTAATTGGAAGTGGCTATTGTTTCTATTTATATTTTCTGTAGTGTTTATTATATGGATAAAAAATAGCAGCTAATCCAAAACGACTTCTGAGCAACCAAAAGACATTTAACTCCTCAAATATTTACTAGTTACTACTTATCAGACACTGTTTTAGGTTAACAATTAAGAAAACAATTCTTGGGGACAGCAAGTGGCAGTGTGGTTAAGGCAATGTATTTCCACATGGCTAACCACAGTTCAAGTCCTAAACTTGATAGTTTATAAATAATGCCAGGTGCATGTGTGTGAGTGCCCAAAATCCTGACAGGAGAATGGAGAAAGGACAGTGACATGGCCATACTCCCTGGGGAGTGATTTTTCATGTTTTCTCTGTCTCCCTCAGGTTGAGGGCAAGGGCCTTATGGCAAAACCCAAAAACAATGAAAAAGAATAATCAAATAAATCATAAAAAAGCCTCACAATTCTCTTCTGAAAATTAAATTCTAGTGTAAATTTTCTATGAGTGGCACACAATTGTTTTATGCTTAGTTAATTTATTCAATAAGAATTTATTTAAAACATAGTATGTGTTAGTTCCATTTCTAACCTTAGGGTACAGCAAAAAAAGGAGAGTTATAAGGGTGAGCAAGTGCCATGGTGGTTAAGACACTGGACTCCTAAATGGCTGACTGTGGTTCGAGTCCTAGATCTGGTGGTTTGCTTTCTTGCTTTCTCTCTGTCTTTCTCTGGTGAGTAGATATGCCCTATAGCAAATTAAAAAGTAAAAATAATAGGAGCCAGCAGGTGGCATAAAGATTAGGCTCTGGGCTCCCATGTGGTCGACTGCAGATCAAGTCCTGGACCTGATGACTTACAAATTATGCTGGGCATGTGCACATGTATGCCCAAAATCTCCAGAGGAAAATGAAGGAAAAGGAACTGCGGCCTGACCAGCCCCCGTAGGGGATGATTTTTCACCTTCTGTCTCTCTGTCTTTCTATGTCTCAGGCTAGCCCACACATGCCATATAGTAAAAAAACCTCTAAAAGATTAAAAAGAATGATAATAATATTAAATAAAACTAAATAAATAAATCTTTAAAAAATAAAGAGAGTTATAGTACACATCCATAAGGAGCACATTGCTTTGCAGAAGGTGGCAAAAAACAAAATTGGGCAAGACAGTATGAATTGTAACCATTGTTATAAAGGACATTTCCAGGGAGTGAAGAAGAAAGTAATTAGCAAACACATACAGAATGATTTGCGATGGCCTCTGAAAGCAGTGCAATTTGGGCTAAGATTTGATAAATGAGAATAAATGGACATTCGGAAACTTGGGTGGATATTTCAGCATATTCACAATATAAAAAGTGAATGGAATACAAATATAGAAAATTATATTGCAAGCACAATAATAATCAAGAAAGTGGATCTTAAACAACAGTCTCTCTATATATTAAATAGCAAATATTAATATCTGACAATATAAAGAGAAATAAAAACTCTGTTTGAGAAAGCTACAGTTCATTGGAGATCAGTTAGGAAATATCCACTAGATATAAGATGCTTTATTTTTTGAAACTGTGACAGGAGTTAAACCCAGTGAGTAGGTAAATAGAACATGGACCCCCAAGGAAGAGTCACTATGATAGGAAATGGAAACACACATATATTAAGATAGAGCCTGCTTATAAGACGGAGTCACTCTAGTCAAGCTTTTAATACAAATCATTCACTGCTCTCATTGGAAGTCAAGTAATAGTTCTCACTTCTTGCTCACACAGAAAACTATTTACAACCAGAGCTGCTTATGGCTTGCCCGAGTTAATGACAGCTAAGCAAATGAGCAAAAGACCTTGAATGGTAATTTATCCTGCATCTGCAGGATAAGGAGACCCCCTGACATCACAAAAACAAATTTCAAGGCCAAAGGTGATATTGTGGTAGGCAGTTAGCTAAAAACGAGCAGGCAACCCTAGGATGACAGCAGAAGGACATTTGCCACATCAATCACAATCACAACTCACAGGAGTTACAACCAAACCCTCCTAGAGAAGCCCTCCCTCCTTCCCAGCTCCTGGCACTGGGAAGGTTGTTACCTTCCCTCATGCTGTCCCAAAAATCCACACAGAGATTTACCACAGGGATGGGATGTTACATTAATGTCTTGATTCCCACTGGGGCGATGAACTAATTGGGCAGTTCATCCAGATATGGATGTTTATAGCTTCGAAGGCCACACTGGGCACCTGTGATTAGATAATTAAATTCCTCACCTGTGAGAGAAATGCACACGTGCAGAGAAAATCTCATGAAGTCAAACAAAGAACCCAGATATTATGACAGACCTTCCCCTGTTAAATATTCATCACCAACTCTTGGAATAAAAGTAACACCTCACCCTATGCCCAGTGTGGTTGTCCTTCTCCGGCAGCTGCCCACTTGCCTGCCTCTCAGGCATAGGGGTCTGCTTCTTTTCTGTTAAAAATGGTTACTTTTTTACTAAAATTTCTCTTTTCTTATTTTATATGTGTTTGTGGTTTTTCATTCTGCATCTCAGGACAAAGCTCTAGTCTTAGAGATCTGGACCTAAAACACTTAGGATTTTATACAATGCAGCTCAACTCCCCTTTTTATAACAGTGTTCCCTGTAGCTGACTCACTGCTTGTAAGCACTGAGCTTGTCAACGAACGAACTGGCAGTTTTACTCAATATGATAGCCAATCTTGCCACATGCTACTTCTCACATAAAGTCAGCTTCTTAGAGACTAAACAAGCCTATGTAAAAACCAGAAGCCTGAAATAAGCCCCCCTGATCCAGATAAAACCTCTCACCTCAGTTCTTCTTTGACAACCAATGTTCTGGGACCTGTTCCTTTCTTGGGAGCTCTGTTCTCTCTTCCCTCTTTAGTAAACTCTCTGCTTGCTATCACCTTTCTGTGTCTGCATCTCTAATTTATCATGAGCATGAGACAAAACAAACAAACAAACAAACAAAAACAGTGTTCTGCTGTGGGCATTGGGCCCAATCACCCCTGCACCCCCTCATCCATGCATCAAAACTGTGTAACAGATAGAAACTGGAAGAATTCGGGAGTACATGCTCAAAAAGAAGTCTACATTGCCATAAATAGGCAGTTAAGGACATCTCAGGAGAAATCCTCCATCTTTTCAGAGAAGATGTAAGCAATCCTGAACAGAATATTAATAGAAATACAAAGGGACTTCAAAAAGTGTGTCAAATGAAATTGAGAGGATAGCAAATGACGTGGTGGTTAAGGGTGCTGGACTCCCATGTGATCGAACACAGTTTAAGTTCTGGACCTGGTGGCTTCTTCTCTCTCTCTCTCTCTCTTTGACTCTGTCCCTCTCTAGTCAAATTTAAATAAATAAATATTAATAGAATAATTCTCTAGAAATATTACAAATTGACAATGACAAAGTGTATTGATACATGTATTTAAAAATTCATGGATAGTTTCTTCATAATACACATTTTCCATGAAATTTTGAAGATTCCTTCTATGGATAAGTTCTTAGAAATAAAGACAAAGCTATGGGGCAATGGAGGAAAGGCCAACTTTGCCGTCAAGTGGCAAATAACTTGGCTAAATGTGTTCTAGTGTTCTGTGGAGTAAAACCTTTGACTAATGAAACTGCATATTTAAGAAAATTTCTAAGCAAAGCATTGATGTTACAGTCTTGTTCCTCTTAAATACTTACAGTGAGATGAAAGAATAGAGAAATGATTTAAAGATAGAATTGTTAACTAAAAGAAAAGCAGAGCTAAAAGATTTGTAACATTCTTAATCTATCCATATTGCAAAGAATCAGAAAGCTTACTGGGGTAAGAGCAATAAGGCTGATCATTTGATAAGATTAGCCATCAGTCTCCAAAGACGCTAGGACCTAGTTTCAGCCAATAGAAGAGAAAACTCAAAGGTGATTTAGGGATTATCAGTGTCTTCAAAGGAGGAATCCCCAATGCCTGTGGAATCTCATTGTACTTTGCACTGATCAAAGAAATCTCCAGTGTATCCTCATATTACAGGCTCCATAATCTTGCATTGTGCTCCTTGGTCACCACAGGTGTAGTTCTAGCAGGCCCTATGGAGAGTACTGTACCCAGAAAATCTGTGGGGGTTTAAGAGGCCTCAAAAGATGTGCAGTGAATTGTTATGAAAGAAAAGCTTCACCCTAGGACAGTTGCAGGCATGGGACACCAGGAGTCAGACCGCGGGAGAAAACAGACATGGGGGCATGATCAACAGAAAATCTCTACCAGGGCATTGCCTAAAGGGGCCAATGGAAGCATAGCCCCTTGGGACTTTGGGAGTATAAACCCTGTCTGGAAAAGCTGTGGGAGCTCTGTGCCATCCCAGAATGTTCAGAGGTGGAACCTCTTTCTCACTGGGCTTGCAGATCAGAGCATTGCACCAAAAATGATTATTCTAAAGTCTTAAGTCTAATGAATTTGCTCTTTTGATTTGGGGTTTGGACTTGCTCAGGCTCCATCATTCCTTCTTCTGTGTTATTTATCTCATTTAAGATGAGAATGTCCAAGGTGTGCCTGCTACATTGTATTTTAGAAGCATTTATCTTGTTTGAATTCACAGCTTCACAACTGAAGAGGGATTTGCCTCAGAATAATTTGTAATTTGAGTCTCCCTTAGATCTGATTTTGATGATATGTCAAAGTGAAATCTTTGACTTTAGACTGTCAGGTTGGTGCTGAAATAAATTAAGACTTCGGGAGCTATCAGAATAGATTGAATGCATTTTGTATGTGAGAAATAGATAAATTTTGAATGGTCAGAGATTAATGCTACAGACTGAATACTGGCATTCTCAAAATTGTTGGTTGAAATCTACTCCCTCAATGACACTCTTTTAGGAAGTGAGGCCCCTGGCATGTAATCAGGACTTTAGAAATGGCATTAGTGCTCTCATGAAAGAGAACTCAGTAAGCTCTATTGCCCCTTCCACAATGTGAAGACACAGAAAATACTGCTGTTGTGAAACAGGGAGTGAGCCCTTGCTAGACGCTGAATCTGCTGGTGCTTTGGCCTTGGATTTCCTAGCCCTCAGAACTGTAAGAGACAGATTCCTGTTATTTACAAATCACCTGGTTCACAGCATTTTGCTGCAGCATCCCAAATGGGCTAAGGCCATCATCACTGTCCAAAGCATCCTCGTGGAGATGGAATGTAGTGGGGAAGAGGAGAAAGGACACAGTCAGAGGCAGAGATCACTGGAGATCTGGGCTATCAAGTAGAAATAAAGAAGAATCAGTTAAGATGTCTGGGACTTCATGTTGGGAAGATGAACAGCAGTTTATGGATGAAGCAGATAGAAAGAAGCCTCTTACATGAGGGCCTATCACTTGCCTGTCACATACTGTGAACTTGAGATTCGAGATTCGAGTAGCAATCTATGGATGAAGCACACATTAAATCATTACAGCCTTTTTAAAAGGAGGAGAGAGAATTTTGTGTGTAAGGATGAGTTATTAGAAGTGAAAATCTTATTGCTAGAGGTAAAGGGAAAGGTCAGGAAGGTAGCCAGAAGACAAAATTGAGAAACTCGTTTAGAAAATAAAAAAGAAAATACACACTTTGAAATAAAAATTGATCATGAAGGATCAATCCAGAAAACCCAACTCTATTAACAGTAATTCCAGAGGAGAGAGAGAAATGGATTGTTGAGATAAATACGTAGCACAATCCCTTCCTCACCTTCTCACTGCCATGGGAATCTTATGGCCAGTAGATTGTTAAATGAAATGAAGTAAAATAAAATGAACTCACTATGAGAGATTTAGGTATAATAAAGGCTCTACTTCTCCATAAAACTCTTATTGAAATTGATTTGTGTACTTTATTTCTACCCTTGACTTGGAGAAATTTGAGCTTGAAAAGTCATGTGTGATAGTTCTTCTGCGCTATTGGTTTCAGAAAAACCTCATATCAGTTTTAAGATTCATTAATTCACCAGGAATTTACTTATTTGTTTAATTTTACTCGTTAACACATAATTAATTGTACCAAATGACATTTCTATATTTACCACTTGATCTACATGTACCTGTTATTCCCTTAATATTATTCATTTCAATATGTAATAATATATATTCTTATAATAAAACTTATGAGACTTAATAGATTTTTATATCATTATAATGCTGGATATCTTTAGATATTTTAAAATTATTTCTATATATGTTCACAAATAAAATTGGTCTCCAATTGTCTTGGGATACCTTGGTTGGTATTTGCTGAGTAATAGGAATCTCAAACAAGAACTAAAAATCTCTCTATATGTACTTTCAAATACTGTTAGGTTTAGAAATTTTCATGGTTTTGATAATTATATATGTATTTATAATATTGACATATTTCATTGTAAAAATAAATCTTATGTTATAATTTAAAATATAGCACATATAAATTTTTATTACTTTAGATATTTGTTTATAGACTAAATATCTATGCACATTTTAAAATACAGCTGTATCTGCATCTATAATCATATTCATGTCTATAAAAATGAGAGAAATAAAAAGATTCCATTTATATCCAAACTATATCCAATGAGAAATTTTCTTTTCTTCTTACTCTACATTATGCTTTTGTTTCAAATTTGCATAGATGTGATGTCTATTTTCAAGATGTGTATCTGGGTACTTTGGTGTCTTTCTGAATTTCTTTTAGTAAAATATGTTTAAGGAAAAAATACAAAAGCAACACGTTAGAAATGATAGAACGTGAAAATTTCTTTGGCTTCACATAAGTTAAGAGTTTTTGCTTTAAATGGCAAAGCATAGCATTATGTGATTACAATTATTTCCGTTCACAAATACTAGCATGTCACTTTCTTTTCTTTTATAGTTCATGCTATAAAATAGAGGTGTGATAATATAATTTTATTTTCTAAAATATTTGTGTAACTAACTTATAAAGTACACACATATATTTCAGCTTTACATAGGCATTTATAGTATTCATTTATTTTTATCAGAGTACATTGATATTTTGTATATACTTATATTTTGAACTATTCAGCCTTTCCCCAGCTGATGGAAGTTTTCTTTTTATTTTCTTGAAGGTTTAATTTCCTCTGCCTGCTATTTTTGTTTTTCTTATTATTAATACATTTTCCCTTTATTATCCTAGTTTCTCATTTTTTCTCAGTTTTTTTCAACTTATTTTTATAATCTGACTATAGTTTTATTTATTGATATTCCTATTACATAATTCAAAAATAAAATTTTGAATTTGTAAAGATTCTTTCTGTTGTCAAGATTGCTACTTTCTCAGAAATTAAAATTCCTTTAACTCGGTCTTCAGGTGGAGTGAAGGTTAAGATGGTAGATTCCCACATGCTTGGAAACAGCTCTAGTCTAGGATCTGGCAGCTTAAAAATCAGGACAGGATAATACAGGGGAGACTCTGGGAGACATTGGATCAGGCAAAGACTTCTTAAATAAGACCCCTAATGCACAGGCAATATAGACAAGTGGGATTACATCAGATTAAAAACTTCTGCTCAGCAAAAGAAATAATAATTAGAGTTACTTCATAACCTTCAGGATGAGAGAAAATATGTGCAAATTCTCTCTCTTTTTTCTTCTTTTTTTCTTTTTTTGGAGAGGTTTTTGCTATAGGGCACCTGCGCTCGCCAGACAGACAGAGAGAGACAGAGAGATAGAAAGAGAGAAATCACCCCCCAGGGGGCATGGCCATGCTGCAATTCCTTCTCCTCCATTCTCCTCTCGGGATCTTGGGTACGCACGCACACGCGCCCGGTGTGAGTTTAAGCTGCCGGGTCTGGGACTCGAACCACGGTCGACTACGTGGGAGTCCAGCAACATCCATTACGCTAACTGCTGGTCCCCAAATTATCTCTCAAGTAAGAGACTGATAACCATAATATACAGGGAACTCAAGTATCATATCTAAAAATAAATGATCAACTCAATTAAAAGATGGGCAAATGAACTGAACAGGCAGCTCTCCAAGAAAAACATGCAAACAACCAAAAAGCATATGAACAAATGCTCAACATTTCTTATAATAAAGGAAATGCAAATCAAAAATACAATGGAATACCACCTAACCCTAGTCAAGATGGCTCAGATAAAAAGGAAAACAAAATTCTAAGTGCTGGTGAGTCTGTGGTGAAAAGAGAACTCTCCTACATTGTTGATGGGAATGTACAGTCACTGTGGAGAACAATACGGAGGTTCCTCAAAGATCTACAAATAGAACTACTGTATGAGTCAGCAGTTTCACTCCTGGTTATATACCCAAAGGATAGGAATACACTCAGTTGAAAAAGTACTTGCACACCCATGTTTATTGTTGCATTATTTATAAACGCTAAGACATAAAACCAATCCAAATATCGAAGAACAGATGAATGAATTGAAAAAGCGTGATGAATATACACCATGGAATGCTACTCAGCCATGAAAAAAGACTCTTACATTTGATAGAGAGTGAACAAACAGAAGATTCACAGCTAAGCAAAGCAAGACAGACTATAGAAGAAAGATATTGTTGGTCATCACTTAATGTATACCAAATGTCTGAACTCCATGGCAGAATTAGAAACTTTGGGAGAACAACTGCAGATACTAGAGATAGTATCAGAGGAGAGTGGGAAATGGGGGAGGGTGAAAGGAAGGAAATCAGGAGGGAAAAGAAGCAAAACATTTAAGAGACAAAAAAGGGAAAACTATTTGTTGATCATAACTTATATGATAGTACCTTTAGCTGGACTAATATACAGTGTATTCATGCTGAGAAAATTCATTTTACAAGCTGTTATGATATACAGTGTATGTACATTTTTAAATGTATAAAAACATTTTCTATTTAACTAATAATTATCTATAAATCAATATCTATGTATTAATTATATGTACATATATTCATCTCTATATTTATAGAGATATGTATGGCTAAAAAAAGAAATTAATTATGTTTGGAATTTTTCTATTAATTGATATTTGAAAATGAATAAATTCTTCAATTTTTATAAGATGCTTAAAGTTTTGAATACTTGACCCATCATAGCCATGCTGTAAGTATTATTTATTATTATTTATTCATAATATTTAAACCTATAGAGTTCCTTTATATGTTTCTATTTACATTTTCTCTGTGTGCTCAAACTTATAGCAGTTAAATTCTCTTTATTCCATGATAAAAGCTAAGAAAGACTCTTTCACGAATTGCAGAAATCTTCTACACTTTATTCAGTATTAGAGAAAGTGCATTGGAAAAGAGATTATATTCATCATGATTTTCAACATTCTAGAGATCGCTTTGTGTAGAGAAGAAACAAATTTGTAAGCGTGGAATTTCACATTTATTTAGTTACAGTCTACTTGGCTGCCCATTGAGGCTAAGTCATGTAAGAAAAAGGTCTTTGAAACCAGTCTTATAGAATTTACATTATGGGATGTTCTCATTACCATTAACTGCTTCTCAAGGACTCACTCATAATTTCTGTAGCCCCAACTATGACACGTTTCAGTTTCTTTAATTTCCTGTGGGTCCCAACAGAGTCTGTACATGGATTGTTAGAAGGTATCACCTAAATTTAACATATATCAATTAGTCTATTTGTGTATGTGTGTTTCTGTGTGCATGTTTGCATATATACATGAGAGAGAAAATCATAAAAATAATATTTTATGTTCCCCGTCCCTTGCCTTTTGTTTTCAGTTATGAAACTTGTGATTACTGGTCAACATAGTTCCCAGATATATTTTTTAAAATATATTAATATATTTACTAATCAAATTTTTAATTTTTTTCTTTTTATTTGTTACGTGGCATGCATGCTCACCAGAGAGAGAGAGGGAACATGAGAAATCATACCCTAAGAGAGATGACCATGACATAATCCCTTCTCTTTTCTCCTCTCAGGATTCTGGTCACCGTGCACATGTGCTCAGTGTTTCTCAAGTCACTGGGCCTGGGACTTGAACTGTGTCATTAGCTTTGTGGGATCCAGCCATCTTAACCACCATGCCAACAGCTGACCCTCTTCAAAGTTTACGTATTTATAAGGGAATCAGTTTTTTCAGTCTTTAGCAATAGTTTGAAAACTTCCCTTTCACTTTGTGTGACTTATTTATATAAAAAAGAGAAATTCAACTTGAAATTAAAATGACATCCACATGGTATATTATATATAAGGCAATTTTTCAAGAAGATATTTATTTTAATTTAGTAAGAAAGTGAATCAAGGTTATAAAATTATACAGTGTATGTAAAGAATTTAATTTAGTACTGATAAAGAATGAATGTGTAAGTATCATCTTCATGATTAAATAATGTGGACCTCTACTGGTAGATTCTCAGAAGCATTTACTAACTGGCACAATCTTTTTTTTTCCTCCATGGGTAATAATCATACAGCAATTCCCTCTCCTCCATCTCTCCCTTCTTTTGAGATTTTGGGCATGCACACACAAACATCTTGCACATTTCTGCAGGGTCTTGAACTTGAACCACACAGTCAGCCATGTGGTATCCATGTAGGATCTGTATGCCTTAAATACCAGTTCATGGAGCCAGCCCTGGCACAGTTTTATACCATTTACTCTTGATTAAAATGCTAAATAGGTAAAGTAAAAATAAATATCTTCATATTCTATCTGCTTTTTATCCAGAGATTTATTTTCTTTTAGTTGTCAACTTCAAATACCTGTATTTTGAAATGTTCTTCATGACTATCTCTTCATGCATCCATTCATTCGACAAGTATTCGTTTTGTATCTATTATGCGCCTAGAACTTTCCTTGGTGCTGAAAATATAGCTGAGAAATAAAACTCTATCCTCCTGGAGTTTATATTTAGCAGGAGATAAACCAAACAATAAATAGGTCAATGTATATTAGCTTAATAATTGCTATGAAGAACATGAAAATAGATAATGGCATGTGAAGTACTGAGAGTGGAGTAAGGTGCTATTTTAGATATGGAAGCATCCGAGAAGAGACTTAAATGAAGTGATGAAGAAAGTCATTTGATTAAGCACAGGAAACATTAAATGACAAGTTGTAGGAGGTAAGAATAAAATATTAAAAGATATTGGGACCCAGTGAGTGAAAAGAGGAGAGACGGTGGCCAATGGGTGGTCTGGTGGTTAAGGTGTTGTAATCCCACATGCCCAATCATGGTTCAAGTCCAAAATTTGTGGCTTGAAAGTCACACTGAGCATGCCCAAATTCTGAGAGGAGAATGGAAGAGAAGGGATCGTGGCATGACCATCTCCCAGGAGAATGATTGATTTGTCACTTTCCCACTCTGTCTCCCTGGTGAGCCCACAGCCCTATGTCAAAAATCGCAATAAAAAAAAATAGACTAGAGATAGGGCATAAGGTCAGCAAGGTAATCCTAAGAACAAACACACGGTTACAATAATTGAGTACCTTGAAGGCCACGGTTGGGGCCTGAAATTTTATTCTGAGTGAGTTGGGAAATAATGGGAAGGCTTCTTATCAGAGAAGTATTATGATTAACATATGTTTTCATTTCAAAATGGCCACAACAATGCTGAGAATAGTCATCATAAGATTAGCTAAAAAAATAATTGAGGTGTCTGCTTCTAAAAAATATGCTAACTAGTGTCTTGTTCAAATAATGTATTTATGTTACAGGAAATCCATTCTTCAGAATGCTGGAGAATATTAACCACCTTTTGCCTACCCTTTTCCTAAGCATAATCAACATATATAACTAAAAACCCAGAGAAGTTACACAGTATTTGGAACTCAAATTCTCTGGGGCATGTACTCTATTAAAAATTTATCTTGTTTCTGTTTATTTTTAAAAGTGTTTATTGATTAGTTTTGCTATAATCTGAATTTTTGTGTTTTCCCTCAAATTCATATATTGAAATCTAATCATGAATGTGATGATATTAAGATCTAGTACCTCTGCAGAATAATTAAGTCATGAGAGTAGAGCTCTTATGAATGGAGTTAGTGGCTTATGAAAGAGACCTGAGTAAGCCCTCATGTTTTCTGCCATATGAGGAGGGAGAAGACTTCTGTTTATGTGGAAGTGGGTCTTTACCACACACTGAATCTGCTGGCTCTTTGGAGATAGGGTCCCAAATGAAGTCACTCTGTTTTTCTTTTTATTGAAGTCTTGTGTTTTTCCTCTATGGTCTGGCTAATATACAATATATCTCTTTTATATATCTTGAAAGAATGGATGACTCCTAGCTAATAAGACAGGAAAAAAGGATCTTGGGCACACTGGCATGGAAAAAGTAAAGATGGAGTCATAGTAGCCAAGTTTTCACAGCCGAAGGCTGCCTGCCTTGGGACTCAAAGCAAGTATAGCCAAGGGCAACAGTTTCTACTTAGTAACTGTATTCCCCTTATTATTATTACTATTTTTAGTAAATGTATTCTAATAAGAAGTACGGGCTGCTATGGTCTGCTGACCACAAGAACAGGGTAGAAAAATAGGGTAACCATTTTCTAAAGCCTTTGTCCTTATCAGAGAGCCAGCCCATTGTTCTCACTGCTAGGTTAAAAAAAAAATAAAAGAAAAAAGAAAACAAAACAAAACAAAAACAAAACAAAAACAAAACAAAACTGTCAGTGTCACTTCTGCAGAGACGACACGACACCCGGTTCTTCCTCAAGCAGTCTTTATTCACAGGTTTCCTTTATCTTTCTTCTTTCTCTTTTTTTTTTTTTCTTTCTTTTCTCCCCTCTCCCTCCCTTTACCCCCGTATATATAGGATCCTCCCGACGGCCCCGCCCGCAAGTTCCTTTGCCTGTACCAGGCAAGTACTGGAGACACGCCTCCCTATGCAGCCAGCGGTGTTATCTTGGCTGGGCGGCCAAAGGCGGCGGCCAACAGTTCCCCCTTTTTGTTTTTGTCAGAAGGTAGAGGTCACGGCCCCAGATGTGGTGGACTTGCTTACTGACCTGTGGAAGAGCCCAGGGGCATTCCCCAGGTCAGCCTGTCCGATGCCTTTTTATGGGGATGGGTGTGTTGTCGGCATCAACCCATATGCACCCGGACTTGCCTTCCTCCAGGTCCCATCAAGGGCCCCTGCAGTGCAGTGCTTTGCCTCGCACCCTGAGCTGATAGGGGTTTACTGCATCTGGGCCAGCCAAGCCGCGGGGGAGTATCCTTCTTCGATAGCTGCAAATGCTTGTACGAGGAGGGCGCGGTCGCGATTGCGTTGGGCCCTGAATCTGCACAGACAGAGAAGGCAATCCCGACATAGAAAGACAAGGAGGGGGCCAAGGGACCCCATCCCTGCCCACTCCTTAAGATGGAGCGCAGCTTGAGAGATCCACGCAGCTTCCCGCTGGCGAAGGCGGCATCAACTCGCGTTGAGTTAATGTGGATGATGCGCCACTGGAGCTTCTCAGAGACAGTATCAAAGCTCTGATTCCAGGGACCTGTAAGCTACTGGGAAAGTCCATCGTTGTTCAGACTGAGCCCCCTGGGGGAGCGTCAGTGTCCCCAGGAGGAGAAGGCATCCCCAGGCCATCATCAGGGCTCGGTGTATCAGCAGGCAGGTTCTCCTGGGATGGAAGGCGTCGTACCAACCTCTCTGGGACCCACACCGGGTCTGGTTCGTCCTGTGGGAAAACACAAACAGATCCTCTCGACCAAACCAACACAGGGTCTGGTCCCCTCCAGCGCCCCGTGAGGACATCCTTCCATTTTACTTTTCCCTGCTTGCTCGGCCCCGGTGCATGGTGCTTGTCGGCAGCCGAGCGCCCTTGGGAATCGAGCTGAAAAAAATTGAGTGTTAAGAGTGCTATTGCGATGCGGTCTTTCGGGGAGTGACCTTTGCTGACTCCCCCTTTTTGTTTTTGTAGGAGCTCCTTGAGGGTGCGATGAGCCCTCTCTACTACACCTTGACCTTGAGGGTTATATGGTAGGCCATGTGTGAGCATGATTCCCATGTGGTTGCAGAATTGTGAAAATGACCAGGCTGTATAACTGGGGCCATTATCCGTTTTAAGCTGTTGAGGCTGCCCCCAGGCTGCCCAGGCGTTGAGACAGTGACTTATGACATCTTTTACCTTTTCCCCTGTATGGGCAGTAGCATGAATGACGCCTGAACAGGTATCCACCGAAACATGGACATACTTAAGTGTCCCAAATTCTGGGACATGTGTGACATCCATTTGCCAAAGGTGGAGTGGTTTGAGGCCCTTGTTTTTATAGGGGAGGACTGCATTGAGACATTCTTTTGTACACTGTTCAAATATAAGCTGTTTGACCAAAGGCATGGCTGCATCCGCATCACCAAACATCCTGCCTGCCGTGTCCATCATTCTGGCCACAAAAACAGAGAAGGGTTCTGTGGGGCCCTGAGTGATTTTTGTAAGGTTGGCCTGTGGTTCCCCTTTGTTGGGAAGCATTTTCCAGGCCTTGATGGCTATTGTATTGATGTGATCGTAAACTGCCTGAGGGTATCCTGTTTGTTGATTGGCGAACCTGCCCTGTCCCATATACATATCCACATCCCACGCTGCCTGTCCCGAGGCCCTGTTCCTGGCGGCTTGGGCTTGCGCTCCCCTCAAGATAAATAGCTTTCAGTCAAGATACTGACCCCGGGGGACAGGCAAGTCCTCGCAAGCGTTCCCCAATCACTGGGTGTCATACAGTACTGCTGTAAAGTCTCAACGAGGCCGAGAGTAAAAGCTGTACCATTCCCGTATGTCTTTACGGCCTCTGCTAAAGCCTTGATGGTCTGATAATCTAGGGGCTCATGATATCTATTCCCAGCATTATCTGCAAAAACGGGAAATGCCTGAATAGGCCCAAGCTGTCTGGCCTCCCGCCAAGCCCCTGGGCAGAAAGAAGCTCCGCCCTCTGGGTTCTCCTTTTGTGGGGTGGAGGGATTATAAGGGGGAGGAGCCGTAGGCCGGTCTTCCTCCTCCTCCTCGGCAACCTCCCAACCTTTAACTTCCTCAACTAATTTTCTTAGTTCTTGATCGTCATCTTCCCCGCAGGCTTCCACTATCTTGGCAGCCCCGATCTCTTCCTGAGAGCGCTGCTCCCGGAGGGACTCCACGCCTCCTGACCCTCCCTCACCTTCCGTACACCACATCTTTGATCCTCAAGGCACGCTGGACAAGCCTCCAGAGCGGCCTAACCCCTCCAGAAAGCCTATTGTCCTCCGCAGCCAGGTCTAGGTCCGTGCCTAGTTTATCCCAGCATGTGGGCGTGAGCTGCCCTGAATGGAGGAACCAGGGGGCCACATCATCCACCTGATCTATAAAGTACTGAAGTGTTTTATCCCTCAATTTAAGCCCTTTCAACTTTAGGAGCTCTCTGAGCGCCTTTACGATCGGCTAGGATGGCCCAGCCCCCCATCGTCCTTGTTCTCTTTATTTCTTACTTTTAGCCAATGGCTTCAGTCTGCCTCTTTCCCGAGGTTATTATCCGCCTTTTTACCGAGGTCTTGTACCCGCCTCTTTCCCGAGGTCTTGAATCCGGGACCCCCGCCCGGTACTTACCAGCTAGCTGCCCTGTAGACCCGGAGGTTCTGAACCTTCTCCTCTTTCCGCCTCTTTACTGAGGTCTTTTACCTTTTTCCCCGTACGGGCCACCACTTGTCGGCATCACTTCTGCAGAGACAACACGACACCCGGTTCTTCCTCACGCAGTCTTTATTCACAGGTTTCCTTTATCTTTCTTCTTTCTCTCTTTTTTTTTTTTTCTTTCTTTTCTCCCCTCTCCCTCCCTTTACCCCCGTATATATAGGATCCTCCCGACGGCCCCACCCGCAAGTTCCTTTGCCTGTAGGAGGCAAGTACTGGAGACACGCCTTCCTATGCAGCCAGTGGTGTTATCTTGGCTCTGCTGGCCAAAGGCTGTGGCCAACACAAAACAAACAAACAAACCCCTTGCCTCCAGCTCCTTTTTGGCAACCCATTCAAGACCCCTGTCTGCTTAGGAGTTCTGTTCTACTTTCCCTCTCTTAATAAACTCCACTTTGCTATCTCCTTTCTATATCTGAGTCTCTAATTCTTCCTGAGCACTGCACAAAAACCAGCATGGATTTCGGGTCTATGCTCCCAGCAATTTCATGTTAACTTGACTTTGGTCTTCCAAGCCTCCAAAAGAGTGAGAAATAAATTTCTGTTGTGTGTTTTGTTTGCTTGTTTAGTTTGCCATAGGGTGCATGCACTCACGAAGAGAGACAGAAAGAAAGTGAGAAATCACCTCCCACCCAGGTGGGATGGCCAGTTCTCAACTTCTTTTTCATTCTCCTTTAGGGATTTTGGGCACATACTCACATATACCTAGCATGTTTTTTAAGCCACCAGATCCAGGATTCAAGCTTCTCAGTCAGCCATGTGGGATCCAGCTGCATTAACCTTCATGCCACCTGCTCTCTATTGTTTAAAAACTCCTCAATTTATAGTATTATATTGTAGTAGCCTAAGTAGACTAATATACTATTATAGTTTTATTTTATGTAGTTTTTAAAGAAAACATGAGCTTAGCTATTTCACAATTAACAATGTTTGATGCTTATATATTCATTTGTTTTTGTGTCATTCCCAAAGAGGAATAGAATCCACATTTTTCAAATAAAATAAATTTAAGAGTCACAGCAGTTAGAGTGCCTAGTTTAGACAGCCTAAAAACACCTGGGCACATAAGCAGATACACAGGATGAGGGAGGGCTGGAAGATGGAGGAAGTAGACTTTGGCGTGCCCAAGTTCTGTGGAGGACGCTCTCTCTCTCTTTCTCTCTCACATGTGCACACACTCAATCATAAATAAAAAGAAACCTAAATAAATGAATAAACAAATAGATAAATATAAGAATAGTCACAGATTCAGTAACATGGTCCTTTCTGAGAATAAAGAGAAGGAAAAAAGTTGATTAGGGACACAAAAGGGGCTTCAATTCATCATATAATCATTTATTTAAGACAGTATGGACAGTGATTATGTTATTTGTATTTTAAGTGAATTGCAATGATTCACTACAGAGGATATGTTTACATATAAAATAGGAAGTAGAGAATTCACAATTTAAGATTTTTGAGTGGTGAATTACATTGTGATGAAGAAAATACAACTATACTTTTTACTCTATTGTCCACAAAGATTACATCTATACCTTTCTACAGGGGCAGGTAGGGACATGAAACTTAAGCATAGGTTTCCATTTTATTCCTTGACAAGTTCAGCAATTAATCAAGTTTAGCAGTATGACCCATAATAGCTAAATAAGAGAGCTAATCTTTTTAATGGGATTTACTTCCAGTTTCTTTAGGGTATGCTAAACTATTTTTATGCTGAGTTAAAAATGATCTCTTCAAATGTATTACCACCAAGTGAACCCTTCTGAATAATATTCTAGAAAAAAAATGCTATAGGTAAACAATAATAATTGATGCTAGGCCTATTAAGTTAGAAATTTCAATATTCAGATTTGGTATCTGGGACACTGTGGTGATCAGAAATATGTGAAATCAGAGACAGGTAGTGAATTTGGGTTCAGAAAGAAGGAAAGATTTTTTTTCCCTTTTCTCCTCCCTCCCTTCCCCCCTCCTCCTCTATCTCATTTCCTTCCTTTTGGCTTTCTTGCTTACTGAAACATAGAAAGCTTGACAAAAGACTGTAACTGAATTTGATGAACTCCCACTTCAATATCTTAGTTTCATTTAAACTTATTTGAATATGTGAACTTTTCAGAATCAAATTTCAACAACCATTTTCAGGGGAAGTTTAAGAGTAATACATTCTTGAACCAGCTCTATGGACTGATGGTTAAGACAGGCAGATCTCACGTGACTGACCACATAAATGTTAGGGAGCAGTTAGACATGAGCAGGGTGTGACAGGCCTGTAACCATCCTCTATTCCCACCATCCAGACAGAGGATCCTGCCTGAATCCATCTGGCCAGTAGTCAGTTATTCCTAATAGGGTATAGCCACCCTCTGGGAAAGTTCCTGCCTTGCTTCGAGGTCAAACTCCTGCCTGCCCTGCCTCAAGGTCAAACATGACCACAAGTCAACAACATGTCCTTAAGCTACCTGTGTTCACTTAGCATGTATTGGTACTGGGATTTTGACACATTACCCACTTTCATGATGCATTCTGGGAAAATGCATGCACAGAAGTGTGTAAATTATGTAAGCCCCGACTGTTAACCATAAACAGCCCTGAGAGGAAGGGATTGGGATCCCGTTCAAGGGACCAGGTGAAAGAATGAGAGCCTCATCAAAAAGTCCCATCCAGATGACCCCAAATCTGACTTCCCTCTTTTCTTGAGTGTACTTTGCTTTGTGTAGTCAAATAAGTGTTTCTATACCATCTGCTTAAATACTGGTGTCTGTCCATAAGTTTTCATTGGTAGACATCAAGAACTGAGGATCCTAGGGTGGTCAGGTGGTGGGTGGTTAAGGATGCTGGACTCCCACATGGCTGACTGCAGTTTTGTCCCAGACGTGGCAGCTTGATTTCTTACTCTCTCTCTCGCTGTCCCTCTCTGGTCTAATTAATTAATTAAATCATAAAGTTAAATAAAAATAATTCTTATAAAAAAAAGGAATTGAGGATCCTGTTCACCTCTTAACACAATTGGAGTCCTGGGCCCTGTGGTTTAAGAAACAAGCCAGGCACTTGTTACATGTGTGCCTATTGGGATTTGGGGCCCACATGAACATGTGTCTGACATGTTTTTTATGCCCCTCAGGCCAGAATTAAAACAACAGTGAGCCATGTGGGTCTTGTACCCTTAACCAATAGACCATGTACTCACTAGAGAGACATGGAGAGAGAGAGAGGAGCAAAGAACCCCACTATGGGATACAGTCATGCTTCAACCCCTTCTCGTCTGTTAGGATTTGGGCATAAAAAACATGTCAGACACATGTTCATGTGGGCCCCAAATCCCAATAGGATGGAGTAATAGAGAAGAAGGGAATGCAGTGTGACCAAGTCCCACTGAGGGTGCTTATCCTATTTCCCTCTCTCCCTCTCTCCCTCTCTCTCTCTCTCTCATTCCCTTTCTCTGTTCACCTGTCTCTTTCTGGCAAGTACACATACTCTCTGGCAATTAAAAAAAAAAGACGACATTGATTAGCTAGGCTTATCTCATTAAAATCTAACCACTACTACTTCCTAGCTTTGTTATCTTACAAAGTTTACTTTTACTTCTGGTAAATTTCTCAGTTTTCTCATCTGTAAATTGGAGGTCATAGTACCAAATTCATAGGGATGTTATGATGTGTATAAATTAAATATGTATAGACTAATTAATAAATAATAACTTACTGCCAGTTCTTTCTGTAGCCATTTTGTATCATTTTATTAATTTATCCTCACAATAACTTTTTTTTTTTCTTTTTTTTTGAAGAGGTTTTTGCTATAGGGCGCATGCGCTCGCCAGACAGACAGAGAGAGACAGAGAGATAGAAAGCGAGAAATCACCCCCCAGGGGGGATGGTCACGCCGCAATCCCTTCTCCTCCATTCTTCTCTCGGGATCTTGGGCACGCACGCACATGCGCCCGGCGTGAGTTTAAGCCGCCGGGTCCGGGACTCGAACCGCGGTCGACTACGTGGGAGTCCAGCGACATAGCCATTACGCTAACTGCTGGTCCCCTCACAATAACTTTTTGAAGTAGGTTGGCCATTGTGCTTATTTTTTCTTCCTGCTCTTTCTTCCTTCCTGCTTCCTTACCTATATCCCTCTTTCCTTTTTACTTTAATTTTTCTATCAACATGTAGTGTAGTAAACTGCAAAACAGGGCTATAGAGATATATAAAATATAATAACTTATTTAAAGGGCATCAACATTTGGAAGGAAAGGCGACATGTTTGAGAATATTTAGCAGAGAGTGGTCTATTACTTCATTTTAAGGTCACGTGGCTAGGCAGTGAGAAAGGAGGCGTGAGTGATCAAGAATCATAACTTTCAGGAAGAATGAGCACTGCAAATTTCAAATGCAGGTAACCTTGGCTTGTTTTGGTTTGATTTGCTCAGTTTTGGCCTTGCTCCCCACCCACCACATCCCACGTTATTGAGAACACTTGTACTATCAGTCTGGGCACTAGCTGTCAGAAGGGTTTCATTGCATGAAAAATCCTTTTTAATTCTTAATATAGTTGAGAAATATCAATTTTTTTAGTAGCTTGAAATTAGGATGCTATACTGTCTTCCAGAGTTTGTAGTAAAATGTGAGCTCAATTCCATTTGGTTGAAGAGATAACTTATTCTGCTTTTTAAGATTCATCGTTCTGAACATCTTTTATTCAGTTCAACTGAAGGACAGAATGGAATGAAAGGGATAATGAGCTAGCAGCTCATAGACTAACCCTTTCGAATAATAATAAAAGAGAACATTTGCTCCCTTAGGTTATGTTTTAGTAGAAAAGACATGTATCCATATAGTAAAATAAGGACATTAAGGGACCCCTAAACATCAAAATGAAAAATTTGAAGTGCATTATTATTATAGGGGAAAGAAAATACCTGGCTAATGTGTCTGTAGGGAGAACTGTATCACAAAGCTAATAGGAAAATTAGGAATTGCAATGATATTGATGAATTTAGGGATTATAATAAGAGAAAAAATACAGCAATCAATTGATGGGCTATCTGAGAACTTTTAACAGTAACTTTTAATTTCTAATACTGAATAGAGAGTGATCAAATAGTTGAGATAAAAAAAGAACAGTAAATAGGCCAGAGGCAAAAGTAGTGAATTCCTTATACAACAACACCCCCAACAGGGATTTGTTTAAATTTCAACCAAATGTATGCATTCTTAATACAGTAGGTTGTCATAGAACATTTTGGACAAAATATCCAATTTATCTGTATAAGAATTATTTATTAGTTACTCAAATATTTTAAAAATGACAATTAGTTTTCAAACATCTCTATTTTTATGATGTAAGGTCATAAGTTAAATTAACGTGACCTCCTATTAAAGTGTTTCAGAAACTAACTTACTTCCAAACTCTGAAATATTTCAGATAAATGGAATTATCTTTGATATAGTAAAGGATTGATATTATGCATAGTCTTAATGTTTAATTGTATCATAACAAAAACAGCACGAATGATAACACAAAAAAAATCCTTCTTTAAAGTGTTCAGTGTCCTGTAACTATTAATCCCATGGAATAACTTTATGGAAAAGAAATTCTCTTCATTGAAGGTCAAATGAGTACTAGAAATATTAAAGCAAAGGCCAGGTCTCCCTATTGTCATTTTGCTGCCTCTTGATAACACTTTCTGTTCGTGTCCCTTTTAGTGACTATAAATGTGAATAATTTATAAATTTATAACTAGAGAAAATATTCACAAAGAACAATAGTGTCTCCTGAAGTTAAATTAGAAAATAGCTGAGTCGATTGTGTTACCTTCCTGAAACAATTAACGTAGTGTTTTATGAAACAGCTTTTCATTTAAAAATGTCTAGAATGGAAGGAAAATTGAAACAGATATGAAATCTTAAGTAACTCAATTTTATGTAAATTTATGTATGAAACAAAAAGCAGCACGGCAATGAAATCTTCTGGGCCTTAATTTGATTCGAGGTCTGATACATATTTTGACCATCTTTCCTTCATGCAAAAAGGAAAATACTCCAGATAGAACAAGTCATTGACTGCCTAATGTACATCAATCAAACTTGCTAACTTATGATGTCTCTCAAGGGTATTGGCTCTTTGGGAGTCGTCAGAAATATAAATGGACAATGCAGTGTGGGTGTGCTGTGCAGTGGAGCAGAGAGGCATGATATTCGATGTGCCATATCCCTTCACTTCAAACAACTAATTAATGGGCTGCTGTATATCCTGTTTCTCAGGGGTCAGAGATATTGTTAAGAATCCTCAATGTTGCCTGTTTAAATTAAAAGAGAT
This sequence comes from Tupaia tana, assembly GCA_026018925.1. Taxonomy (NCBI): domain Eukaryota; kingdom Metazoa; phylum Chordata; class Mammalia; order Scandentia; family Tupaiidae; genus Tupaia; species Tupaia tana. The sequence continues at coordinate 171,497,215 of JAKSZU010000001.1, read as the reverse complement.
GACAGACAGATTCATCTAAAGCATTAAGCATAAAGGGAGGATAAAGTCCCTGTCTGTCTAGAAACCTTGTGCCAAAGAATGTGAGCATTGGAACCCAAAGGACACATTCGCATTGATAAATTTTATTTATTAAACTTTCACCCTTTAAAGAAGAAAAATTAGAAATAGTTCATTCTAAGAAAACAATTAATTTGATATATTTTGTCTAGGAAGCCACTTCCGTGAATCAATTTCCTGATTAAACCACTTGTAGTTTAAGCAACAGAATATTTTAAAGAGAAATCACATTTCTGAAAAGAATGATGTCATCAATTGTAGAAGGTGTTTCTGTCTTTTGCAAAGTAAAACACAATATTACAGTAAGACTTTCTGTCTTAATATAAAGTTTAGAGTTTAAAGTATAAATATATTTACGTTATAAGAAAAAAAAGAATCTACAAACAGGTCAGATAGGCTATATTAATAGTGCTAAATTCTCACTGAACTCAAATTTTATTATATAGAAATATAGTCTTGATATTTACATAGAAAACAAGTTTTGATAGAGCACATTTTAATAATTTTATTTTTTCCCCTAGACTAAACTGAGTGCCTTTGATCCTGGCTGGCTGAGGATGGAGGTAGATTGCAGCTTGACAACCCTCTTGGGGTAGACACCCTCTCTCTCTCTCTTTTTACTGAAATAAATAAACTAAACTAAACTAAACTAAACTAAAATAAAAAAAAAAAAAAAACTAGATATCTATCTGCAGAAAAATGAAACTAGAGCAGTATTTCCCACCATTAACAAAAATCAACTAAAAATGAATCAAAGATCTAAACATGAAGACTCAAACTACAAAATTATTGGTAGAAAACATATGAGAAACTCTTGAACACATTGGAATAGGCATAGATTTCTTAAAGATGACCCCTAAAGCACAGGCAATAGTCTCAAAAATAAACAAATGGTATTACCTCAGGCTAAAAGCTTCTGCACAACAAAAGAACCAATATTCAGAATAGATAAGCATCAGAATGGGAGAGAATATTCACAAACTATTATTCAGATAAGGGAATGGCAACCAGAATATACAGGGAACTCAAGCAGCTTACCCACACAATAAGTAAACAGTCCAATTAAAAAGTAGACAAATGAGCTGAACAGTTAAATTTCTGAGGAAGACATAAAAATGACCAAAAAGCATATAAATAAAAAGTGTTCAATATCTCTTATAATAAAGTAAATACAAGTCAAAATCATAATGAGATCCCATTTGACCCCAGTTAGAAGGACTATACAAAGAAAAAAAAAAAAAAAATATATATAAAAAAATATATATATATATATATATATATATAAGAAATACAAGTGCTGGTGAGACTGGTGAAAGAGGAGCTCTTCTATACTCCTGGTGGGAATGTAAATTAATACAGCCACTGCAGAGAGTAATATGGAGGTTTCTGAAAAACCTACAAATGGAACTTTCATAACATTCAGTAATACCACTTTTGGGTATTTATCCAAAGGTTACAAAAATAGACAGAAAGACACTTGCACATTCATGTTTATTGCAGCATTATTCACAATTGATAAGACTTGGAATCAATGTAAATGCTCAAGAGTGGATGAGTGGATTGAAAAATGAGGCACATATACACTGTAGAATACTACTTAGCCATGAAAAACAATGAATTCCTGTCAGTTGATACAAAGTGGATGAATATTAAAGATTTAATTCTAAGTGAAGCAAGCCAGACTGTGATAGACAAACTTTGTATGTCTCTGCTCAATATATACTGAATACCTGCACTTTACAGCAGAAACTGAAAGACTAGAAGATGTAATAGCAGAGTCAGCAAGCGTAAACACCAGAGACTGTATAGGAGGGAGTGGACAGTTTTGGATGGGAGGGAATGGCTCAGGAAAAAGAAAATATTTCACAAACACAAAAACAGAAAGTTACCGAGTATGGTTATATCTTTGACTTGCTCGACATGTAATGCATTTATGCATTGAGAACTCACATGGCTGTTGTAATGACTTACAATAATTAAATGTAAATAAATAAAAAGAACAAATAGAAGCAATTTTTAAAAAGTCTTTAAAATAGTATTATATTCACATATAATCTTTACACATAATCCCATGTTTGTTGTTTGAATCCATGGATGCAGGACCTGTGGCTACACAGAGCCTACTATAGTTCCATGATTTTCAAAACATGTAAAGAGTCACAGAACTTGCCTGCATAGTCAAGATGCAATAGAGTTCTAGTGCTCCATCAACCTTTTTTTGCTATCTCTTTTTTAGTGAAACCTTTCACACAGTCCTAATTCCTAATGATCACTAATGTATTCTTCTCCACTACAGTTTTGTCTTCCCAAGGGTATCAGACAAATGGAATCATACAGGTTGTAAGTTCTTGAGACAGTTCTTGTTTTATTCAGTACGACTTTGAAATGCACTCAAGATTTATAATCAGTGGCTCATTCTCATATATTGCTAAGATTGTACTTTAATGTATGGATGTGCCAAAAGTTTGTATCTCCTTTACCCTCCTGAAGGGCATTTTGATAGTTTCTAGTTGTTGGAGATATGAGAAAATCTATTATAAACATTTATATATTGTCTTTTATTTTAATATATGTTTCCATATCTCTTGCATGAATAACACACTATAAAGGACTATAAAGGTTCCGGGCGAGTGTGTACCTAACTCTGTAAGAGACCAGCAACATTTTTCCAGGGTGCCCATACCAATTTGCCTTTTACCAGACATATGCCAGAGATTCTGCTTTTCTGCAGTTACACTAGCACTTTGTATTTTCAGTATTTTTCACTTTAGCCACTCCAGCAGGTGTGTAGCAATATCTTATTGTGGTTTTAATTTATAGTTATGTCTTCATTAGTTATGTATTAATTTGTAATGACTGTGTTCATCGTTCTGTCTCTCTGGCTAATGCACACACCCTATAGCAAAAATCTCTCAAAAAAATCAGTAGTCAATAAACAAGTAGAAAAATTTTTTTTTTCTGTATTGACATTGTATCTTACGATTTCTCTTTTTTTTTTCTTTTTTTAGTTTTGCTACAGGGCATATGCATTTGTCAGACTTTTTAAAGAGAGACAGGGAGAGAGAGAAAATGGGAAATCACTTTTCAGAGGGGATGGCTACACCACAATCCCTTTTCCTCATTTCTCTTCTTGTGATTTAGGGAACACACACATGCACAAGGTGTAATTTTTATCCCCCAAGACCAGGACTTAAATCATGCCACTGGCCATGTGGAATCAAGGCCTTAAATGCCACACCACCTGCTGGCCCTCGTCTGAAGCTTTTCTGAACTCAGGTATTATCATAGTGAATTTTTATATTTCTTCAGGATTTTCATGTGCATAATTACGTCTTTTGAAAATAGGGGTAAATTTTATTTTTAAATTTTTTTAAATTTTTTAAATTTCTTTGCCTTATTGCTCTGTCTGGGACTTCCAATATAACGTAGAATAGGGATATTGAGAGTTGGTATGCTATGTGCCTTCTTTCTAGTTACGAGGTAGGAAGAATTACATTCTGTTCTTTACTATTCAGTATATTCACTATGATTGCTTTTATTGCTGTGTCGTGTACATGTCCTCTATTCTTATTGTGCAGAAAGGTGAGTTTTTTTTATCGTTGTGGTAAGTTGAATTTTGTTAATTATTTGTATTTGTACTCATGTAAGAGCACATGCATGAGAGAGAAAGAGAGAGGGAAAGAGAGTCTCTGGAGTGATCAGGATGACCAGGCTGGGGATTTGAACTGTGGTAACCATGTGGGAGCCAGCCTCTCCTGAACAGCAGCTTGGAGACAGCCCAGAAATGATATTGATATGATACTGTGGTTTTTAATTTTGAGGTTGTTAATGGTGTATTGAAGTGATTTAGCTTTGTATATAAAATAAACCTCCCCTCTCAGTATAAACCCCACCTGGCCATGATGTATGATTTTACATGTAATATATATATATATATATATATATATAATATATATATATATGTATTTTATATGCTGAAATATTGCTGATGATTTTTTAATCTTTCATGAAAGATATTTGTGCACAATTTTCTTCCTGTTCTTTTTTGGCCTGGTTTTGATGTCATAATAAGATTGTTTCAAAAAATGAGTTGAGATGGGAACAGCAGTTGGCGTAATGGCTATGTCGCTGGACTCCCACGTAGTCAACCTTGGTTCGAGTCCCGGACCCGGTGGCTTAAACTCACGCCGGGCGCGTGTGCGTGTGTGCCCAAGATCCTGAGAGGAGAATGGAGGAGAAGGGATTGCGGCGTGGCCATCCCCCCTGGGGGGTGATTTCTCGCTTTCTGTCTCTCTGTCTCTCTCTGTCTGTCTGGCGAGCGCACGTGCCCTATAGCAAAAACCTCTCCAAAAAAAAAAAAAAAAAATGAGTTGAAAAGTGTTTACTTTCCTGTTTTCTAAAAAAAAACTTGTATAAATTTGGATATATTTTGGGTTTGTTTCATAGAATTCACTTAGACCAATTATTTGCCTTTAATATTTTAAGAAGTTTTAAAAATATAAGTTATTTTAAAATTATTTAAGCAAGTATTGATAGTTTTTAGATTGTTGAGGAATTGCTACCTTTCCACCAAGAAAGCGCCCATGTGGAAATGATCATGTAATATCCATTCTCCTCCACTTCTCTCTTCTTTCAAGATCATGGGCACACACATGTGCCCAGTGTGTTTCTCAAGCTGCCGAGTCTGGAACTCAAACCACATAGTCAATCATATGAGATTTAGCTGCCTTAATCACCACACCATGGGCTGGCCCTATTTATACTTTTATCAGGTTGAAATATGAAGAGAGTCCTCAAAAAGTTCATGGAAAATTTTTATAATGAAAAACTATACATGGTTTTCATCTTTATTTTTGCACCCAAATTCCATTTTCTACAAATATCATGAACTCCCCAAATTTTTACTAATACTCATCCAAAATTTATTCCTAATCCATGAATTTTTTAGAAATGTTGCTTAACTTCTAGCTATATGAAGATATTCTTATTATCACTCCAATATTGGAGAGGTTTTTTTTTTTTTTTTTTTTTTTGCTATAAGGCACAGGCACTCACCAGACAGACAGAGACAGAGAGACAGAAAGCGAGAAATCACCCCTCAGGGGGGGATGGCCATGCCGCAATCTCTTCTCCTCCGTTCTCCTCTCAGAATCTTGGGTACTCACGCACATGCGCCTGGTGTGAGTTTTAAGCCACCGGGTCCAGGATGCGAACCGCGGTCAACTACGTGGGAGTCCAGTGACATAGCCATTACGCTAACTGCTGGTCCTGGTTTTTGGAGAGGTTTTTTATTTTTATTTTTTTTTCTTTTTCACTCCAATATTGATATCCAGTGCAAATTTCTACTACAATTAGAGAACATCCTTTGTGTGATTTAAATCATCTCAAATTCATAAAATTTGTTCTATAAAACAAAGCATAATCTATCTTGGAGAATGTTATGTATGCATCTGAAATAATTACTCTTGTACTTTTGAGCAATGAATAGTTCATATATGTACGTTAAATTCAAATGGTTGATATTTTCATTGTTTTTTTTTTTTTTTTTTTTTTTTTTTTTTTTTCTACTTTTGTTGATTTTCTCTCTAGTAGTTCCACTGGTTAAAAGAGGAATGATGAAGTCTCCAAATATGTGTGTTGGTTCAGTTATGCCATCTTTCAATTTTGGCTTCCATTATTTTGAAACGTTTTTGTTATGTATGTGCACATCTAAGATTACTGTGCTTTCTCAGAAACCCGACCCTTCCTTATGCCTTTTAACTTTCAGCAAATCCTGTAGAACAGATCTACTGACATAAAACTGCTATTTTTTTTCCTGCCTTATTCCTAAATTCAACTTTATTCCTGAACCCTATTTTTGCTGAATATAATATTCTGGGTAGAAAAGTTTTTTTATTCAGACATATTCAAAGGTTTCTTGACATTCTTTTGGTCTTCATGAGTTTGGGAAATTATTCAAATAATCACTCTTTGTAAGTAGTGTATTGTGTTTTTGTAGCAGGTTTAAAATTTTTGTTTGCCTTTAATTTTCAGCTGTTTGATTATGTTTCTGAATGGGGTATTCTGATTAAGGATTTTTAATCCACCAGGGCCAAATGTGGAACAGCACGATCAGCATGTAGGATCTCACTCTCTTAACCACTTGACTATGGGACCAATCCTATTATCTGTTCTTTAAATAGACGGTAATCTAAATGACTCATAAAGACACTTATAATTAGTAAATTACTTATCACACTATTCTATACATACATCAATGTCTTTATTTTTAGAAAAATTTTCAGTTATATTGTAAACATGACATTAAATATATTATCTTGAAAATAGTAGCAAATTAGACAAATAGTTTTGAGTCATGATCATTGTTGTTCTCTGATTTTAACAATACGTTTATTTTAGCCAAGCATCTTCTGTAGAGGTAGTGGCAATGGAGAATCATTTTTAAAAAGTTAGCAATTCTGTGATTCAACAATAAATCATAAATTTCATATATGAGTTTCAAACATAACGATATAATGAAGTGGTCATGTAGGAAGAAATACAATTACTGCAGACATTATTGCAAAACATTTCAGTTTCTGTTACTTTTATAAATGCCACAACGTTTCTCATGATTTGCGATTGTTTGCTTTCTCTGCAACTTAAAAGTTTTTACAAATAAAATGCACGCAAATTCATTTTTGTAATGTTTTATAGTATTATGTGTGGGACTGTTAATGTCTACCTATCTTAATGATAATTGATAATAAATTGCTCTAATTAAGGTGTCAAGAAGTTTAAAGGTACAAATGAGCCTAAGAAGTCATCTGTGATTTTTTAAGACAATACAGTTCTTTCTTCTCAGATCTTAACTACTACATAATCTTGTCATGGTTAAAAAATAAAATAATTACAAAACTTTCTATTAAATACAAGGAAGATGTACCTGTGCTCTGTACATTTAATATTTCATTTTGTGAATTCCTGTTCAGAACAGAGATAGTGAGTCATATTAAATTTGCTGTGCGCTCGACCCTCTCAATCTCTGACACTCTTCATTTTACCAACAAAGACAAATGAGAGAACAGAAATTGTAACATAACGTGGATCGTTTTATCATTGTCAACTTCAAACAAAATCATTTACTTAGAAAAGGCTTTTTCAAAAATATTATTTATTATACTTCTTATCTTGCCTATTAATACCTGCTACAAAAAATGCTTTTGATATTAGAACGAAATATATGGTAGAGGGAAAATGTATTTTCATTTCAATTAGAGTTAATATATTATTATTATTATTATTATTATTACTTTTTTTGAGATAGAGATTTTTGCTGTACAGTGCATGCACTCTCTGGAGATGCAGTGAGAGACAGAAAAAGAAAAAGTGAGAAATCACCCCTCCGCCCCAGGGGTGATGCCCACACTGCAAACCCTTCTCCTTCATTCTCCTCTTGAGGTCTTGGGCATGCACGCACATGTGCCCACCATGAGTTTTAAGCCGCTGAGTCTGGGACTTGAACTGTGGTCCATAGTTCAAAGTTCAAGTGGGAGTCATGTGGAAGTCCAGTGCCTTAACCACTATGCCACCTGTTGTCCCTTTAAAATCTTATTTTTTAAATCTTATTTTTAAAATCTTTTCCCTACAGAAAAAAATTTAATTAACCTAATGGAAGATTATTAGTACTGCATTTTCATTTGAATGGTTGTTTATGTTTCTTACTCTATCTAATGATATGAAATGACCTTACTGTTTTATAACTGACATATAAGGCTTCCCTATGAGAATACATTTGACTAGACATTTAAAGTGACTATGACTAAAAACTGGTAAGTAATAAAATTTTCATATAAAAAATCCTTGTGACTAAATCTTCACTTTATTTTTTCAACTTTGATTTAAAACCATATAATATAAAGGACTTCTATTTATTAAAATTTCCCTATAATGAATTTGAAACAAAGAATTGAAAAAGATACATATGTGAACTTATTTAAACATTGGAGGAAGTGATTTTCTTTCTTATGATAATAGACTATTAGGAATTATCTTGGTGCTTAAAATACTTATTTTTTTATTTTACTAAATTTAGAAACCACATATAAACTCAAAAACACTTAATAACCTCTCAAAACATAAATACATAAAAAATGTAGATCTATCTATGTTTATATTTTATAGGATGTGAATGAAACATTTCATAATTGTATTTTCTCAAAAAAGAGAACTTGTTCATTTCAATTGTATTTGATAATCGTGAACTGTAAATTCAGTGTCTCTGTTCCTCTGTGTTCTCTTTTTTTTCTTTTCAAATATATATTCAGTAAATATTTATCTACATTTCTGCATACTTTAAAAGTATTTATTCATTTTCTATGGCATATATATTATAAAAATTAAAATATTTAATTACATACATATTGTTCTCTTCTATGTTGTAAAGATAATTTATATATTCTTATTTATAAAAACACATATCAATATTTGTATATCCATAAAAGAGGATTATCCATATATAATTTTAAAAACTTGTTATGTTCTATAAGTTTTTGTTTGTTTGTTTGCTAGTTTTGGAGAGGTTTTTGCTATAGGGTGTGTGTGCTCACCAGAAAGACACAGAAAGACAGAGAGACAAAGTGAGAAATCACCCCAAGGGCGGCTGGCCACTCCACAATCCCTTCTCCTCCATTCTCCTCCCAGGATACTGGGGACACAAGCACACATGCCCAGTCCCAGACCCTGTCGCCCTGGGACTCTGTGGTAGACTACATGGGAGTCCAGAGACATAGCCGATTGCTGGTCTGAGTTCTATACATTTTTAAGTAATGATCTCGACTGTATAGATCAATCTGATTATCATTGACATGTCATATATTTTGGTTTTCTGATAAATAGCATAAGATATTTTATATTTACTTAAGCCTTTCAAAATTTATCTTAAAAATATACAGGTTTGCATATATTTTGTAAAATGCAGTACTAAATACTTTATGCTTCTGATGCTTCTTTTAAATTGTATTTTGGGGCCACAGGAGGAGTAGTGGTTAAGGACGCTGGACTTCCACATGGCCGACCGCTGTTTGAGTCCCAGATCTGGTGGTCTGCTTTCTTACTTTTCTCTCTTTCTCTCTTCTCTCTGACACTCTCTCTGTCCTCTCTCTCACTTTATTCCTCTCAGGCCAAATTAAAATAAATAAATAAATGGATAAATAAAGCTAAATAAAATAATTTTTTAAAATGTATTTTTACTTTTTCTTTCTTTGTTGCTGGTCTATTGAAATACACTTGGATTTAATATATTAATCTTGTATCTTGTGACTGTATCATTCATTTATTTCTGATAGCATTCAAAAATTCTTAAAGCTGTTTAAGTATTCAGGGATGTCTTCTGTAGATAAACCATATGTAACATGTACCTTTTGTATTTATATGTTTCTTCTTTTTCTTTTTTATTTCTTTTTTACGTTATTTTTGATTGTACATTATTTGACTCTAATGTCAAAAGCTTGGGTGGTGGTGTTTTTTATGGCTTATTAGTATTCCATAGAGTATATGTGCCACACTTTTTCAAACCATCTCTCTGTTCATGGACATTTCGGTTGGTTCCAATAATGCTGCAATAAACATCGATGTGCAAGCACTTTTCCAACTAAGCATTCTTCTGTCCTTTGGATAGATACCAAGGAGTGGGATTACTGGATCATAAGGTAGTTCTATTTGTAGATCTTTGAGGAATCTCCATATTGTTCTCCACAGTAGCTGGACCAATTTACATTCCCACCAGCAGTGTGGGAGAATTCCCCTTTCACCACACCTCCACCAGCACTTATCATATATATTTTTTTTCATCTTAGTCATTCTGACTGGGGTTAGGTGGTATCTCATTGCGGTTTTGATTGTATCTCCCTTATAATGAAGATGTTGAGCATTTTTTCATATGTCTTTTGGTTATCCTTATGTCTTACTTAGAGTGTTTTTTTTCAACTCAATTTCCCATCTTTTAATTGGGTTGATCACCTTTTTTTTGGAAAGCCATTTGAGTTCCCTGTGTATTCTGGTTATAAGTTCATTATATGAAGCATAGTTTACAAAAGTATTTTCTCATTCTTTGACAAGTAGATTTTTCTTATTATAATAAAATATTCTCCTTTATATCTAACATTTTTCTTTGTTCTGAAGTCCTTGATATTGATATGATACATTATCTCAATTATTAGGTCATCAGGAAAATCATGACACATTTTTCTATGCAAAAATTCATTATAATTTTCCTGACAACCCAATGTTTTAACATGAGATCACAATAGTCATCTAATGTGTGAATACATTTTTTTAAATGTGTCTTAGGCACACATACCTGTGCAAGTGTAGTGATGATAACAGCAAATTAAGTAAAGATGATTGTAAAGTTAAATAAAATATCAATCCTCAGATCCATAATGCACTATGGTAGGATAAATGCAAACTGTTTAACGCTCTTCCTCTAGCCTACCAAAGATTGAAGATTGCTTTATTGACGTGCATAAAGATAGGTTTCGTGGCCTGAAGTCATACTGTTAAAAACCAGGGTTGCTTAATGCCATGCTTGCTTGTAAGCATTCTGGATGCTACAACCAACAGTCACTTTCATTCAAGTCCCAAACACTGGACACTAAGGTTTTACATTTCAGACAAGGTACCAATAAATAAATAAATAAATAAATAAATAAATAAATAAATAAATAAATAAACAAACAATCTTTGGGACCAGCAGATGGCATAATGATTACATTGCTGGAATCCCACATAGTTGACTGCAATTTGAGTCCTGGACCCGGTGGCTTCAAACTCAAAGCTGGGTAAGTGTGCTTCATACCCAGAATCCCAAGAGAAGAATGGAAGAGAAGAGATTTAGGCATGGCCATCCCCCTGGGGAATGATTTTTTTGCTCTCTGTCTCTCTCTGTCTCTCTGGTGAGCACACACACTCCATACCAAAAATAAAAACTCTCAAAGAAAAAAAAAAACTTTGCTAGGTATTTTGATCATCCCTGAAACAAAGAATAAAATATCACCCTACAGTAGAAATACTATCAATATACTCCCAGTAAGCTTTTAGCACACCAATTTAAAAAATAATAAAACAAAATGAATTGCCTGTCTAGACAAATCTTTGAAGTGAATGAAGTAGATACATTAAAAATAACAATTCCAAAGAAACAGAAACCTATACAGGCAAAACAAGACTTCAAAAACTAACAGGAAATTCTCCATAGTATCTGTGAAGAGATGAGGTGTTGTATCCTATAGTCCAGGTCATGTTGGAGTTATAATAATATTCAGAGAAAGGAACTATTTTTTAGAAATAATTAAAATAGAAGCAAAAATGTGAAAAAGTAGTTTGAAATATAAATTTGAGAAACTCTCTCAAAAGTATGTAAAAAGAAAATATATAAAAAATGTTAGAAGAGATTTGACAATCAAACGATGTTTAGAGATGAATGATATTTTAACAAGAAGATCTAGACAGTATAAAAATACACTACTTCATGCAGTATTCTCAAGTACATAATTTGGAGAAAAACTGACTTTTAAAAATAAAATTGATAATGGCTTTTATTATAATTTTTTTTAATAGAGAGAATTTTGCTATAGGGTGCATGCATTCACCAGAAAGACAGAGAGAGATGGAGAGACAGAAAGTGAGAAATCACCCCCAAGGGGAATGGCAACTCTGAAATCCTTTCTCTTCCATTTTCCGTTTGGGATCTTGGACATGCATGCACACCCCTCTGGCATGAGTTTAAGCTTCGGGTCCAGGATTTTAACAAAGACTCTCTGTAAGAGTCTAGCATTGTAACCATTATGCCCTCTGTTAGTCCCACAATAGCTCTTATTTATTGTAATAATTATTTTTGTGTGAATTCACAAACAAGTTAACTGGAATTTGGGGGGACACTTCATTTTGAACTAAGATAAATTATTTAGTTAATATATAGTTACATATATACTTATATTTCAAAATATATATGTCTTTGAGCATGAAAGTAATATTTTTGTTGATATACATATATATATATATATATATATATATATATATATACACACACACATATATAACATTAAGGTTTTTATTTCTTTGTCTTAGACACAACATACATAGGTTCTATTAAGCACTGACAGTATTCCAGGCATGGTATTAAAATGGTGTATATTTTCATTTATTTCTCACATGAACCCTATTAAGTAGATATTCATATCATTTGTAGCTAATTGATATAGAAACTGAGTTTATATTACTTGCTGGAATTACATGACAAAAAAGTGCTGAATTCAGATTTAACATCAGGCAATTAGACAGCAGAACTCATCCTCTTTTCCACAAAGGTATATTGTGAAAAACATAATGCTATGGAAAACACTTCTATTAGTAACCTCGTCTGTGTTTTGTAGTATTTCTTGCAAAGACAATTTATCATGAGCGTAGCTTAATTATATTCTTTTCTGAGATTATTTTTTAATGGGCAAGAATAACATATTTTATTTTCTGACACACAAAATCCATTATGCAATCTTTATCATCAAGCCAAGTAGTAAATAAGCACTCAGTGCCAGCTACTGTACATACTAAATTTCAATTTAAATATGTATATATATATATATATATACATATTTAAATTTGAATATTCTTTTCTCTATTATGAGTCATTTTCAGTCTTCGTGCTAGGTTGTTTTTACTGATTTTTGCATCTGTTTGTTTTTCATTGTCTCTTTGTCTCTGTTATATGGAGTGATCAGGAAAGTCATGATGAATTTTTGCATAGAAAAATGGAAAAATATGTCATGACTTTCCCTACAACCTAGTAGTATGTATTTGTCATGATAGAGCAAAGGTTTATAAGTTTCAGTTGGACACAATATTTACTTTTTCTCATTTAAAATATTTCCATTAAGGCTTCGATATTCAGTAGCTTTTGGATTATAATATGTTTACTTATTAATAATAAATTTATGTTTCACTTAATATATGCTTTGCGAAGTTTTAAATCATTTGAAGTATTTCATTTGACTAACTGATAAATCTAAAATTAATTTTTAATATTATATAAAACGAATATTTGATTGTATATTTATTTATTGAATGATCCTTCCATTCTTTTTTTTTTTTTTTGGAGAGGTTTTCGCTATAGGGCGCGTGCGCTCGCCAGACAGACAGAGAGAGACATAGAGACAGAAAGAGAGAAATCACCCCCCAGAGGGGATGGTCACGCCACAATCCCTTCTCCTCCATTCTCCTCTCGGGATCTTGGGGATCTTGGGCATGCATGCACATGCGCCCAGCATGAGTTTTAAGCCACCGGGTCTGGGATGCGAACCACGGTCGACTACATGGGAGTCCAGCAACATAGCCATTATGCTAACTGCTGGTTCCCTGATCCTTCCATTCTTTTAATGCTACTTGTTGGTCTCTTTTTTACCCATATACATAATTTATTGCTGTAGAAACATTCATTCCAGGGCATTCATTATTCTTAAACCAGCCTTGATGTTTCTTATGACCTGTTTATTTCATTGTATGGCACATTTGCTATTTATTTGAATAGAGCAATTTTTAAAAGCATTTTTTCAATTTTGAAAAGAAATTCTACTGGTATTTTATTTTAAATTCACATGAACTAGGGACCAGTAGTTAGTGTAATGGATACGTCGCTGGACTCCCATGTAGTCGACCGCAGTTCGCGTTCCAGACATGGTAGCTTAAAACTCACACTGGGCACATGTGTGTGCATGCCCAAGATCCTGAGAGGAGAATGGAGGAGAAGGGATTGTGGCGTGGCCATCCCCCCTGGGGGATGATTTCTCGCTTTCTGTCTCTCTGTCTCTCTCTGTCTGTCTGGCAAGTGCACATGCCCTATAGCAAAAACAAAACAAACAAAAAAAACCTCTCCAAAAAAAAAAAAAAGATGAAGAAATTCACATGAACTATAAATTCATTTAAGCAACAAACACATGTATAATATATATTGTTCTTGTGTGGGAGTGCAGCATACAAGGGAGCTTCAAAAAGTTTATGGAACAATGGAATTATAGTACTAGTTCATTTTGGTTGAGAACATTTTGAAATTTATGAATAGTTTTCTTCATAATACTCATTTTTCATAAATATTTGAAGACCCCTTGTATTTATCCACTTGATAATATATTTTAAGTATCCCATATATTATTTTGTTAAAACCTGCAAAGGCAGTCAAGAGCAACTTGCAGACCCTCATATAATTGAGTAAGATCTCGCCTCAAGTCTTATCTCCTCAGATGGAGATAAGGAGGCCTCACAGCCTGTGCTAGACAGATAGCCTTATTTAGGATTAGCTTTTCCTGTTCCAGACTTGATGTGGACTTCTTTGTTCTGATTAAATTGTGTGTGAGTCACATGGTACCTGCTCAATGAACAAATGTATCTCTTTTTGGAAGGGTGGAAGCAGATCTTTCATCTACTATCAAAGATGGGTGTATGCACACCATCTCTGTGTGTTCTTAGCTGGGTGATGCCCACCAGCTACGGGGGACTGATGCTCAGCTTCAAAGCTGAGCCTGTTCTGTCTCCTTATAAGAGAGGAAAGTGTTACACCCTGTGCCTATTGTGAGTCTTCCTTGGCAATTTCAGTGCTTGCAAACCATGCAGTTGCCTGACATCCTAAGGCTGCTCTTGGTTGTGCCATTATTATGCTACTTGCTATCATCCCTCCAGTAGAACTCCTTCCCTAAAAATGGTAACAGTTGTCACTTGCTCTGCAAAGCCTATATAGAAGTCATTTTTGGACCCCTTTTATACATGAAAAGATAATTGCTTTAAAAATTGTTAATAACTTTTCAATATCACAAAGCTATTAAGAAGAGGTCTTTTTGAGATTGAGTCCACTACTTCTTGATTCCAAACACTACACTTGGTAATCATGTTTCCCTTTTTATTTCTATTTTTGGCATACACTTTCTATGTTTATTTTACCTTTCCAAAATGTTGAGGCTACTGTATATCTAGAATCCATATCTTTTTCATTAAAGTATTCAAATGTACATGGCATCAAGGATAATAGATACACAACTGGCTAGGAGCACATGACCAGTAGCAATTAACATTTGTATTTTCTGAACAACTATTAAGTTTTGGAATTTTGTTACTTAGCAGCATAAAAGAGCCTTGATTTGGTCGTACTTGAAATGAGATCATTTAAATGAGTTCAGACAGATTTCTAAGACACCTGCCTTTCTGTAACCTTGCGAATATAAGATTGGATTGCCCATCAGATTGCTCCTGTCTTACACAAAATGACTAATACCCAACTGAAGGAGAGTGATTTAATCTAAGTACATAGTTTAAAAGAGAATAAAATATGAACAATGAAATCAAATGGAAGTCTAAAATTGTGCACATACTTTGCAAAGAGATATAAAGGTCAAAGGAATATTCCTAGAAAGGACATTAACATCTCCACAATAATGTTCTCTAATCTGTGAACTGTAATGACACAACAATATCATAAAATGTAATATGACCCATCACTCAGAATAAAATTTTTCAAATGAATCATTCACAAATTCAGAAAGTTTTATCAAATGGAATTTTAAGTGGACTATAATTTTTAATTTGTTATTATTATTTATATACTCATAGACTTGATGCATAACCATTACCTACTTAAAAAAGTTACCCCAAAATAAAAACAATATTTCAACAGTGGAGAACAAATACAACCGAAAATAATCTAAAGATAGTTTCATGACATGGTCATCGGGGAGCTAATATGTGAGCAATAATCAGTTGCTACTTATTTTCATATTTTACTTCAAACTTAGTATTGACAGATATCAGTATTTTGCTTTTAAATAGTCCTTGATTTCTTAATTATTAGGGTAACAAAGTGCTATGAAAAGCTCCTGGTTGATTCTTTTTGTCCATGTCTTTATTATGTCTAGCAGCAGAAAATGACATTTTTCGTTATATATAAAGCCAATAAGTAAAATAAAAGAGCTCAAAATTACTAATATATTATTATCAGAATTGAGCATCTACTCTGTGCAGGTGGGCATTTTACAACAACTAATTTGGTATAACAAAATGTTAATGTTGGAATTATTCAAAGTGTGAGAAATGTGTTCACCCATGCCAGGCCACAGACTGGACTTGGACACATGAAGTACAGTGAAGCAAGACTTTAATGGTGGTCTTGCAAGATCAGGGTCTAATGGGCAGATACAGCTGGAGTGGCTACAGCAACCAGTTTACTCCCTGGTGCTCAAGGTCTTCTCATAGTCCCTCTTTGACTGAGTACTATAGGGTTTACAATCTTCCCGGACATTGCCTAAGTTTTCTTGTTCCCTTAATAGGCATTTATTGTCACTTTCCCTCTCTTGTTTGACAGAAAACCATACGGTCAGGGTAAGTCCACAGAAAAAGGTCTGCCAAATGTCCTGAGGAGGGAGAAGAACCAAGAACTAAATAGAAACAAAGGGCGAGTACCAGCTACCATCTTGAGAAGTCTTATGTAAAGGGTGACTTGTTTTGGGACTTTGTTTATTCAGGAGCTTTCTGGGAATGTGTACTTTTTGAAGTTGTCACATCTGCAAGCTGGTTAAGCAACTTTTGTTAAGCTGTTCTTAAAAATGAATCCATTAGGTTATTTTCTTATAAAAGTCAACTCAGTATAAAAAGTAAGAGCAAGGGACCAGCAGTTAGCGTAATGGCTATGTCGCTGGACTCACACGTAGTCGACCGCGGTTCGAGTCCCGGACCTGGTGGCTTAAACTCACGCCGGGCGCGTGTGCGTGCGTGCCCAAGATCCCAAGAGGAGAATGGAGGAGAAGGGATTGCGGCGTGGCCATCCCCCCTGGGGGGTGATTTCCTGCTTTCTGTCTCTCTGTCTCTCTCTGTCTGTCTGGCGAGCGCACGCGCCCTATAGCAAAAACCTCTCCAAAAAAAAAAAAAAAAAAAAAGTAAGAGCAATTCTTTTATATATATATATTTTTTTGGAGAGGTTTTTGCTAGAGGGCGCATGTGCTCACCACAAAGACTCAGAGAGACAGTGAGACAGAAAGCGAAAAATCACCCCCCAGGGGGATGGCCATGCCACAATCCTTTCTCCTCTATTCTCCTCTTGGGATCTTGGGCACGCACGCACATGTGCCCGGCATGAGTTTAAGCCACCGCGTCCGGGACTCGAACCTCAGCTGGCTACATGAGAGTTCAGCGACACAGCCATTACGCCAACTGCTGGTCCCAGAAGAGCAATTCTTTACTGTCAGAGAGACTTCTATTTTATCACTACTACCCAGGTAATCGTGCTCAAGTTAAACTTCTCTAAGTTCTTATCTCTTCATCTTTAAATTACTACAAGTATGCTGTTAATGCATATTAATGACTGTTTGAAATAAATAGTGCATTCATATAAAGCTTAGCAAATTAGAATTGTTTATTAAGTATGGGATGCTAATTAAGCAAAACATGTTTTAAGGTCATTAAGTAAACACAACCTCAATTACTGACACTATCAATTCACCTATAAATGCTAAGCAAAACTGTAAAAACATTAAAAAATTTTCTAAATCCTATTTCAATTCAGATTGACTATGCTGGCTGTATCTAATTTATTGAGGATCTTTAATCAAAATTGTTCCTAGATGACAAGGCTCTTAGACTCAAATCATAAAATACATGATCTTGAAAAACATTTATCACTTATGATTTTGTGGCTAGGCAATTGCTATTCTTGGACTAATTTTAAACAATAAATTACAATCCAAACACTATTGGTGGAAATGCTAGCTGAAAGATACTTACAGAGTCATAGAGTGGGTTAATAATTTTGTCAAAAAACAAATTCTTACCTTATGTTCTATGTAATAGTCATTCAAATACACATAATGTCAGTGTTGGGTAAAGAGATCACTTATATTTGCATTACCTCAAATGGATACTGTTTACATTCATTCACAAATCTCCCCAGAAATGGCCAACTGTAGTGGCACATCAGTAACACAATTCTCTACAATATGAAGTCTTATGGGAAGGTCCTAAGTTCACATGTCAAGGTCTCCTTGTACACACTTGGTGTGCTAATTCTGGCTGACTACGGATAGGTGTTCAATTATGGCAGGAAGACCCTGCTGAGGATGCCTCTCTCTTTCTCTCTCTCTCTCTCATGGAAGAAATAAATAAACTTCAAAAGAAAATCTAGGGACCAGCAGTTAGCGTAATGGCTATGTCGCTGGACTACCATGTAGCCAACCGTGGTTCGAGTCCTGGATCCTATGGCTTAAACCCACGCCGGGTGCATGTGTGTACATGCCCAAGATCCCGAAAGGAGAATGGAGGAGAAGGTATTGTGGGGTGGCCATCCCACCAAGGGTGATTTCTAGCTTTCTGTCTCTCTGTCTCTCTCTTTCTGGCAAGCTCACGCACCCTATAGCAAAAACCTATCCAAAAAAAAAAAAAAAAAAAAAAAGGAAATCCAGAATCTCACATAATAACCAGAATATAATCTCTCTCTTTCTCTCTATTTCTCTCTCTCATGGAAGAAATAATTAAACTTGAAAAAGAAAATCCAGAATCTCACGTAATAATCAGAGGATAAAATGTAGGCCACTCAGGGTCTTACTGGTCTGTTTAAAGACATTAAGTCCAGCTTTTTAATTGTGAAATCTGACTGCCATTTTCCAATCCCTTTCCATAAGTTCTTTTTTAAATCACAAAGTCAATAACAGGGGATTTAAATATTTGACTCTCCTACATTGTAATTTTGTCTGGGGAGCAATTGGTTATGAAAGTACATATTATTATGTTAACATAGTATTTCTTTTAAAAAAATTGTGTTATATAACAAAACCTAGTTGGAAGTAATTCATATCGAGTAGTATAGAGCTCTATTCTGTTCATTCACAGTTTTACCCAGGAAATTGGGTAAGGGAAAACTAACTGACTTCTAGAATTTACAAGGCCTTATTGGTAAATTATTTTCTTATAATTTCTTGTGGTCTCTTGCCCTTAGTTTGTGAATATAAATAAAACAAAATAGTTTGTGAACTGTATCCATATGTAAAAATAAACATAGTCACAACATACTGGCACAAAGGAAACCTTTAAATTAACCTGCCTTCATGGTGAGGGAATGCATTCGACCTTTAAGTTACCTAGAGTGTCATGCTGTAGTAATTTAATTCATTAAGTTATATATCGATTATACACTTTAGTTTACTTGAATAACCATAGTCTACCACACAGAATTTTTAAAACTAGGTATCAATTATCTGACTTCTTTTTGTTTTAATTTATTATTCCATGTCTTGTTTCAAATTAAAAGGGAGAAATACCAGTCTGTTCACATAACTCTAGCTTTTTACCTAATGATCCAATAAATTAGTGACTATTTGATGGGTGTATATACTGCCTTTCCAAATTCAACAGGAAGTTGCCAGTGCTTTTATGGATAGGTAATATTTTCTCTTGTTTTGAATTTCTCAAAGGATCAGCAGTTAATATAGTATTTTCTGTAACAATTAAATTAAAGTGCTAGAGATTTGTTTCTCCATATGTTCAATTTTTTTGATTAAGTAATGCCTTAAAGGACCATTTTAATAAGGTAAGTGCATTACCTGCATGAGCCAGACTTCACTTGTTAAATGATGAGTGGCTTCCTGCCATTACATTTTCATGTGAAAAATGATGGCTATACAAGTCCATGTAGAACAGAAAATAAGTTCATCTGCACAGGCCAATTTTCAAAGACAAGCACCAAAAGAGTTTGCCTTGTTGCACAGACAAAAACATTAACAATATAGATAATAAAAACTTGAATAATCTATAGACATTAACATCACAGTATCTATAACTAAAGGTTAAACAAAACACAGATAACATTTCTGAAAGGAAAGTTTACATAATGTGTCATTCATTTGCCAATACACAGTGATTGGCAGTCAGTACTTTGTACCATGCTTGGAACATTTAAGATAATTAAGAAGCACATGTTGAAAAATTTAAATGAATGATTCAATACAAATCCCAGTGTCTTCAAAACTCATATGTAAATATTCTCACTGAAATCTGTAATGGCAAAAAGTGTATCAAACAAACAAGATATAAATTATATTCTAGGATCATGAGCACTGTTTCAGGTAATATCAAACTTGGAAGAAATGGCAGTGCTTGATATTAAGAAATACAAGGCTGCCAAGTGTTACAAGGAAAACAAGCAAAACAAATTAGATTAAATGCTTTAATTAAATTAGAAATTCTAGACAAAATGATAGTTTGCGGTGTACTGGACAAAGACCTTTACTAGGGAGTGGGAAACTAGGACAATGGGAGCTTTGCTGTTGATTAATTTCATACAGCTTTCTTGTGAACTGTGCAGCACTGTATGTGATACATTTAGGTTGAGACTACAAATGTGCCACCAAAGGCTAACTGTCAATTACCCCTCCCTCCACCCTCTGCTTCTGTGGTGAACCTACTCTACAGGAGCTCTCCAAACATCTTCTAGAAATAGCCGCTTCCATGAGTCGTTTCTGTGAAACCACCAAGGACATCGGTAAATATTCACCTGTTCAATTTTCTCCAATGTTATTACTTCCCCAGCTGCAAGGGAAGGTTTGAGCTTTGTGCAAAGGCAGGGAAAAGAGCTCTTCGAATCTTTGTATCTCACTTCCTCATTGGACCCAACAGTGGTTCAGATTTTTCTGTTCCTTTAGCTTTTTATCTTCATGTCCTTAATTCAAATCACTAAGAATGTGATACAGGTGGGCTGTAAAGTCTCTGCCTTCACCTCTACTGTTTGTGCCTTCTTAATCCTAACAATCAACATAATAATCATAATAAATTTACTGTCATTATTCATAGCAATACATTTCAACAGATAAAGATAAAATAGTGGTAGAGGGGTTGGGTTAATAAGGCAACATTTATGTCTCTTTTTATTTTTTTTGGAGAGTTTTTCTGCTATAAGGAGCCTGCGCTTACCTGGATGACAGAGAGAGACAGAGAGACAGAAAGCGAGAAATCACCTCCCAGGGGGGATGATCACCACGCTGCAATCCCTTCTCTTCCATTCTCCCCTCGGAATCTTGAGCACACACGCACACGCGCCTGGCATGAGTTTAAGCCACCAAGTCTGGGACTTAAGCTGTGGGGGACTACATGGGAATCCAGTGACATAGCCATTACGCCAACCGCTGACCCCATGTCTCCTCTTTAACAGCCAAAATTCCCTGTACATGAGATAATAATACTACTGACTTTGAAGATTACTCTGATGTTCAATTGATTTGCTCTTACCCTCTATCTCCCACATTTAAGCTATTATCCTAGCGTTTTCCCCACGACTCTTTAACATCATGACCTTTCTCTCTTAACTTCATAGTATTCCAAAGCATATAAACATTCACTGATTTTTCCCACATTAAAAAGTGAAACTCTCTTCATTTTAATTATCTCTCTAATGCTAATTTTTCCCATTCTTTACAGCAAGGTTCTTCAAAAGAGGTATCTATTCTGTCTTCAATTTCACCTCTTTAATTGTTTTTCGAACTCATTATACACAAACTCTCCTCCTACTGCTAGCAAAGATCAACAAAAATCTCTTGGTTGTTAAATTGAATAATCAATATTCAGGCCTCATGTCTGAATTATCAATAGCATACTTGACACAAGTATTGATTCATAATTTTAATACAACTTAAATTTTTAAGCACAATTTAATTTTTAATATAGCTCTTTGTCCCTTCTCTTGTAGAACTCTCCTTTGTAGTCAGATAAATCTGTATCTTATCATCTTATCATCAAGGCTGGTGGACCAGGCTTGATTCTTAGTCTTTGCTTGTCTATGTACACTTGGTACTGTCCTGAGGATCTCATCCAATTTCATGATTGTAAATACTCTTATCATTGTTTGTCCTATATATTGTTTCCTTTGGAAATCTCTTCTTTGAGTTCCAGACTTGGAATTGCAATAGTTATATGATACCAATAATAGTTACTCTGTCTCTGCTTCTGCTAAGGTCTTCTTACACTAACTCCTTAAAACAGTGATAAGAATTAGCCTTACAACTTAAGCTGGATCATTTTCTCTACTAAAAATGAAAAAGAAACATACACACACACACACACACACACACACACATAAATTTGCATCTCATTTTTTTCATATTCTGCTTACGCACTCAGTTCCAGAAACATTGCCCTTCATGCTGTGCTCTTCATAGTACATGATCCGAACACTAGTGTCTTATAGTCATTTGACCTTGAGTTCCCTCTGTTTGAAATTCTCTTCCTCTTGATAGCCACATGGCTTACTTCCTCACCACTTTCACAGCATTGCTAGTATCAACTCTTCTGCAAGACCTGTCCTCATTTAAAGCAATAATTTGTCTTACATGCAAACTCTCTTGCTCTTTCTTCAGTTTATTTTTTCCATGGAACATCTCACCAATTTACATATGATCTACTGACTTGTTTTTATTTCCTTATTTATTTTCCTGATTAAGAGTTAAACTATGAGTTAGTGATGTTTCCTGTTATGTTAACTGCTATGAAACCAGGGTCCAGAGTGATATCTGGTATAGAGTACAATCTCAATACATATTGTTATAACTAATCAAAAAAGACATAAGATGTGAAAATGTTACTTAAAATTGGATGATTTTTTTTAGAGATAATATTTTTTGTTGTGTTTTGTAATTTTGTAATATGATGTGTGCATTCACTGGAGAGGAAAAGAGAGTTTGAGAGAGAGAAAGTGAGAAAGCATGCCTGGCGGATGATTGTGCTGAAATTCCTTCTTCTCCATTCTTCTCTAGGGGTTTTTGGCACATAAACATTCATGCCCAGCATGTTTTTCAAGCTGCTGGGTCCAAGACATTTAGACATGTGGGTTCTAGCTGCCTTAACCAGAGCACCAGCAACTGGCCCAGTTTTTTAGTTTTTAAACATTAATAGAGCTGTCCATTAACTTTTTCTTTCCCTCTACAGGGAAAGGTTAAACTAGACACCGACTAAGTCACTAGATCCCACATGGCTGACCTCATGGTTCAAATCCTAGACCCAGAGGCTTGAGAAATATTCCAGGCACATGTGTGTGCATGTCCAAAATCTCATAAGGAGAATGAGAAGAAGGGCTTGTGGTGTGACCATCTACCCTTGTGGTGGGAAGGGAGTGATTTCTCAGTTTCCCTGACTTTCTGTCTCTCTCTGGAGAGCACAGGGGTCCTATGACAAAATTTTTAAAAAATATATTGAATATTTTATGTTTTCAGGTTCTAATAGATATATATTTTTGGTGACTTAGTCTTTCCATTTATTCTTTGAACTAACTTCATAACCAAAATTTAGAAAAATTACTTTTGTAAGATAAACAACTCACTACATATAAAAATGAAGACAAAAATAAAAATACTTTCTATAAATATTTACTTTAAAGCACTTTCACTAAACTACAAATAGATTATCACACAATGAGTTGCCAAGAGTCTCATTACCATCACATAAACTGCTATTTTCTGCTATATTTCAAAGATGTTAATTGTATAGGATTTACTGTATTTAATTATAATTTTTGTTTATTTACCAAAGCTAATATAAAATGCTGTCTGAATTTGTATATACTTTTCAGTTTATGAACTTACCACTTTTGATTTTAAGAAATTAGCTTCAAACATAATTTTAAATATTAAGGTAACATATAAATTTCTAGCAAATGTGTCTGTATATAAGCAATGCTTCTAACATTCGTGTTTAAGAAGGGAAAATTATGAACACAAACGTAGACTTATTGGATTCTTGATTGTGTGAATCAATGCCCTTTGTGAAAAATAGATTGCAGCAAAATTATAAAATATTTATTCTGTAAAAATAACATCCTAGGTGCATCAAGTTCAATAAAAAGTCATATAACCTTATCACGTTAACATGTGCATTCCGTTAAAACTAAATAATTTAATGCGTATAAGCAATTCAAAGAATGTTAAATAGTGATGCAGTTCTTCCACTCACTTCAGTTATTGATTCTTCTACTCCTCAACTTTAGTTACAGAACAATAAAATTGTTGTTTATTGCCTGTGTTAGAGTTCTCTAGAGATATAGAACCAATGGGGTATATACGATTGACCTGCCATATCTGGAGGTTCTTCATCTGCAGATTCAACCAATTGTAGATCAAAAATATTATGCTGCCGCTAACATGAATTATATAGTTGGACCAATGATAGTTGTGTCCGTACTGTACTTGCACAGATCTTTTATCTTGTCATTACTCCCTAAACAATACAGTATGACAACAATTCATATAGCATTTATTTCGTTTTACATATTACCAGTAACCTAGAGATTATTAAAGTATATAAATTATATGTAAATACTATGCCATTTTATATAAGACACTGAAGTATTTGAAAGGTTTGACTGTTCCTGGAACCAGTACCCTGTGAACTCCAAAGGACTACTGTATAGGTACAGCGACAGATACTCAAGAGTAAAGTTTCTAGGAGAATGATTCATGCAGTTATGGAGTCTGAGGAGTCCATCCAGACTATCTGCAAGCTAGAAACCCTAGCTTGTAGCATGGCAGAGGCTAAGTCCAAAAGCCTCAGAACTGGCAAATCTGATGCTATAATTTTTGTGTGAGTCTGAAGGTCTGAGAACTCAGAGAACACTATTATAAGTCTTATAGTTCAAAAGTTAGAGAGCTTGTATATCAGATTTTCAAGGGCAAGAGAAGAAAAATGTGTCCCAGATCCAGGAAATACAGAGAGAGTAAATCACTTTTTCTTCACCCTGTTGGTATTATCCAGGCTCCGTTTTATCCAGGCTCCCAGCTGATTGGATGCTGCCTGCCTATATTGAGGACAGATCACCCAGTCCCTACACACACACCAATGGCTTCTGAAAACACCCTCACAGACATACTCCGAATTAATGTTTTACCAGTCCTCTAAGTATTTCTTAATCCAGTCAAGCTGACATCTAAAATCAATATGGCCTATTTTATTTGTCATGGTTTTCTACGCAGCAAATAATAATACAAGGATAAAAGCTAATATATATCCCGCAGCCCATTCTTTTTCACTTTGTTTTAATTTCAAGTGCGTACATGCACTTGCCAGAGAGAGAAAGGGTGGGGGATGGGAACCAGCAGTTAGCGTAATGGCTATGTCGCTGGACTTCCACATAGTCGACCGCGGTTCGCGTCCAGGACCCGGTGGCTTAAAACTCACGCCGGGCGCGTGTGCGTGCATGCCCAAGATCCCGAGAGGAGAATGGAGGAAAAGGGATTGTGGCGTGACCATCCCCCCGGGGGGTGATTTCTCGCTTTCTGTCTCTATGTCTGTCTCTGTCTGTCTGGCGAGCACACGCGCCCTATAGCGAAAACCTCTCCAAAAAAATAAAAAAAAGGGGGGGAGGGTGGAGAAAGTATACAAGACATAAGAATTGGAAAATTATTTGCTGAAAACATATATGTTGATGTGCTTGATTGAGCCAATACACAGTGTATTTTGGATGGAAAATTCATTTGTATGCTGTAATGATGTATAGTGAATTAATGTAAAAAATAAATAAATTTAAAGAGAAAAAAAAAAAAAGAGAGAAAGTGTATCCTAATGGGGAGTGTTTATGCTGCAATCCCTTCTCCTCTATTTCTCCAACTTGTCAGGATTTGGTACATACACACACATATGTGTGCAATGTTTTCCAGCCTCGGGGACCAGGGTTCAAACTTCAGTCAGTCATGTGGAGTGCAGTTCTCTTAACCACTATGCTATGGGGCTGGCTTAGCGCATTCTTAGTTTACTTTACACTTTTCAAACAATTCAAGATTTTTGTGTTAGGATACATTTCAAAAAAAGAATAGACCATTTTATTGTATGGGTAAATGTAATTCACACTTCTGTAGAATTTTTCAACTTCCAAATTTTCTGAATTATGTCCAGCCTTTTTGTTTCAACTGTTGTCCCTTCCTTGTCATCAAGTCAGAGCAGCTCAACAAAATCGTACTTCTACTTTTGTCGTACCTTCTATATTTAATCTTCAATAGGGTCATGTCTTTCTTTATTCCTTATCTATTCCAATCATATTTGTCAGGTTATTGTTACCTCATTTATAAACAAAATACTCTCCAAATATTCTTAGTTTAGCTTCTCTACATTTTTTAAATTTAAAATAATTATTTTTACTTAACTTTATTTATTTATTTTAATTTGACCATAAAGGGACAGAGTGAGAGGTAAAGAGAGAAAGTGAGAAAGCAAGCCACCAGATCTGGGATTTGAACCGTGGTTGGCCATGTGAGAGTCCAGTGCCCTTAATCACCATGCCACCTGTCTGCCCCAGTTTCTCTACATTCTTTTTATATTTTTTAGTTTGTTAGTTTTTATTGATACAATGTTGATCAAACAATA
This sequence comes from Tupaia tana, assembly GCA_026018925.1. Taxonomy (NCBI): domain Eukaryota; kingdom Metazoa; phylum Chordata; class Mammalia; order Scandentia; family Tupaiidae; genus Tupaia; species Tupaia tana. The sequence goes on along the minus strand of JAKSZU010000001.1, from coordinate 171,470,755 downwards.
TCTATATTTAAGACCACAGCCCAACTGCACTGGAGTAATTTTAATGTGCAATTAATGCCACTATAATAATCCACATAGTTAACGATGGTTTGAATCCTGGACCCAGCTCTGCATTGATGTGATAATGGAGTCATAAGGAAGGTCAGCTCCTAGGTTGATCTGTACGCACTTGTTGTGCACATGCTTGGATGACTTTGAACCCAGCCTGCTAGGAAGGCAGGCAGCAGTTGGAGAGAGCTGGTCATGGCCTAAGGTCCTGTTCAGAATCCCTGCCTTGATTGTCTTCCTTTCTGTCTGTCTGTCTCTCTCTCTCATAGAAAAAACAAATACACTATTACAAATCATTAAATACATTTAAAAATCTGATCTGAGTCATTCTGTAATCCTTTTATGTTCTCTTAAATAAGAATCATTTGAAAAATGATAATAATAATAATAGCTAACTACCTGTTTTTTCTATGAAAACAAGAAAAAAATGTGTTTAAAACTGTGTTCTTTAAACTTGCTTTACAGCAGCTAACCCACCCTCCTCCTTACACAATTCTAACACTTTAAGTCCGTTCTTCAATCTCTTCATGAGCCATTATTGAAAGGGAAATTAAATGGATTTCTGGCAATAGAAAAGACATGAAAATTAAATATTTATAAATAAAGTTGTGATTATTTAAAACATTATAGGCACTTTACTGACTTAATTTGTAATACAGTTTTGAAATTAAGTAGACTATACACTTGAAAACCTTATACTAGCAGCTTTATTTTCTATCTTATTTTTGTTAGAGGTTTCAGAAAGTTTTGTTGTATAATTTTTTATTTTGTCATAAGGTGTGTGTGCTCATCAAAGAGAGACAGGAACCCCCTAGGTTGGATGGACATGCTGAAATCCCTTCCCCTCTATTTTCATCTTGGAATTTTGGGCATGCATGCACACACATCTGGAATGCTTTTCAGGCTGCTGTGTCTAGGACTTTCATAACACAGTCTGGCATATTGGATCCAATTCTCTTAACCGTCGTGCCACCAACTGGCAAAGAAAGTGGTTTCCTAAAAAATACTAAACTCTTTATCAAATAATTTAGATAGACATATTTGCATTATTCAAAAAATTTTTATACTGGTGCTTACATTATTTTTCTAATTTTTCTTCTTATTATTTTCATATTTTTATCATACTCTGGTTTCCAACCAAATTCTGCTGAAAACATTTTGCCATGTCTTATCTTTATCCACTTTTTATTTTCATTCTACCTACTTTTTTTAAAAGAATCATTTTATGGAGACCAGCAGATGGCATGATGGTTATGTTGCTAAACTCCCACGTAGTTGACTGTGGTTGAAGTCCCAGACCTGGTGGCTTACATTCACCAGGCACATGTGCGTGCGTGCCCAGCATCCCAAGAGGAGAAGAGTTTGTGGCAGGGGCTCCCCCTGTGGGGTGATTTCTTGCTTTCTGTCTCTTTGTCTCTGTCTTCCTGGAGAACACATGCTTTCTATAGCAAAAACCTCTCCAAAAAAAATAATTTTATTTAATATTATTTATTTATTTATTTTTAATGTCACCAGAGGCAGACAAAATGAGAGCGAGGAGAAAGGGAAAGTGAGAAAGGATGCCACTGGGTCCAGGACTCGAAATGTGGTCAGCCATGTGAGCTCCCAGTGCCCTTAACCACCAAGCCACACACCAACCCCTCTACCTACTTTTCAAACCTCTTTCTAGTCTCCATAAATGAACTAGATGTAAAGTAACAGCCTATGGGTATCAAAGTAGAAATACAAAAACATCTGGGTGATTGCTGATTTCATTAAATTACTGAAATAATTTATTTGCCATTTTCAAGCTTCTTTTTGCTTGAACTAAGCAATTCTGCCCATAATGATGATAGTAATTATAGAGAGGAATTGTAATTGTTTTTAGAAAATTGATTAGGGGGACCAACAGTTAAAGCGTAATGGCTCTGTCACTGAACTCCCATGTAGCTGACCACGGTTTGAATCCCGGACCCAGTGGCTTAAATTCATGCCGGTGGCATGTGCATGCGTGCCCAAGATCCTGAGAGGAGAATGTAGAAAAAGGGATTGTGGCATGGCCATCCCCCCTAGGGGGTGATTCCTCGCTTTCTGTCTCTCTGTCTCTCTCTGTCTTTCTGGAGACCACACGCACCCTATAGCAAAAACCTCTCCAAAAATAAATGGATAAGTAAGTAAATAAATAAATAAATCTAATAATAACAATAAATAAATGATCCTATTTTTTTACAAAAGCATAGACCTTTTGTATACTGTTAAACCCACTTCATTTCTCTGTCTGGATTGTAGCTCTTTACCCAACTTTTTTGGCCTTTTTGCAATGATAGGTGTCTCTAATCAGTCATCTTGTAAAAGACAAATACCACATGTCCCCCTTAACATGCTCTGAGTGTCCTTACTCTTTGACAGAAGCCAAAGGACTTGATAGCATAAAACCAGAAGCTGCGTGGGGCGGAGGGTTACGGAAAGAAGGGTTTGGGGAGGAAATAATTAACAAATATAAGAATGTATGTAACAAGTGCAATAGGTTATGGGATGGTGTACCACAGCAGAGTAAAAAAAAAGTTATTGACAATTCAATATATACTTTAAAAAAATAAACCACAAGTCTAATGAAAGTAAAATGTGCACAACATAATGTAATGTTAAATGTTGAAGATGATGAATGTTTTTATCTTTTATTTGATTACTGCACACTGTATACTTGCTTTAAAAGCCATCCTGTACCCCAAGAAGATGGGGTACATTGTACTGTGGTCATATGTTAACCAGATAGGTCCATTAAAAATTATAGAATACAAGATAGAATTGTTTATTATATTCTCTTATAGGAAGTAGATACTTTTTCTTAAAATCTACTTCATAAAACTTGTGAAGCAGGACCAGTTGTGACTTGAGCTAGGGAAATCTGTCAGAAGGACTTCTCTATGAAAGGTGTTAGCAGGGAAGATATTTTCTGACTACTAGTATTGGGAGCTCTAAATTTCAAGATTAAAATCTAGTATATTTTAGATTCTTTAAAATTCTCTTATACGTATGAAGGCCAATGGTATTTAATGCTGATGAGTGGTCAAGTTAGTAAAGAACAGGCTGTGTTTCAAATGCTTCTGCCAATGACGTAAGAGAAAAAGCAATGAACGATCATTATACATCTCCATGTAATTCTCCCATAGAACTAACATGAGGGAGAGTAAATAAACAGTTGGAGCTATCTTGTTTCTTACGGATATCCAGGCTGGAAAGTTTAAGATCAAGGTGCCCATAGATCTGGTGTCTTCTGAAGGCATTCATCCTGGTTTGTAGATAACTGTCTTGCTGCATCTTTACATGACAGAGAGGGAGATAGAGAGATCATCTCTCTGGTGTCTCTTCTTAAAAGGCTCTTAATCCTATTCATGAAGCTCTACTTGTATGACCTAATAACTACCCGAAGGCTGTACCTCCAACTCCATCACACAGGGAATCAGGCTACAACACGATGAACTTGGGAGCAACATATTCAGTTCATAGCAATAACCTTTTCAAATAAAGTAATCAGAATAATAGGTTTGGGGGATTATATGCAGTCAACATGCTCTTTCAAAAATGCTCCAATGACCATGCTATCTCCCTGACTGAAAATCTCAATCCTTCTCTTCCACATCATCATCAACCTAACTCCCACTCAAGTTTGAAATCTCATATAACTTTGGCCTTAGCTTCCTAAGAAACTTAGGTTTCTTTGACATAACGTCATAGTGCAGTGAACACATACCAGTCAGTAATGAAACACTAATTATTTGATATGTCTGCCACACACTAGAGTTCTTGTACATCTGTGTACATGTAGCTTTAGTTACCTTTATATTCTTAGGACTTACCATAGCATCTGTCCAAATTATCAAATGATTATTGTGCAGAGATGTTAACTAAAATTAACTGAAACCCTTTCATAGTCTAGAAAGCTATCTTTATAATTTAATCTCAAATAAATTATTAAATTTGGATGAAGTATTAATAAAAATAGTGCCTGTTCATAGCATTTTTACAACAGGAATAAAAGGTTTTGAAAACAAATTCAAGTTAAGCAACAGGAGATAGGATAAATTTTGTTCCAATCATATAGTGAAATGTAATTAAATACTAAAGACTAATTCAAAACTTCCATCAATATTTGCCTATTCATCTATCAGTATAGCTATCATTCACTCACCACTAATCTCGCAATTTTCTATAACATATAAAAGCTGAATGTAAACATTGCGTTATTTTTTGCATTTTTTAATGTTTTCCAAAATTTCAATAATATAAAAAGGAGAAGGAGTTCAGCAGGTGGTGGGCAGGTTAGGGTGTTGGACTCTCACATGACTGACCACAGTTTGAGTCCTGGACCTGGTAGATTGAAAATCATGCTGGGTACACATGCATGTTTGCCCAAAATTCCAGGAGGAAAATGGTGAAGAAGGGATTGCAGCATGGCCGTCCCCTCCTGAGGGAGTGATTTCTCACTTTCTCTCTCACTGTCTCCCTGTGTTTCTCTCTGGTGAGCACACATGCCTCATGGTAAAAATTGAAAAATAAATAAATAATGAAAAAAGAAACAACACAATTAATAAATTTTAAAATAATAAATAGACCATACAAATTACTCTTTATTACCTATATTTTCCAGGTGTTCCTTGTAACTAGACTTTTACCCTTAAATCAATATGTTTGGTAAAGTGGGGAATTACATTTTTCCTCTTCTGAAATTCCAACTTCTATTGTTATGCACTTGACCTAAATAAATTTGGGTATGTACATACTAGCAACTTTTAGGATTTACTGTTCTGGAGAGCAGAATTTCACAAAGGTGTTAATATATCCATAGCTATACATTTTATTTCACTCAATTTGGCTGGAGAAATAAACTTTTATTGTCTGTATTTTATTAATTTATTGACAATAACTGCAATCTAAAAATGTAAAACATAGAAAAGATATCTTAACCTCTTAATAGTGAATCTACCCATGAAAATAAATAATCTGGTTAAGACTAGAGCAGTATTATTCTAACACAGTACTATTCTTCTAGAAAGGTTCAATCTTATTTTCCTTTTTTCCTTTGTACTTTGTATTGATATTTAGGATATCTAATAAGAAGAGCAACTTAATAGCAATACTTTCTCTAAAATTAAATTTTTGTCTGTGTGTGTTGTTAAAATTAAAGACATTGGGGCCAGCAAGTGGCATGGTGGTTGAGGCACTAGATTCCCACATGGCCAACTATTGTTCAAGTCCTAGACCTGGTGTCATGTTTTCTCACTTTCCCTCTCTCTCTGTCTCTCTGGTGAGAGCAAGTGCACTATAGCAAACTTTAAAAAAAATAATAAATGAAATAAAATAGTTTAAAAAATTAAGGACATAGATTATGATACTTTATGAAATACGGGCAACTATTAAGTGGGGCATTTTTGAAAGATTGCTATCTCAACTTTATTCTTTATAAACTTGCTATAGGTTTTGCTGTAATACAAATGAGTTTGTATTCAGAAGCTCCTCATTAAAATGAAAATGTGTTACCTGAGAGAAGCAACAGCTATGACTTCCTTATTTATTATTATTTTAATTTGAATTGGTTTGTCAGATTAAGGAACATCTATACATTAGATGTTCAGTCTTCGAAGGATGTGAAATAACATCATGATTTAAAACTTGCTTTGAAAACTATTGTCTAAAAAATGTAATTAAAATTTTTCTTTGAATTTTTTTTAAGAGACATTTTTTTGCTATAGGGCATATGCACTCACCAGAGAGACAGAAAATGAGAAATCATCCCCCAGGGTGGATGGCCGCACTTCAATCCTTTCTTCTCCATTCTCCTCTCAGGATTTTAGCTATGCAGGCACACACGCTCAGTGCGAGTTTTATGTAACTGTGTCTGGAATTCGAAACATGGTCAACTACGTGGGAGTCCAATGATGTAACAATTTCATCTTCTGCTGGTCCCTGTTCTTGAAATTTTTAAATAAAATGTTCATAAGTGTTCAATTTCTTTGCTCTCAGGAGCCTTATTAATATATAAGAAGTAAATGGGAGGGTCCAGAAGGCGGTATACTTTAGGTGCTGGACTCCCACATAGCTGACCACAATTTGAGTACAAGAACTAGTGACTTGAAAATCAGGGTAGATGAACATGTATGCATACCTAAAATCCCAGAAGAATGGAAAAGAAGGGATTACAGTATAACCTTCCTCCTTTAGTGGTGATTTCTCACTTTCCCTCTCACTCTTTCTCTTTCTCTGGCCAGAGTATTTGCCCTGTGGCAAAATCTTTAAAACAAACCAAAAAAAAAAAAAAAAAAACAAAAAAAAACAAGGCAGCAAATGTGTCCAGCAGGTAGCATGGTGGTTAAGGCACTGGATTCTACATGCCACATGGCCTACGGTAGTTTGTGTCCTTGACTCAGCAGCTTGAAAATCACACTGGGTGCATGTACATGAATGCCCAAAAATTCCAAGAGGATAAAAATGAAGGAGAAGGGACTGTGGTGTGGCCATCCCCCTGGAGAGTAATGTCTCATTTTTCCTCTCTCTGTTTCTTTCTAACTCTCCAGCAAGAGCACACATCCTATGGCAAAAATAAATAAATAAATAAATAAATAAATAAATAAATAAATAAATAAATAAAATAAACGGTCAATATGAGAAAAATGTAGACTGTCACAAATGTAGCATTTAGGTGTCCCATGCAGTGTACGAAGTGCTTTGCTAACAGTGACTTCACTAGTTTATGAAGAACACATCCCTGAAAAGCAGGTCTATAGCATAATCTGCATCTACATAGGAAGTAAAAGCACAAGCAAGTGAATGTATCACAGCTCAAATGAATATATGTTTAACCCACATAACTCTAACTTCAAAATAAACTTTTGAAGTTGTGTAATATAAATTTTAAAAAGGAAAATAAGGATTTTTTAGTGTCTATTTTGAATAAGTAAAACCATAAATAAATATAAATATAACTAAAGTAAATATAAAGTATGTTGCATTTATGGTACAGTGCATATAATTTTGTGGGTTTAAAATATAATAATTGAACTATCATCAATTTCAGAGATAAGTATTGTTATTCAGCCTCATGATAAATATCAAAAACATAGATACTGAATGGACTCAAGGTGATAAGCCCTTGAAAGGATCATAATGTGATTATTCTGAAAAAAAAGTGAGGTAAATATGATTAGATATAACAAGTTTAACCAGAGATGAGTGCATGCTGATACAGAATGTCCTGACATAATTGTAAGATAAAATAAAAAGTACAGTAAAAACAATTTTAGCTGCTGATAGAATCACACATTCAGTTGGTTAAAAAAAAAAATAAAGTTACATTGTTTGATTCTAAATCTGCTTGAATTTTGCCTGTACTAAAGTATTGGATGAGCTCTAGCCACAGTGTGCAAGTGGTCGACGTTGCTGTGAGAGGCTGGAGCCACACAGGAAGCCTGGGTTCAGCTCTCAGACCACCTTAAACAGAATAGGTAAAGTAACACACGCCTGAAAATCTGACCAGCTAGGAGGCTGGGTCAGGGGATCAGAGTGTGGTGAGATTCTATCAAAACCACCTACCCCTGGGACCAGCAGATGGCATAATGGCTACATTGCTGTACTCCCATGTAGTTGACTGCAGTTTGAGTCCCGGACCCAGTGACTTAAAATTCATTCCGGGCACATGTGCGTGCATGCCCAAGATCCCAAGAGGAGAATGGAGGAGAAAGGGATTGCGGTGTGGCCATTCTCCCTGTGGGGGTGATTTCTCACTTTCTGTCTCTGTCTTTCTGGGGAGCGCACATGACCTATAGCAAAAACTTATCAAAAAAAAACTATCTCCAACTCTCTCACTTTCTTTCTTATAAAAATAAGTATTATAGAAATTTTTGTCTATCCAATTAAATTTAATATTAAAAATAAGGTTTTTGTTTGTTTGTTTGTTTGTTTTTTGAGAGGCTTTTAGGGCACATGAGCTCACCAGAGTAGAATGAGGGATCAGTAGATAGCAAAATGGTTACATTGCTGGACTCCTACAAGGTCAACTGTGGTTTGAATCCCAGACCCAGCAGTTTCAAACTCATGTCAGGCATATGTGCATATGTGCCCAAAATTCCAAGAGGAGATTGGAGGAGAAGGGATTATGGCATGCCCATCTTCCCAGGGGGGTGAGTTCTCACTTTCAGTGTCTTTGTCTCCTTCTGTTTCTCTGGTGAGCACATGTACCCTGTAGTAAAAACTCCCGACCCCCCCCCCCCCCCAAAAAAAAAAAAATATACACATGGAGACATTGAAAATTGAAGGATGATGAGTTCTGAGGGATGAACAAACAAATGAGTTGACCTCTGCTATTGCACCAGTTCTACTCTTACAAGTATCTAGGCTGCAATGCAGACACTGAACTGAATAACGTACAAGTATAAATTGCAAAAGAGGATTAGAATGTGTGGGACAGAAGGCTGGAGAGAAGACAGCTGCCCTGAAGAATCCAGAGCTTGCATAAGTTTCCCCATAAACACTGTCCTCATGTATTGAGTACTGATTGACATAAGAATATGAGCAGCCCAGCCAAGTCTGGGGAAATAATCACTTGGAAGGATTAGTGGACTAACATTAAGTCTGGGAAGAGCAACCATGGCTATGTTCCTTCAGCCATACTGAAATCCTCAAGATTCACAGTGCTTTGTGGTGAAGGGTCTTTCTCAGAAATAGAGAGTAATGACTGGCAATGACAATCAAACACAAATTAGTAGTGTCAAATCTTAACCATCACTAGAGTTTACTAAAGCAGGTTACACATTTTAACAAATTTTATAAGAGTTGTAATTAATGTTTGAGTAGACAGGAAAGTGCATATGAATAACATGTCTCACATATTTCACTTAATTAATTTATCCAGACATCATATCACCTAAAATCGGTATGCTGTCCATCATTGTATCAGTTGGTTCAAAGGGATATGTGGTGTGGAATTTGAGAGAAAAAAAGGAAAGGGCCATAGGTTATTGTTTAACAATAACAAATGCAACAAGCAACAGGATACAATTTTGGGTGATAGACCAAAACAACATAAGTTTAGTTTAGAGTTGAGGGTGGGAAATTAATCCTGATACAGGCCACAAAACATTTCCTCAGATACATATTCTAGTTCAATTTTGAACATTTGGTTCATCTTTAATATTCACACTTAGCTGTTTAACAAAATTCCTATATTATGGGAGGAATAGAAGATGCTAAATAAATATTTATTATGTAAAGCATTAGCACAGTTTGATACTTTTAATCACTCTCACTTTTTTCCTCGAATGAACTACGCCATAGTTTTAATGAAATGCTTCAAATAAATTGAGATGATTTTATAAGAAATGTTACATTGAGGGACTAGCCGGTGGTGTAATGGTTATGTTGCTGGACTCCCACATGGCCAACCACAGTTTGAGTTCCGGACCTGGTGGCTTGAAACTTATGTGAGGCAGTGTGCACACATGCCCAAAATCCGGAGAGGAGAACGGAAGAGGAGACTGCAGTGTGGCTATCCCCCATGGGGGTGATTTCTTACTCTCTGTTTCTCTCTCTCTCTCTGTTTCTCTCTCTCTCTGTCTCTCTCTCTCTCTCTCTCTCTCTCTCTCTCTCTCTCCAGCAAGCACACATGCCTTATAGCAAAAATTTCTTAAACAGAAGAAAAAAATAATAGAAATATTACATTGATTAAGATAATCTGCAATTAGATATTTTTAATCTCCATAAAACCATTAATTAAATAATAAGCTTTACTGATACTTTTATGTGTTAAGTTAAAAAGTAAAGACATATTACTGTATGACTTATGGTATAGTTAAACCCCGTGAAACATGAGACCATTTCTCATTCATCATAATCTTGAGAACAGATGGTGTAGTGTTTAAGGTGCTGGACTCTCACAAAGCCCAGTGCAGTTTGAGTCCCAGACCTGGCAGACTGAAAATCAATCCAGTTGTGTGTGAGTGCATGTCCAAAATCCCAGGAGGAGAATGAAGAAGGGATTGCAGCATGGCCATCCCCCCTGGGGGTTGATTTCTCACTTTCACTTTCCCTTTCACCGTCTCTCTGTGACTCACCATATGGCAAAAATCTAAAAATTAAATAAACAAAAGATTGAAAACCATGCTTCTAATTAATGTTTATGACACAGCCCAATGCTATTTTCTGAACATCATTACATGTAATATATATGATCTTTTAAAAAACTACATTCTCTTTTAATTTTAATTGGTTTAAGGACTAGATTATGTGAGACAATATATACCATAAAGTGCACTCTGTGCTTTTGTAGGTTCCATTTTGGTCAACTTGCAAGCAATTTCATATAAAAAAAATTACACTAACTTTTACAAAACAAGCAGCAAATAAAATACAATACAGAAACAGTTATAAGTACTGCATAAGTAGTCAAGTATTTATTGAATGAGCAAATAATGTATCAAGTTGTTGGGAAAGTCATGACATATTTTTCTTTTTCCTTTGCAGATAAACTTCATAACTTTACCGACAACTCAATAAATGTATTCAATATACGTTAGTAAATGTATAACCCCTGAAATCAGTTCATGCATTAAAAGAAAAATAAGGGTAATCAATTTCTGTTTATGGATTGGTAAGTGTTTATATGAACAATTTTATATGATAATAAGTCCAGCTTTTTTGACTCATTTATATAGCTATTAACCAGTATTTGCAATCAGATCACAATATGTGTTATATCTACCAATTCACACATCTAATTTAAATGAATTTGTTACTAAATTTTTGCCAAATTATCAACCTGTTTTTATTTTTTAATCGCCAAAGCCTTCATGTAATCACCAGAGACAGAGAAAGAGAGTGGGAGAAAAGCATCCCCCAATGGGGCATGACATGCAGCAATCCTTTCTCCTTCACTTCTCCATCCTATCAAGATCTAACATGTTCAATGGGTTTTTCAAGCCTCTAAGGCTAGGACTCAAACCATGACTGACCATGTGCGTGCGATATGGTTCCCTTAGCCACTAGGCTATAGAATCAGTCCAGAATCATTTTCTTGCCGAAATTTTGTCTCTCCTTTTACACATTATACTGCTATTTTCCTAGCTATGATGATTTATGATTAATAGCAGTTAAATAAGCAATGCATCAGTGAAGTCTCTCCTGAATTCTATTCTCTATATATATCAGACAGTACGTTACCTATTACAATATTTAAAAAAAAAAAAAAAAAAAACTGTAGCTTGTCTTTCTCCAAAATCATTGTATTATTAAAGTACCCTAAAAGCAAGGATATCGGATAGAATTAAATAAGATAGGCATTTAAAAATCTTACATTTTATTGCACATTTACATTGTATTGTATGCACATTGCACATATGAAGATCACAGAAAATTTAATCAACTATGTACAGACATTCAAAGGAAAAAAAAGGCATTATCTAGTGGGAAGTGAAGAATGCACTTTATTGAGTGTTTCGTCCATAGAGGTTTCCATTTGAATCAATACAGTCTCCATCAAATGCATTTTTTGTTTCTGGCAAATTTATAAAATTTATTTTTTTGTTCCTTGTTTTCTAGCACGATCAATTTATAAAGATTTATCTCTTTGTTTCTTGTTTTCTAAGAGCACAATCCTATCCTTGATTGGTTAAGTAAATAATTATTACCTAGTCTACTACAGTAATTTCGGAATTTGATCTGCTTGTTTTCAGTTATGCTATTAATACAATCACCTTGTGCTTTTCAGTCTCAATTTTGTTTTTATTGCCATTGTGGGTAATGGTCAAATTTATTGAGTGGTGATGGATTTTCACCTCTATGAGAGCAAAGAACTAAAATTAAATATGTTTATCACATTTAAGAGAGGAGGTAGCCTTTCAAGTTACTGCCCCAAAGTTTATTGGCCCTAAATCACCATTACCTAAGTGTCAAAAAGAGTCTTCATCTGCAGGAGGACTTGTTGAGACGTATCATTAAAATAAGCATAGCAGATGGGGTGGTAAGCTAAGAATTATTGAGCATTACAGAGTGCTCAGCACTCTGGCATGTGTTTACCATATATTATCTATTTTGTCCTTGAAACAACTACATGAGACAGATATTTTATGCATGAAAAATCTTTAGTGGGTAACTCATGCAAGCCACCAGCAATTTGAAAGCAGATTCATACAAAGCCGATGGCCGGTTATTGCAAGACAAATTTATAAAGGATTTATAATTATGAAGCCAAAGATAAGTTCTAGATAAAAAAATAAATAAATAAATCCACAGAGGATTTGTAGTGTATTAAAGTGTGGGGCAAATGTAAACATCATTAGGAAAAGATCTGAACTGAACTAAATAACTAAAAATAAATATATATTTACATAGATACATTATTTTAAGTATATATGGACTGCCAGGCACTGGTATCACTTTTATTAATTCATTTAACAATCGGAACAACCCTAGCTGGTAGATGGTTTTATAATCCTCATCCTTTTACAGGGGAAAAACTGACATACACAGGATAATGAAGCATAATACTAGGTCATATAGGTAGCAAGTGGGGCAGTTTTGTTCCAGTATTCAAACTCCCCAGCACCAGGATACAAGCAGACAAGCATTTCATTTAGTTCAACTGGAGATGATAGAACACATTTCAGAATATGGACAGCATACTTAAATTCGGTTGATTGAAATGAGGGAGATACAGAGAGAGGGCATTCAGTCTATGGGCAAGTTAGGTATCAAAAAACATCTGTGTATACCATGACCTGTGTAAGAAAACAGGAGCTTAACTTCTGAGTAACCAAGGTACAATTAATAGGGTAAGTGATTATGAACCTTGTGCCATCCTACAGTTTAATGGTTAAGGGAGTCAGATTCTGTATGGCTTACTATTGCTTGAATCCTGGCCCTGGAGTCCAGAGAAACATGAGGAACACCTGTATGTACCTGCCGTATCCTGATTGTGGCATGACCTCAACCCTTTAGGGGACACTTTCTGTCCTCCCCATTCCCTCTCTGATAAATTCACATGCCCCCTTGCAATTAAAAAAAGAAAAGATCATGAGCTTCATAATGAACTCCTAATATACCAAACACCAAGGGTCAGTAGAAATTCTGGCTCAGAGGTGAGTTTCAGATTTACTGAAAAAGAACACATAATAAAAGAGACTAAATTTGTCACTAAAGCTTTTGCTATTGGAAGAACCATGGAATCTAAGCAGAGAATGATGAAAAGATAACCTCCTAACTGCCATATTAAATCAGGGGATTTTCCAGGTTATTCTAACACAATAAACCTCTTACACATCTGACCTTCTCTTTTTAATTCAGTAGAGCATCTTACAATTTTATATTTATAACAAAATTCTCTGGAAAGAGAAAGTAGATTTCAAGCTGCATATTTGTTTCAAATGTGCACAGAATTTGTAATAGCTGCATTACTAAAAGGACAAATCCCAAGAATATCCTCATAGGATTTTAATGAGCATGTTCCACATAGAACAAATGAAATGATTTTGATCTCTGGATAACATTAGGAGTCAGAGGCTGCCCAAATTATATATCATTAGAATATCAAAATGGTTTGATTATTTTCTGGCATGTGTGTGACTTCATACATATACTGCCAAGAATGTGAATCAAAATGTCAGGGAAGTGCAGGTGAAGCCAAATAAACAAGTCGTAGATTCAGTTCATACATCATTGATCAATGAGTGTTATCAATTTTCGCACAGCCCAGGATTCTGATAACTTTCCTGTTGAGTGCATAGCATAAATTTTAAATGACCTAGGGCTCACCATGAGGAGAATTGCTAAAAAGCACTCTCGATACTCTAAAAATATTCTGAATCATTACTGCACATAATGGAATAAACTTTTAATGCAATCTTCCATAGTCACCTAAAATAAAGAGAAACAAATTTGTTTAGTTTTGAAACTTCTAATTATCGATTTCCAAATGAATGTTATTATAATGAAGGGAAGAGAAAATAATTTTTTATAGTTGATTACATCTGTAGTCTGAAACTCTATTAAGTGTTGATTAAATCAAAATAAAATAAGTAAACATTCCACTTTTCCCCAATATTTGTTATATCTTACTATGTGCATTTAGAAGAAAATAGAGATAATCCATAAAAGCTAAAAATCCATTAAAAAAAGGATGCTGACCTGTGATATCTCATCCATTCAAGAATATTTGGAGTACAGACCTGGTACTCACTACACTCAAATAGGCTGTCCCTTTAGAGTTCTGACGCCATGCTATTGGAAATGTGTCTTCCCATGCCCACCCCACCTCCAAATGTCCTCCTCGGCACTAGGACTATGAGACGGATGGTATTTGAGTCTCATCAGGAGTCATCACATTACTTGAAACTTCTATCTCCTGAGAAAGAAAAAGGAACATTTATGTCCACACTACAACTATCGGGAAACATTTACAAGGTACCAAGTAAGTCTGTATCCTCCCGGAGTTGGTAGGTATGGGATTTTCTATGCCTCAACCCTATTTTCCCCTGGACCTGATAAAGTGGAAGCCTCTTTCTAACATCTGTACAAAGCAGAAGGGCTTTTCATTTCCAATAATATATTTAACCTCTTTGTTCTTCCTCTTCTCTAATTAAAATCCTTTTCTCGTTTTATTCCAGTTCTTTAGACTGAGCATTCTAGAACTCCTGTTTCATAACCAGCAACTCCTCTATAGGCAGGAAATATTGTTTGGAGGCGATTTTCTTTATTCTCTCATCCTACGAATATCACAGTTAAAAACATAATTGTTATCATCATTGTTCTTGAATGCTAGTTTCTGACTATTGCAACTATACTGCATTTTTAAAAAAAATTCTATTGCTAAAATAAAAAAGTCATAAAACTTAAATTCGGAATTACTTCCTCCTAATGACAGTCAACTTCTGAACTTCAGATACTTCCTCTCACGTATTTACAATATTCGTATCTGACTTAGTCTTAATTTGCATGGTCACTCTTTCTATTCCTCATAATAATTTCATTGTACTCACAGATGACTCATACAAGATGCTGATCTTTCACTTCACTAATAGCGTCTTCCTTTGACTATTTTTTTTCTGTCATTTTTCCTGTAAAAATGTCCTGTGTTTATACTTTGGAACTTACAAGTTAGCTAAGATAAACCTACTTTTGAAATCAACAATTTAAATCATATCCCTGGAACAGTATAATTTTCTCCCTCTAGCTACCCTCAACACAATATTAGTTTGACTTTATCAGGAGTTATAGCTTGATTTCTTTTAATTTATGTGTATATATATATATAATATACATATATACATATATAATATATACATATAGCAATTATATATACATATACATATAACACATATATATACACATATACATATAACACACACACAGACACACACACACACACACACACACACATATATATATATATATATATATATATATATATATAATTTGTGCTTCCTACAAAACAAAATTAGTTTTTTCACTGCATTGTTTTTTTCTTTTTTTCTTATCCTCTTTTTTGTGTTGTTATACTGCAGTCAGATTTTTTTTTTTAACAGAGGATGAGTACACTGGTACACTGGTCATACAGACACAGAAGGGGTGGGGAGAGAGAGGAAGCACTTCCTAATGAAGCATGGTTATGCCACATTCCCTTCTTCTCCTTTTGTCATCCTGTTGGTCTGTGGGGCACAGATATAAATGAAACAAGGTGTTTTCAAACCTCCAGGTTTGGGATTCAAATTGTGCATTCGGTCGTGTGGGATCCAGCTCCCTTAATTGGTGGGCCTTGTGACTGGCTCAAGAGAGATTGTCTTATTTTTAATTAATAGACTATCCTTTTTAGAGCAGTTTTTGGCTTTCAGAAAAACAGATCATGAAATTGATACCCTGTATAACTTTTCTGTCAGCCTGCACACACAGTTTTCCTTATTATTAACATCTTGAATTAGTGTGTCCACTTACTATAGTTGATGAACTAATACTGATAAAAGTAAAGATCATCACATTGGGGTTCACTCTTTATATTACATATCCTTTTGGTTTTGATAAACTATAACATGATTCTACCATTAAAATATCCTATGCCATAGACCCACTACTCTAAAAAAAATCCTTGCGCCATCTGCTCATCCCTCATTCCTTCCTAGCAAATATCAACCAACCACTGTTTTTCTTACTCTCTCCTGTTCCAGAATGTCATAGAGTTGGATTCATACAGTGAGAAGACTTTTCTGACTGGCTTCCTTCACTTGGCAATATTATTTAAGATTCGTCTATGTGGTTTTATAGAGTGAGCTTTTAAATATAAGGGCAACTGCAGTAGCATAGCAGGGAAGCAGTGCTTTTGTGAAGGTGAGCACAGGTGGAAAGGTTCCAGGTTCGTGTCCTGAGGTGTCTTTGTGAACGATGTGTGCATACATACCCATGATGAGGGTATGTTGAGTAAACCATTTTTATAAGCAAAATGATATATAGTGAATGAATGTTTAAAAACTAATGAGAATAAAGATAATAATAATAACCTGGAAAAAATGATGAAAAGCTATTTGATGATGATAATGTGGATAGTAATATCTTTTTCCTTGGCTGACATACATGGTGCTCCTTCTGGAAAAAGAAATGTAATACACTGTAAAGATATATGTGATTCAATGTAATATAAACAAGATAATGATAATAATAAATAAAAGAAAAAATGTAAAATAAAAAATAAAAGTCACATTGTTCTTCTACCTTGCTTAGAAGACCTTCATAACTTCCTATTATTCTAAGATAAAGTCTAAAGTCTACAATGATGTCTAAAACTACACTACTCAATATGTAATTTTTAGACAAGAAGACACATCATCACCTAGGAGCTAATTCTAAGCATAGATACTCAAGTGCTGCCCTAGTAATACCAATTCATCATCCACCTACTGGCAAGATCCTATAGTTGCTTGGAGGCACACTGATGCTCCATTTAGAAGAAAAATAGGGAGGCAAAGCATTAATGGCACAAAGAAATGTGGTATTATCTGTTGAAGATATTTTATCAACTGTACTAGGGAGAAATGTTCACCTGTTAAAATATCCTTTTTGTAAGCCAAATAAGAATGTAATTGAATGTATAAAAGAAAATGAAATAAAAAAAGAAAAACAAAACAAACAAACAAAAAAGCAGTGATTTTATAGGTTCATCGTGGTCTTTGCTCTGCCCCCTCCCTCCAGTCTTCTTGTGGACCAACTCTTATCCAGTAGTCACTTCACAACAAGGAATTCTAGTGTACTAAATATGAACCAAAAGTTGTAAAGAGTCCATTCATTTACATAATAGTGATTAAAAATTATAAAATAGTCATTTATATTTATGTTGTATTTTTAGTCACACACATTATCTCTGTTGCAAATCACCTTGAATTTTTATATTCTAAAAATCTAAATATTTTAATTATTTTTGTTCCATAATAACACAACTGTGGGAAATTTTGAGATACTGATAAAAGTTTTCACCTTCCTTTTTTTTCTTTAAAAGCAATCTAAAATATTTGGATGAATATCGACATTTGCTACCAGATAACATTTATTTTTCTTTATAGATTGTGCTTCCTTTGCAAAAATGATAACTATTAGGCCATGTAAAAAGTCATGACGCATTTTTTTGTTAGTTAATTCTTTTTGTTATTTATTTATTTTTATATACATTCAATGACATTGTTTAGCTTATGAATTGAACATTTCAATATGTGAACATTTCTCCCCAGTCCAGTTGACCAAAATATCTTCAACAGATAACATCTCACCTCCCTGTCCCGTCAAAGCTGTTTCCATATCCCTCCTCCAAATGTCCTTCCCTAGGCCCCACTCCTCCACACACACAATAGCTGGGAATCATACCCATCTGTTGTGTTTGTATATCTTTTAGTCTATCAGTTTCGGTCATAGAGTGCACTTAATATATACTGAGTATCTGCACTCTAAGATGTATTTTTTCTATGTTTTTTAAGGTAATTTATTTTAATAAGGAACAAAAATAAATGATACATTGCCCATTTTGTTCAATAACCATTTGCCATCTTTCAATGAGCTTCATAATTCCTCATTCATAGAAGGGCCTATCTTTATCCATGAAAAACTGAACAAGGTGCTGATTTAAGGCTTCATCTGAATTGAACATTATACTATGCAAGAAGTTTTGAAGAGAGCAAAACAAGTGGAAGTCTGATAGCACAAAGTCAGGCAAGTATGATGAGTGTGGCAACACATCCCATTCAAGTTCTAGTAATTTTTAAAATTTAAGTTAATTTATTATTATCATAATCTTTTTTATATTACACTGAATCACATATGTCTTTACAGTGTATTACATTTCTTTTTCCAGCATGATTACAATACATATCAGTCAAGACAAAGACATTATTATCCACATCATCATCATAAAATAGCTTTTCATCATATTTTCAGATCATTATTATTATTTTTATTCTCATTATTTTTTTAAACAGTCGATCTCTATATATCTTTCGGCTTGTATAAAAAATTTATCCGACCTGAAATACTTCCCAGACTAGTCCAGTTGAGAATACTATACATGTTATCATCAACCAGTAATAAACCATTTCTGTGTCTCATTAATGCCATGTCTCTCTATTTCTTCTCTTGCTGTCTTTTTCTACACTCTTCCCTTCTCCACCCCTACCCCTTTCCACACTGTCTCCAGCATTCATAACTATTTGCACTGCTTTTATGCCCTCCAATATTTTGATCTCTACCGTAAAGTGTGAATAGTCAGTATATATTAAGTGGGTACATACAAGATCTTTCTTTCATATCCCAGCTTGCTTCACTCAACACTAGATTCTCCATATTTGACTATTTTATATCAAATTCCAGGGTCTTGTTTTTTTTTTTTAATGGCTGAGTAGTATTTCATAGAGTACATGTGCTATTTTTGATGGTTGATCAAACTTATGTGCAGTCTCATGTTTAATGAGAATTTAACAGCTATTTATATGCACCATCAAATTAACTTCTTTGAGTTCATGAGGAACCCAAATATCAAGCCTACTTACAGATCCCAGCTTCTTTAGGTGGTCATAAATGCTTGAATGACAGATGTTCAATGTTCTCCATCTCTCATATTGGGTTTGACCCAATGAATGCCTTTATTTTGTTGTTATCAGCACCAGTGGGCCTCCTCGGGGTTGACAGAGGAGCATCATTGAGATCAAAATCACTAGCACAGAATTTCATGAACCATTGTAGTAGTCACCGATGTTCTTGTAGAGCATAATCAGCATAAACTGTGTGCTGGACACACGTTTTTCCCCTTACAGAAGTATAACAATAAAATATGATGAAAGGGCATAGTTTGATCTTCCATCTTCAACTTGCTATAAAATGTCCAGAACTCAACCAAATTGCTCAACTTTCTTTTAGAAAAAAGCTAGAACTGTCAGCTGTCAAATGACATAGTGATAACATAGATGCAAATGACTCTAGTACTTCCAAAAATGAACTATCGCTATCTGTTGCAAAAATGCATCATAACCTTTCTGACAACGCATTATTATAGCCATGAAAACAGAAAGCTACATATGTGCCAACAAATGTAGAAAGGTGGGGTCAGCAGGTGGCATGGAAATTAAGGTGCTAGATTCCACATAGCTGACTGTGTGGTTCAAGTCCCAGACCCGGCAGCTTGAAAATCATGCCAGCGTTTGTGAATGCCCAATATCCCAAGAGGAGACAATCCCAAAAGGGATTGTGGTGTGATCCTCCCCCTTGTAGAGTGATTTCTCACTTTCACTCTCTCTGTCTTTTTTTCTTGCAAGCACACACAGCCTTATAGCAAAAAACGAGTAGAAAGACATATTAACTTGGTCTCATCAAGCCTTAACTGGCTAACTTCTATTCACCTATCAAAGAACAGCTTAAATATAATTTCCTCAGAGAAGCCCACTTTAGACCCATCAACCAAGGTTAGATCCTTTTATTATATCCTTCAATGCACTGTGATATTCTTTTGTATTCTAATACTGGATGCATTTTTTGTGTGTATCTTAATGTCATGCTGGATTGTAAATTCTATTAGGAATTTAGAACAAGTTTCTGTAGTGTTCTCAAGATTAGGACACTGCTTAAATCATGAATCATTCAATCAAGTAATTTTTTAAAGTTTATTTACTCTGTTGTGTATGTGTGTGTGTATGTAAGTGTGTGTGTGTGTGTGTGTGTGTGTGTGTGTGTGTGTGTTTATAAGAGAGGTTCCTCAGGAGCATTAGCACACATGTCTGGCAAACTCACAGAAGTCCCAAGACTGGAACTAAGTATCTTTCCCATGTGGATCCGGTTGCATTGCCTCTGTGCCACCACCTGACCCAATTTTTTTCAGTAAATGTAAATGTGATTTCTGGGTGACGTAATGGATATTTTGAACTACACCCAATACCTTTACTATTTCTATCTACTACCTTATGTAAAGAAAGTTGAGGCAAAGAAACAAATACTTTCAATTGCTTTAGAGAAATAGCCAAATATAAATGTCTTCCTAAAAGGATTATACAATTATTATTTTATTCATTTGTGTTTAGCATAGAATTTAACCATCCATTCTTTTACCCAACTTGAATATAATTCACAAATAATTTTCAGTTTTATTTACAAAATAAGTATGTCCTTTATAAGCACATTGATAATTTTCAGTACTTCCTCTAAGATAGAATCTCTTTTGGTATAGGACTGAGGTGTTTGTGGTCATTGTTTTGCTTGTCATTTTATACCAACCACGTAGCAGTTGCTCAATAAAAAATAATTTCATTTCTCTTAAATATCTCAAAGTTCCTTTTACAATTTATTTTATAAGCTTTATAATGGTTCCTGCTTCTAAAGAGATATCTTTTTTCCCCTAGTATATAAGCCTGCTGGAATCAAAAAGAAGGTCCAATATCACACAGTAAAACAAAGGTGAAATAAAATGTTGCTCTCCTTAATCTCAGCTCATGACTCCCGTCACAGCACCAAATTTCTTTGTGGAATTATAATGGAAAACTGTACTCTAACTTGCAAGCCAACAATAACCAAGAACATAATAGGGTGCCTAGCTCCAAAGAAAAATGCCTAGTGCATCAGCAATAAACACAGGATGGATGCCTGAAATACTGCTTTCCCTGGGATTCAGAATTTATATTCAAAACATTGCAGTTGCTGTGAGACACCACAATAACAATTCTACAGCACAGTTTCAAAGGTCTAATAAATTAGATTCTTCCTTGGCTCAGTCAAAAATACTGTGTTCAGCAGTTTCAACAATGGAAGCCTCATCTAATTAAATTAAGTGCTGTAGAGGCTCATGCCAGCAACACTACCTTGAGCTGATAGAGTCAGGTTTGCAATATTGCTAATCTGGCATGCAGCCACCAGGATGATCATAGATACTGAGCCCACAATGTGATCTTAAGTAACTGAAAGACAAAAAAGGAGCAATTTTCCTTTTAATGGTGTAGGAGTCTTAACATGAAAATTTATATTTCACCTCTCCCATTTACTTGAAACATTTTTGGAAAGCCCACTTATTACTGAATTAGACATTCAATTTTGAAAGGACTGTGAGTTCATCAATATTTTAATACACTACCAATTTCTTCCAAAAAATTAGTAGCATATAAATTTGCATCTGTACTCAAATGGAAAATTTGCTTAAAGAAGCAATTTTTTATACTCCTAGTTTTCATAGTTTGTGAAAGATTTAGCACTTTAAAACTTCTTTTTGGCTTGTTTATTTTGACAGTTGAAGGATGAAATTCGAAGTAAAACTTGGCACTAAGAGAATTTCTAGTTAGAAAACTAATTTAATTGTTATATTTATTGTTGATGTTTAACCCAGAAATGCATTTATTTTTGTTATTTTTGGTCACTGATTTTTTTTTATTTTCCAGTAAACATATATCTATATAATTTGACTTTCTTTTTCTTTTCTCTCTCTCTCTTTTTTTTTTTTTTTTTTTTTTTTTTTTGGTGTGTTTGAGACCTTTTTGCTATATGGCACATGCACTTGCCAGAAAGACAGAGAGACAGAAAGCGAGAAATCATCCCCTACGGGGGGGGGGGGGGGGGGGGGGGATGGCCACGCTGCAATCCCTTCTCTTTTAATTCTCTTCTCAGTATCTTGGGCATGCACGCACACGTGCCTGGCGTGAGTTTAAGCCACTGAGTCCGGGATTCTAATCGTGGTTGAATACATGGGAGTCCAGCGACATAGCCATTATACTAACTGCTGGTCTCATTGACATTTTTCTTTTTAAAAATTTGCCAGAGAGAAATAGAGAAAGAAAGTGAGAAAGCATCCTGATGGGAATGGTCATGGTGCAATCCCTTCTCCTCTGTTTCTTCTTACTTTTGGGATTTGGGGCTTGCATGCACACATGTTCAGTGTGTTTTTCAAGACACTAGATCTGGCATTAGAACTGTTGACCATGTGGGATCCATGCCTTGGGTTGGTCTTAATTTGATTTTACAAACCTCATAGCATAAAAATTCCATAATTTTATTATTATCTGATTACTGGTTTGATTAATAATTCAATTAAGACAAATCAGAGAATAATTTTGCAATAAAAATAAGTAATTATTTTATTTAGTCATTTATGTTAAGGCCTCACCAAACTATCAGAACATATAAATAAAAGTAAACAAAATAATTCTTGGACTAAGAATATTAAACTGTATATATATCAACAAAAGGAAGTGGGGGACCAGCAGATGGCATAATGGTTATGTCACTGGACTCCAACATGGCCAACCAGGTTTGAGTCCCAGACCCAGCAGCTTGAAACTCAATGCCGGGTGCCTGTGCTTATGTGCCCAAAATCCTGAGAAGAGAATGGAGGAGAAGAGAATGAGACATGGCCATCCCCTGTAGGGGGGATGATTTCTTGCTTTTTTCTACCTATCTCTCTGGTGAGTGCATGCACCCTATAGGAAAAAAGTCTCTCTCTCAAAAAGAAAAAAAAATTAGGAAAATGGGTTTGATAAAATTAATTACATTGAAAATTAATACCACGATATTTTCCTTTTGAAACACATAAAATAATATAAGTTTTGATGCAGAGTTAAGACGTACCACAATATCTGAAAAACAGTCATAGAATGGTATGTGAAATGTGTGGAGGACTTAAATGTGAAGGCAGAAGAATGGACTTTTAAAGCTTTAAACAGAGGGCTGCTAGGGCCAGATAGTGGCACAGCAGTAAAATGAGACACTCTGGAAAACTGAACCAAGTGGGGAGGTTCCAGGTTTGTGTCAGGAGAACTCCCTGAATACACCAGGCACAGGTAGTCTGTGATATGAGGCTGTATGAAGCTAGGGCTAGACCGAGATGTCAAGACAATAGTGATGTACTATATGTCTATCCTGACTTTCTCTGTCTTTCTAATTTCTTGCTCTTGGAAGAGACAAATAATAATGTTTCAAAACAAAACAAAACAAAAAAACTTAAGTCCAGCTCTCACTCAAATTTTTCCTGACATTCAGGAAAAATAGCTAAGAATTTTGATGTTGCTCTAGAGTAATACCTTTAATGTAAAAAAAAAAAAAGGATTATTTAACATGGCATTATAATAAGTACACGACAAAGAGACTGTGGTATAAATGCCAAGTATCAAATATCAGTGAAAAATCTTAGGAATGTTTAATAATAGGTTCATGTTAATGAAGTCTACAGATGATTTGTATAAAATGTTAAAGTTTGAAATCAGGCAGTGTTTCTGATGGAGTAAATAATAATGTCTATTGTGCTGAACATGTCTCTTTGATATATATGCATCAGTCAATTAGCTGATTTATTCAATAAATTATTTCAAATAGAATTACATCTATCAGGGGTTCCCAGGGAACATGGGACAGAATTTAAGAGAAAAGGGGGGTATTAAAAATTGTTTAATAGTGAATGAACTGAACATTCGTTCTCTAATCAAAATTTATTACACCATTATCCCACTTTATTGAAGCAGATTATATAATTGGATAATTTATATGGTCTGCCATCATGCTGAGTCATTAGGATGATTTTTGACTTAGTATGTTACCTCTCTCAGATTGCATACTTTAAAAGAGTCCTCAGACAGACATGCAGAACTGTAATGAAAAATTTTAGTTCTGTGCGATTTGATAGTTATATGAAAAATTGAAGAGAGAGAAAAAAAGACTGCAAAAATATTTTAAATATCTTTGAAAAAAGGGTTAAAGATTAGTGATTAGTATTAATATAATCATTTATTGCACTGGATCCAGAAAGAAAAGAATTCCTGACTCCTCCTTCTGATTATTCTTCTCCCTTCAGACTCTTATCCAAATACCTACATCAAAACATTTTTCTTCTAAAAAACAGGTAAGTGCTGTGGTCTGAATGTTTGTGCTTCCCCAGAATTCATGTGTTGACAGCTAATCCCCAACGTGATGCTGTTAGGAATCAGAGCCAATGAAAGGTAGAACAGTGGGGTGGAGCAATCATGAATGCTATTAATGACCTTTAAAATAGGACCAAGGAACTTCTTTTGCCCCTCCCATCATGTAAGGACATGACTAGAAAGTACCATCTATGACCAAAAGAAGGACCTCACGAGACATCAGATCTGCAAGAGACTTGATCTTAGTCTTCCTAGCCTCCAGAACTGTGAAACATAAATTTCTGTCTTTAATAAGCCACTCAGTATGTGGAATTTTGTTATAACAGCCTAAGTAAACTAAAGACTACCCCCTCAATATTGCTCACTTCCACTCCAAATGCAACGTTCTCTGATAGATACTGTTTTGGAGAGTATAGTTTAGCCCTGGAGATCCAATACAGGTGTCTTCCTTCCCCAGTGAAACTAACACAAATGGCAGACATTACAATCTCAGACTTTGCCTTGAAAATACAGAAGTGGGTCTGGCAGATGGTGTGGTTGTTAAGGGCCCTGGACACCCACACGGCGGACTGAGGTTCAAGTCCCAGATCTGGTGGCTTGCCTTCTCATTTTCTCTCTCCCTCTCTCTCTCTCTCTCTCCCTCTCTCTCTCTCTCTCTTTCTCTCTTTTCTCTCCCCCTCTCACCTGTCCCTCTCTAGTCAAATTAAATTGAATTAAATTAAGTTAAATAATTAAAAAAATAAAATTACAGAAGTAATAAAACAGAAAGATAGCATTCATGACTATCAAATCAATGGCCTTTCAAAAATAGCTCGATCCACATTTCATATTATAACCACACACTTAGCCACTTTTCCTCTCTCTATAGGTAGCTTGAAAAGGCAGAGGGCGATAGAGACATTTCAGGAGGAACACAATAAGTCCATTCCAGGATACCTATCAGAAATCATTGGCTTCATGTATGTTTTCTCAGTTATTCAAAGTTGTTTCATATGACTTTGTTTGATAATAAAAACATGCTTATTTATTCTAATTGTGCAAGACAAGGAAAAGTCATATGACTTTTGTCCTTTTTGTCCTTTCATATATTTAAATATTATATTTACTCAAAAACTATAATTATAGATGTAGCAATCAAATTCTCCTTAGACTATGAGGCATAAGAGCAAGCTGTAATGTTAAGTATTAATTTAATATCCAGGATCTGTTTTTCCTAAGAATTCTGTCAATGTAAGTCTTATAAACAGAATGATGGTAGGAAATTATCACACAAATATTGCCACAATAAGTACATGATACATCTAAAATTTTCATGAAAGAAACCTCAAATTCTTGGTGAAAATCAGAGAAAAGCTAAGGTGATGAAAAGAACAAATATTTGATCAAAGGTATTGTCAAATAATGATGGGCTCTAAAAGTTTTAGAGCATCAAATGTGTGTTTTATGACAGCATAAAATAGAATTTGAGAAAATGCTTTAAAAAAACGAGGAAGATAATACATGTAAGAAAACAGACAAACGATATGTTTTAAAAGTATTCATTGGACATGCAATAAATATTAGAAATTATTGTTGTAGGATTATATAACAATGTAAACTGGGGAAATAGCAAGATTATTGGCAAAATAGCAAGATTATTGGCAAAAATACCACATAGTAAATGGCTCAAAGCAAACTGAATATGAGTTATGGAATATATATTAGCAGGGTTCTTCAAAGAAATAAAACCAATAAGACATATGCAAAGAGGTTAGATGTATTTAATGAATTTGGTTCTCCGGATTTTAGGGACTGACATCTGAGTTTGTAACAGCAGGCTGGCAGAAGGACAATTTAGGTATGAGTGGATGCGATAGTTTGAGTTTGAAATCTTCAGGTCAGACTATCGGGTAGGAACACAGGCAGAATTTGTGTTGCAACCTTAAGGGCAGAATTACTTCTTGTTTCAGGGAGTTTATTCTTAAGACCTTCACTGATTGGATGAGACTTGCTCACAATTTGAAGAGAAATCTGTTTTTCATCATTGTACATCTTCATAACACAGAGTCAACTGTGAGTAAATGTTAATCACTGAAAAAAATACCTTCACAACAACATCTAGGCTTACTTTTGACAGTAAAACTGAACACCATATTCTAGTCGAGTTGATATATAAAAATTAAGCATCCTAGAGTGTATAAGAACTTTATCAGGAGGAAGAAACAAGTATAAGGATAATATGAATGTTAAATGTATAGAAGACATGCAAGTTAATATAACTATTCTATGATGTAGACATTGTCTGCTGTGGTAAAAAGATAAACTAAATTTGGTGTCTGTAAAACTGTACTTTGTTTTTATTTTGGAAATTTTAAGGGGAGTAGCTGTTTGTTTTTGTGTGAGAGAGGGAGTAAACACTCCCTATAGCATTATTTTGTGTTATAAAATTGATATGAAGTACAAAGTAGAAAACTGTTGGGAGAAAGTTTTTAAAATTCAAACCTTTATTTTAGACTTACTTTTCCTACTCAAGTCATTAGCCCTTCTACAAATAACAAAGTGAATAAGTGATAGTTAAAGATATCGTGTATGCAGCTATTATTATAAACACACTGTTGACACTAAAGAGAAGCACATGATTTTCCTGATTATTTTAAAATAGAAAGTCTAGAGATCACACAAGCAGGAACTTCCTCTCCATCTCTGTTGATTTCAATATAAAAATCATTTGTAATATTAATTTTAAATTAATTTTAAAACATGAAAGTGGTACATATTTTTCTGCAGTAATTTTTAAAATCACTTATATCCATTGCTATTTAAAATTGTCTCCGAGATTTTTGCCTAAATATTTCAATATAAATGTCTTTGCCCTATGTGGTCTCTCCCTCATGGTAAAATATCTTATTTCTGCTAAAATAAGAAACATGAAGTTTCAGGGTTAAAAAAAAAAAGAGAGAGAGAGGGAAATAACTCAACCTCATGTCTATGCCTCCTGTAGTTAGTGGACTCCTCAGACTCTACCCTCTGCTTCTACCAGCACAGTGGAGCCAGCATGGCAGAGCAGACAGGAAAAATATATATATATATATCTGGGACTAAACTATTACTCAGCGCATGCCTACAAGTATAATTTTTGAGATGTTTTATCACTCTGTATCTTTGTCTCTTTATGTGTAAAATAAGAGAAGACATTCTTAAAAAAACAGAAGTCTCCTTGAAATATGAACATTGAGGAGAATGCTGGCTCCTTGGTTCTGTGGCAGTTCAGCCAGGGCATTTGTTTACTGGCTGAATATTCACATGTTGAGATTTCTCAATTTCTGCCATACATTGCAGCTATTTGGTACATTTTGAGCAGGGATATATAGTGTGTGTCTTTCAAAGTCTGGTTCTCTTCATTTAGCAGTAAATCTTCCATATTCAACCACTTCAAATCAAATGAAAGTTTCTCATTTCTTATGGCTGAATAATATTCTACAGCCTATATGTGTCATAGTTCTTCAACCCAGTCATTAGTTCTTGGACATTAGGTTGATTTCATGTCTTAGCAATTGTAAATAATGTTGGAATAAATGTGCCTTTCTGACTGAGTGTTTTAACACCCTTTGGGTTAATACCAAGGAGTGGAATCACTAGATCATATGGTAGTTTGAGGAAACTCCATTATTTTCCACAGTGGTACTACTAAATTACAAGGTAGTTCTCTTTTCACCACAGTCTTGCCAGTACTTGTCAGTCCTTCCTTCCTTCCTTCTTCCCTTTTCTTCTTTCTTCTTTCTTTCTCTCTCTCTTTTTCTTTCTTTCTTTTTCTTTATTTTTTTATCATAGCCATTCTAACTGGGGTTAAATGCTATCTCATTGTGGTTTTAATTTATAATTCACTTATGACAAGGGACATTGGATTTTTTTTTTTTTGGGAGAGGTTTTTTTGCTATAGGGCGCGTGTGCTCGCCAGACAGACAGAGAGAGACAGAGAGACAGAAAGCAGGAAATCACCCCCCAGGGGGGATGGTCACGCTGCAATCCCTTCTCCTCCATTCTCCTCTCGGGATCTCGGGCACGCACACACACGCGCCCAGCGTGAGTTTAAGCCACCGGGTCCGAGACGCGAACCGCTGTCGACTACGTGGGAGTTCAGCAACATAGCCATTACGCTAACTGCTGGTCCCGGATATTTTTTCATAAGCCTGTTCACTATGCATATGTCTTCCTTGGCAAGTTGTCTATTCAGTTCCTTTGCCCATTTTTAAATTAGATTATTAATTTTTGTTTTATTTATTTATTTACAGATCAACTGTTTGAGTTCCCTTTGTATTCTGGTTATCAATTCCTTGCATAATTTGTGAATAGCTTCTCTCATTCTTAGGGTTATCTTTTCACTATAACTGCTGTTTCCTTTGTTGTAAAGAAGTTTTTTAGCTTGATGTAATTCCACTTGTCTATTTTGGGGATTATTACCTGTGATTTATGGGAAGCTTTCCAATATTGAGAGAGACATTATATCCCTGAAATTTCCTACCAATCAATCTACTCATAAGTCTAAATCATAGTTCCAAATATATTTATTTTTTAAAAGAATTATTTTATTTAGCTTTATTTATTTATTTTAATTTGATCAGAGAAGGATGGAGAGAGAGTGAGAAAGTAAGCTGCCAGGTCCGGGACTTGATCTACTGTCAGCCATGTGGGAATCCAGTGCCTTTCACCACCACACCACCTGCCGGTCCCTCTAAACAAATTTCAAGACAATTATATCTTCTCTTTCTCAGTTAAAAATAACCAGTGCCGGGACCAGCAGTTAGTGTAATGGCTATGTTGCTGGACTCCCACGTAGTCAACCGCGGTTCACGTCCCAGACCCAGTGGCGTAAAACTCACGCAGGGCGCATGTGCGTGTGTGCCCAAGATCCCAAGAGGAGAATGGAGGAGAAGCGATTGCAGCGTGGCCATCCCTCCTGGGGAGTGATTTCTCGCTTTCTGTCTCTCTGTCTCTTTCTGTCTGGCGAGCGTACATGCCCTATAGCAAAAACCTGTCAATAAATAAATAACCAATGCCTTTACCAGTTCCTCAGAAGAGATGGCCCATAATCCTATTGTCATTTGGATAATTATTTCAAAACACAGCTGGATATACATAAATCTGAATCTCTTCCTTTCTGTTTTTACCTCTCAGATGTAAAACCACTTGACCAAGTTAAAATTGAATGATTCAATCAATTGATTCCCTATCTTGAATTTATAGTAATACCTATATTATATATGCACATTTTTTACATATTATATATACACATATGCACATACATATATATGTATATGACAATAAATCTTATTAACCATTTCTCTAACCAGAGAAATCAAAATATTTAACATGTAGAAACTTAATTAATTTTCAGAGTAATAGCTTGTGGTAAGAACTGTTATTGTGCCCTTTTACTTTACCGATGAAGACACCAACACCAAGTGTGGTGAAATTTATCATTCAAAAGTCAGATGGCTAATACGTGGTGGAGCTGACTCTGCTTTCTGCCTCTTGAATCCTCTTCCCTGGTCATTACACTGTTCTGTCCTCATTGATTCTTATATTAATATCAATTCCAACTCTTAACTGAACAAGCTTTATTACTAACCTACATCTAATTTGACATTTTTTTCTCATATCTTTGAAAATACATGCTAGCACTTTGCAATTTTATTTGTTTATTTATTTATTTAAATGTATGCTTCCTGGAAAGAGATAGAGAAAATAAGAAATACAGCCCGTGGGGCACGGTCTCATCACATCTCCTTCCCTTTCCTCTCTCCCTTCTTTGATCATAAACACATTCCTGGCGTGTTTCATAAGATGCTGGGTCTGGTACTTAACCCCCACAGTATCCCATATAGAAGCTAGCACACTTAACTGACAAACCATGGTCCGGCCCAGTCACTCTGTCTTTTATTTTCTAAGTAACTAAGTGTTACTCTTTAATATTTCAACCCATGTATTGCTTCCCAAAAATTCCTAAGTCTACAATTTTGCATCTAATTCTCATATAGGCCCTAACAAATATTTTGTAATTGTACCCAAATATTTATTTACCTTTTTATATTAGATTTGAATTAATATTTATGGTAATTGGTGTAAGAATTTTTAAAATCTAATATAGATTTGCCCATTCATGAGGCAATGAATGTACAGTGTTAAATAGCCAAATAAAAATAACACTTATTAAATAAATTATAAATTTTATAACATTAGTTGGTGACAGGCAGAAATAATAAGTATTTTTTTAAAGCATACATCCATCTTTCTTTTCTTTTTTTTTTCCTTTTTTTGAGAGAGATTTTTGCTATAAGGAGTTTTGCTCACTGGAGAGATAGAGACAGACAGAAAACAAGAAATCCTTCCACCCCCAGACAGGATGGCCATGCTGCAATCCCTTCTCCTCCATTCTCTTCTTAGGATTTTGGGCATGCACACACGTGCCCAGAATCAGTTTCAAGCCCCTGGGTCCAGGACTTGAACTTCAGTTGGTCATAAGAAGTCCAGTTCATTAACCACTGCACTGGATCCATTTTTTATTTTGAAACTATCTTTAAAATTATAAAAAGTATATATAAGAAAAAAAAACATGCAGGACTCTGAGGTGTTGTTGAATAAATACTAACAAAACAAAGTTCAATTACAGAATAAAAATATAATCAAAAGTCTAAAAATGAAAGTACAAACAGAATCTATGACTAAAATTAGAGAATAAATGAGAAGAATAAAAAGAAATACTAATAAGAACGGAGATTAAAATTGGAAAATTATGATAGACAACATCATAATTGTCAATATTACAATGAATTTAGATGTAGTTAACATTTTATGTTTATACCTATTACAATTTGATTTTATAAATTCAAATGTGTTTGTAATGATTAAAGAAAAAAACTAAAATTATGTTAATGTTTTATCAATCATATGAGTATTTTTATTCTAAATATCCCATAAGGTTATATGCACTGCAAATAGCCTAAAACTAAGATGACCAGTTTAGGTATCTCAAATATTAAAGAAATTAGTCACTAACACTTTTTGAATATAAAATATTATTAGATTAATTTAATTAATTCATTATCAGATATTTAATAAGGTTTGTAGATACAAAATTTTTGAACATTTAAGTCATGTAGAGAGAATCAAGTGTGATGGTGCTTCATATAATCAAGATCAAACATTAAAATAACTAAGATTTGTGTTGAATTTTATAGCAGAAAACTCTGTCAGACTCTTAGGACACTTATAATATTGCTCATAAAATTCTCTTAGCCCAACTAACTTCTTCCCCAGTCGGAGTCTCAGCCAAGCAGTGCCAAGCAACCTTTGACCCATGTAGCACTAGAGCAGCTCTTACCTAACACAGAGTAAATGCTTGTTCCTGTCCTACAGCTCCTATGACCATGTGATGTGAGATACCCAAGAAAGCAGCTAAACACTCTTGGACCCTCAAACACAAATACAGAGGAATAAAATTGAAGAGGGCACATTTATTTAATGAGGGGATGGAAGCCAAAAACTAAATGCTGTTCTCTTCTGCCTTTCAGTCCTACTATTCTGAAATGTTTTTATAAATCTTCTCAGACCATCTAATCTTCTGTAGCAGCTGCAAAGTCGATACACATCCTCCTGTCTTGCCTTCCTTGCTTCTTTTATTACTCCCCTGTTTCTTATTTATGCTCCTTTGGATACTTTCCAAATAAACTACCTGTGCAAAATATTTTGTTCTGGTCCTTGCTTTCACTGAATAAGAAACACATATATAGATATTCATGTTCAGCTATTCACTTTTAGCAAGATTTTTCTCTTTCAGATATTTACTTTTATATGAAAGAAATGACATGTCATCACAGTCAGAAAGTCTTTCAGTTCCCCATTAGGGATTATAAAATTTCTAATTATATGTTTAAAGTTTACTGGCTGTGTCATTTTCTTTCATTGTGGCCGAGTTCTCCTGGATATGACCCGTTTTTGACAGCCTATCAGATAAACCCATCAAAGGAATCTTGTGGATGTCATGAAAGAGCCTTCTCTTTCATTACCAAATTTAAACCTTCTCACTTTCAGACTTATTTATATATAGTAGAGAGCAGTGGTTGAAATCAATAAACCTCTCAATCAAGCTATGAAATAACACCACATCATCAAACAGATGTAATGGAGTTGAGAAGGGTCAGAAAAGGGCACCAGGCATGATGAAAGGGATGAAGTGGCTTTCTTAGGAGTTTAAACTAAATCATCTGGTCATAATGTGACTTAGGCTTAACTTTTTTTGGAGTTTAAAGTGTTCATAAAGATAAAAAGTGTTCTGAAGAGGACAATATATTCTCTAATTTTACTGTTGTTGGAACTTGGGTGCATATTTCCACTATTAAAATGAATTTTAAAGGAACATTATTAATAATAAGCACCCTGTACACTTAGATGTGCAATTATTATGCCAAGAAAAGTGGTGTACAAAAATATTGATAGGATCACATAAAATTATGAGTCATAATGTCCTAACTAGATCATATAAGAACCTGGCATACCAAAGAACTCTCTGCTGATGTATTATTTTCATGATAGACAACATATATATAATATGAAGTTTTGGGCTTCTGGCAGGAAAAGAATTTGGGAATACTGGACTGGACTGCTAAGTAACTCTCTGACAGAATAAGAGATATATTGAATGCCTATTTTAATCCTTACTGAGGCAAGGGCAAAGCATTAAGTTACTTATAAAATTTTACATGTATTTCATTTCCCCTTTTCTTTTGTTTTTTAGAGAATTATTTAACTTTATTTATTTATTTATTTTTAATTTGACCAGACAGAGTGAAAAAGCGACAGACAGTGAGAAAGAGAGACACAGAAAGAGAGAGAGAGAGGAAATTAGAAAGCAAGTCGCCAGGTCTGGACTCAAACAGTGGTCAGCCATATGGGAGTACAGTGCCCTTAGCCACCATGCTACCTGCCGGCTCTTATTTCCCCTTTTCTAAATTTTACTTGGGTAAAATCAGAATGGTTTAAGTAGAAAGACTCCTGCCATTGCAGATTAAATCCCACAGACCTTTAGTAACTTTAATATCATAAAGCAAATATGAGCTATAAAGAAAGAGTACAAAAAAATTAAGTTTAATTGTTATATACTGTTTTATCTACTGAATCGTGAGGTTTGGTAAATCTAATTATCACTTGCTGAGACCAGATATATTGCTTTTTAAAAATAACTCATATACAGGCATAACTTTTTTATTGTGCATCACTTTATTGTGCTTCACAGATATTGCATTTTTTACAAATTGAATGTCTGTGGCAAGTCTGTGATAAAAAAGTCTATACGTGCCAGTTTTCCAACAGCATGTGCTCATTTCATGTCTCTGTTACATTTGGCAATCCTTGCAATATTGACAACTCTCCATCATTATTATATCTGTAATGGTGATCTTTGATTAGAGATGCTCAGTGTTACTATTATAAATGATGTTTTGGGGAACCATGGACTGCACCTGATGATAAACTTAATAGATAAATGTGTGTTTTTTGAATGCACCACTGGTGAGCTAATTCCTGATCTCCCTCCTAATCCCTGAGACACAACAATGTGGAAATTTGGCCAATTTATAACCCTACAGTGAGCTCTAATTGTCCACAAAAAAGAAGTAGCACACCTTCCATTACATCAAAAGGTACAAACAGCCAAGATATGAATGCACAAAAAAAATTATAGGAGAAAATTAAATATGCTACTACAGTGAACACACAAATGGTAAGAAAAGAACGTTATTACTGATATGGGTGAAGTTTTAGTGGTTTGGATGAAAGATCAACTTAGTCATAATATTCCCTTAAGTCAAAGCCTAAATTAGAGCAAGGTTCTAACTCTAAAATTCTACGAAGGCTGAGTAAGGTGAGGATGCTACCAGAAAACAAAACAAACAAACAAACAAACAAAAAACTGAAAATTTTGAAGTTAGTGGAGTTGGTTCATAAGATTAAAAGGAAAAAATCCATCTTTATAATATAAATGTTCAAGGTGAAGCATCAGATGCTGTTATAGAAGCTTCAGCAAGTTATTCAGAAGATCTAGCTAAGATCACTGATGAAGGTGGCTATAGATTTTCAACATACACAAACAGCCTTATATTGAAAGAAGATGCCATGTAAGACTTTTATACTAAAAGGAAGAGTCAAGGCCTGGTTTCCAAGGACAGGCTGTCTCTCTTGTTAGACATAAAGCAACTGCAGATTTTAAGGTTATCCAACACTCAGTTACCATTCTGAAAACCCTAGGTCCCTTAAGAATTATACTAAATCTTCTCTGCCTCTGCTCTATAAATAAAGAAACAAAGCCGGCATGAAAGGACGTCTGTTTATAGCCTGAATTACTGAATATTTTAAGCCCATTATTGAGACCTATCACTTAGGAGACAATTAATTAAAAAAAAAATTCTTTCTAAGTACTGCCTTTCCTTGACAACAAACCTGGTCTTATGAAGATATACAAGAGGTTAATGTTGTTTTTGTGCCTGCTAACACATTTATTTTGCAGTCCATGAGTTGAGGAGCAATTTTGACTTTCAAGTTTCATTGTTTACAAAATATATTTGTAATTTTGTTGCTGGCATAAATGGTGATTCCTCTGATGGATCTGGGCAAAATTACATGAAAACCTTCTAGAAAGGATTCACCATTATACATGTCATTAAGCCCACTCATGACTATGAGAAGGTCAAAATATCAACATTGATAGGAATTCAGAAGACACTGATATAAAACTTCATGGATGACTTTGAGAGGTTCAAGATTTTAATAGAAGAAAGAAGACACTGCAGATGTGGGGAAAATAGTGAGAGAACTATAGTAACAATTAAAAACAGAGCCTGAAGTTGTAACTGAATTGCTGCAACCTCACTGTAGAACTTTCACTGATAAGGACTCTCTCATGAATTAGTAAAGTAAGCAGTTTCTTGAGATGGAATCTACTTTCATAAAGATGCTGTGAGCATTGTTAAAATGACAGAAAGTGATGTATAATATTACATAAACTTAGTTTATAAAGTGTTGGTAAAGTTTGAGTGCACTAGTTCAAATTGTGAGAAAAACTATTGCGAGCATAAAACGCTATTAAACAGTTTCACATACTACAGAGAAATGGTTCATGAAAGAAATAGTCAATGGATTTGGCAAACTTCATTTTCTTATTTTAAGAAATTGTCATGGTTACTCCCCAACCTTTAACAATCACCTCCCTGAGGAGTCAGCAGCCATAAAAATCAAGGCAAAATCTCCATCGACACAACTATTAAAACTCAGGGAAGGCTCACACATAATCATTAGCATTTTTATCACTTAGCATTTTTTTCTAATAAAGTAGTCCTAGTTAAGATATGTACTTTTTTAGGCATAATACTGGTGTACCCTATTGGCCACTGCAAATTATTTCTTAAATGGAACGTGCACATCAAAACAGAATACTTTGGGACCAGCACTTAGCATAATGGCTATGTCGCTGGACTCCCACGTAGGCGACCGCGGTTCGCGTCCAGGACCTGGTGGCTTAAGCTCACGCCGGGTGCATGTGAGTGCGTGCCCAAGATCCCGAGAGGAGAATGGAGGAGAAGGGATTGCGGCGTGGCTGTCCCCCCGGGGGGTGATTTCTTGCTTTCTATCTCTCTGTCTCTCTCTGTCTGTCTGGCGAGCACACGCGCCCTATAGCAAAATAAAAAAACTTCTCTAAAAAAAGAAAAAAAAAAAAAAAAACAGAATACTTTTATTGAGATTAGCTGTAAGATTTTGTACATTTAATTCTTATTTATGGCTTGTCATATAATACACTTACATGTTTCTATGTCTGGACACAACCAATGTTAAAACTGTCTTACGTTTTTTCCAGATACACTTTGTGCACATCCAAGATGTTATCTTTCTCTTGTGGTGTGCATTTCTCATAATAATTGAAAAGGCATATTTTTGATCTAATGACAGCTCAAAATGTAATTGTATAAAAGTTTTCTACTTTTAATATATTTAACTCATAAGAAAAAGAAGTATTATTTTATCTTTATCCTTTTAACATCAAATTTCATTGATTTGTTGGTTGTTTGTAACATTGACATTTGGTATTAAGAAAATTAGTTCTGTTTTACTCCAAAAATGAAAAAAATCTCAGCAGCAGCATGCAGCACAGGTTCATTTCCCACACACATAAAGATTGATGGGGGTCGGGAAGCCTCTTTCCATCTGGTAGTGACACCATCTGGAACAGGTGGCCTCCAAGGATACTGTGGCAGCAGAAGAGAAAGATGGAAGAAGACACTAGCTCTTAATAGCCGCAGTCCAGAAGTGACTAACACTTTCTCAGTTCACTGTCTTTTCTGCTTGCAAGTCTCAAAATTTACTGCAAGGCAAGCTGGGAGAAGTATAGGAAAGCAGGGGAAATTTAGTGAGCACAAACTGTCTCTGCAACATGTTTCCAATGCTAAATACCCTAAAAAACTCATTGTTTGATATTGACTGTAAACATCACTGGATCCCGAAGTATAATGTATGCAATACAAATGCACCCATGAATGGATCGTCACATATCAACTACACATACAACCAACACAGATCAAGAAACAGGACATTATTAGTTCCCCAGAACGCCCTTCATGCCCGTAGTCACTAGTCTCTTCCCTATACAGAATTCCTATTCCAATGTCAAATGCTATAATTTAACTGTGACAGTGTTGGAACTTATGTAAACAGAATTAAACAGTTTGCATATTTTTGTGAGAGAGTGTTTTTAGGTTAGGCAAGTGGATCACAGATACAAAATCCTAGTTGATATAGTGCAGATACAAAATAGAATTTACTGGGGGCCGGGGGGGGGGGGGAATCAACCAGAGAAGTGGACGAGTGCATACAGCCTTATAAAACCTTGTATTTTGGAAGCACAGTTGAGGCCTACATGTTCTGGATGCACTGTTGCCAAAATTTGATCAGGGAGAGCCCAGGGTTGGCCTGCAGCCTGGACATGTAACAAAAACCCTTAAGAAAAAACACATCACTTCATTTTTTTATAGGATTGCTGGAAATGGAGTAGGGAACATGGAGCTTCCCTAACAAGAACCACATGGAGGGTCCTCAGGCCCAGAATAGCACTATGCACTCTGAGTACAAGATCTGTATATACACCATGGGGGAAATGGTATACCATTTGAAGGAACAGCCCCAGTGTAAGAAATACTGAAATCAAGCACATTCTCTTCACATTTCTCAATCCAGGTAAATCAGTTTTCCTAAACAGCCAAAAAGAGGAAGGAAATAAACCTTCAGAGCTATCAACGTTTATCTGTCATTATGTTGCAAGTAAATGAGTTCATTTATGTTAATTATTGTGTAGTAGTCTACTGTATGACTATTCTAGACTATTTTAGTGGGCACTTAGGTAGTTTCTTCGATTTGGTTATAAAGTATGAAACGGCTCTGATCATTTTTGTAGATGACATATGGAGCAAGTGTGCACATTTTTAGGGGCTCTAAATCTAGTGTTTGGACTCATGGGTCACACAGGATGGGAATGTGTACCTTTAGGAGAGGATGCAAAACACTTGGTGTAGAAAGATGGGAAAGAATATCTGTGAATTTCTCAGACTGCATATACAAAATCCCATATTAATTAAAGTAATACATAAGAAGATACTAAATAGAACCCTTTTATTTTATTATGTTTTAGAAGATATCATTGAGTCAAAAATGTATTTTAGCATTTTACGCTCACACCTGCAGAGTATCAGTATTCCTATTATAATTTATGCTCATTAGCATTAGGTGTTTTTCCTCTAAACGTCCTTCCTCAGACCCTGCTGTTTCATACACACTGTATCTGGTATTTACATCCATTTACTGTGTTTCTATATACTTTAGTCAATCAGTTTCAGTCACAGAGTGCAGACATTCAGTATATATTAAGTGGGGACATACAATGTCTCTCCTTCAGTTCTTGTTTTTTTTTTTTTTTTCTTTTCCACTTGATTCTCCCTGTGGCCTCAGCCTACTAAGTAGTAGCATAAGCACATGTGCACTACTGAGGCCAGGCCAGGTCCAAATACCAACCTAAACCTTGCTTTTCATAACTGTGATTCTTTTTAGAATGTTTCATTTTCAATGTGCACAATATATTTGTTATCCATGCAACCTGTGTTTCTGTTTTAATTTTTCTCTTATTTTCTTGTTAGGACTTGTCTTTTCATTAGCCTGTTAATTATTAAGAATAAGTCAAATGTAAATATATATACATATATATATATACACACACACACATATAAATATACATATATACGCACACAAACATGCACACACATATGATAATCTTACATTATTTCAGAGAGAATGTATACTTAGCTTTAATTCTATTTCTGCTCTATTTTCTGCTAACAATTTTCCAAGTGTGCACTGATTGTAGTCACAATTTCCAACACTCCCAATTTTTGTCACTCTTCTTTAAAAGAATCTATAGTGAACCCACAGTACACAGAGCCCCCAAATACATGGCATGTCACTCTATATTTTATTAACTTCCTTTTAATTTTGGCCCCACAATACTTCATTGCCTTAACATCTCACAGATTATGTTAAAGAGTGTGTGTGTGTGTGTGTGTGTGTCTGTATTTATATCAATGTTTGTGTGTGTGTATGTGTCTGTGTGTGTGTGTATCTATATTAATCTATCTATTTCAAATTTTCTACTATTTTCTGTAGGGGACTTGGTCTCAATTAGTCTCTAAATATTCCAAAAGACATTCTGTATTCCAGGTAAGATTATGTGTGGTGCGAATTTCTTTTCCTAGTCCTGACTTCTCTTTCATTTTCTAAATAGAGACTTACTTGGATAGAAGTTTATAGTGTTAATATAATCCTTTATCATTACTAATTTTTTGTCTTATATCACAAATATTTACTTAACTGTGAAGATATCTTATTAAATTACTTTCTACAAGCTTTTTTAGTTTGCAGTTCACAATTACCACAACAATTCAGTTCAAATAAATTTTTGTGTTTTTTATTTTCTATTTGACTATTCAGATTCTCCTGTATATATTCAGATTCTTTCTATATATATATAACAGAGTTCTTGCTCCACTTATTAGCACTATCATTTTTCATAAAGCAAGTCTACATAAGTACATCCATAAGCATGTATTTATTCATGTGCACATAGCATACATATATGTGTGGGTCTTCAAATGTTTGTGGAAAATGGTATCATAAAAAATTGCTATGCCTTGATTTAAATTTTGAGGGGAACAAAATAACCGTACATTAATTTTGTATAGAGATCCATAGATATAGATTCCTTCTGTGTCTCTGTATTTACAAAAATCACACACTATTTTTGTTTCTCTATCTTTGCATTAAATTTTAATATAATGCATAGCAAGTTCTGTAACATGTTCATCATCAACTGTGTCTTGGCATTTCTTGTTTTTTGAGAGAGAAAATGAAGCACCCTTAATAGGGTCTCATTACGCCGTGATCTAGCCCCTTCTGTCAGCCGAGAATCTTGGGCTCACAAACCAAGCATGTTTCAGGTTGACCAAGCTAGGATTTGAACCCAGTTAGGCATGTGGCTTTCAGCACTGCAGTTCAGTATGCCACTAACTTTGACACGGAGGCTGGGCTATGTGACTTAAAAAAATAAAAAGCTTTTAAGATTATGTAATCATTTCTTCTGTGAGTGTGAGAGACAGAGAGAAACAAGAGAGATAGCACCTCTGACAGGGTTTTGATGCCACATTCCATGCCCAGCCTCAGCCAGCCCTACGTGCTTAGGACAGGTATGCCTGGCATACTCAGTGTGGTCTCTGGACATGAACCTGGGAACTTTCCATGTGGAGTTGTCTCTTAGAAGGTCACATTGTACTGACAAACCATTGCAGGATTTATTTGAGATACACAGTATATTTTTTTTAAAAAAATAACATTTCACTTTTTATATTTATCATAAGTGACACTCCACAATGTCATAAAGTTGAGACAAGGAAAATGTATTAAGGCAGTGGGAATAGGTACCATGGGTATTTTATCCTTTCTTGTGCGGTTTAATGGACAAAGTTTAGCTTAGTGTCATATATATCATTTCAATGCTGTAATGGAGCCATGCTTTTTGTGTCTAGGATCATAGTTGGTGATCAGATAATACCTGGGGTATCAATTTAGTGTCTATCAGTGAGATAGTCAGTCCTTCCCAGAGCCATGTAGCAAACAGGGAGCTGCCTTATAAACAAAAAACAGTTCACGATAAAATAGATCATGGCATGTGTACAAAATTCTAGTTGTTGACCCTGGAATCTTATTTCGGGGGTTATCAGAGGTTGCATAGAACACCTCTTTCTGCAACATAGCACATGTGAAAGAACTAGCACTGAAGCTAGGACAGTGGGAAAAGGTTTGGTTTGTGTTTGTGTTTTAGTTTTTTCCTTCTCAGAGCAACTTTTAAAACTGGCAGCTTTACAGATTATTCCAAATGTGATATATATTGCCATCAAAATCCACAAAGGCCTATTTTTTCACGGTGGGCAGCCCAAGATTCATCAAGTTGTCTCTCACTTAGAAGTAATATTGCAACATAGTAGAAAACACTGGAGCCTTGGCAACTTAATTAATGTGTCCAACTGCTGTAGTTTCTTGGGGATTATCTCTTATCCTCAGTCAGACATGTATTTCAATAGGGCATTGAAAGATACATTCTGAAGCAGGGACATGAGGGTGCAGGGGTGATCGGGCCCAGCACTTGCAGCAGGACAAGGGTTCTTACCTCATGCTCCTGGAGAATTAGAGATACAGGAACAAGGAGATAGCAAGCAGAATTTATTAAAGGAGAGGGAAGGAAGAACAGATCTCTCAAGCAGGGAGTGGGTCCTGGAAAAGTGGGTTGCCAAAGAACTGAGGTGAGGGCTTTGTTCTCGGTCAGAGGGACTTTGTTTGGCTTCTGTTTTTTATTTAAGCTTGTTTAGTCTCTGAGAAGCTAACTTCATGTAAGAAGAGAGACGTAATGTGCAGACTGGCTACCATATTGAGGAAAAATGCCAGCTCGTTGACAAGCTTACTGCTTGCCAAAAGTCGTCTGTAGAGTGGATGCTTTTATTGGATGGGAAAGTTGAGCTGCATTGTGTAAAATTCTTGTTCTTTGGAGCTAAATCTCTAAGATTAGAGATCTTCCTTGAGTTACAGATTAAAAATCACAAACCCTGGTAAAGTAGGAAAAGAGAAGTTTTAACAGGAAAGTGAGAGGACTAGCGAATGGTGCTGGTGGTTAAGGTGCTGCTCCCATGTGACCAACCATAGTACCAGCAGCTTAAAGATCTCGCCAGACCCATGTGCTCCTGTGCCCAGAACCCCAAGAGGAGAATGGAAGAGAGGGGATCGAGGTATGGCCATCCCCCTAATGATTTCTCATTTTCTCTCTCTCTATCTCTCTGGCAAACACACACACCTTATGGTAAATAAATAAATAAATAAATAAATATTAAAAATATAAATAAATAAAAAAAAATAAAATTTGAAAAAAATTGGAAAGAGGATTTTTAACAGAAAAGTATACCCCTCTGCCTGAAGTGGGCAGCTACCAGAGAAGGAAGACTGCACTGGGCATGGGGTGAGGTGTAATTTTTATTCTAAGAGTTGGTAATGAATATTTAGCAGGGAAAAGTCTTTCATAACATTAGGGTTCCTTGACTTCGCAAGATTTTTCCTGTGCTTGCGCATTTCTCTCACAGGCGAGGAATTTAATTATCTAATTACACATGCCCAGTGTGGTCTTTGAAAGAATGAGCATCCGTATCTAGATGAACTGCTCAATTAATTTATTGCCCCAGTGAGAATCAGGATGTTGACTTGAGGTCCCATCCCAGTGGTGAATTTCTGTGTGTATATTTGGGATGGTAGAAGGGAAGAAAACAACCTTCTGAGCACAAGGACTTGAGTAGGGGGAAGGAATTCTTCAAGTGGTTGTGATTGATGGCGGAGATGTCCTTCTGCTGTCATCCTGGGGCTGCCTCCTTGTTTCTAGCTAACTGCCTACCACAATAGCACCACCGTCTTGAAATTTGTTTCTGACATGTCAGGAGGGTCTCCTGATCCTGCAGATGCAAGAGTAAATTATCATTTGAGGTCTTTTGCTCTTTTGCTTAGCTGTCATTATTTCAAGCAAGCTGTAAGAAGTTCTGGCTGTAAGTAATTCTCTGTAAACAAGCAGTGAGAGCTGATACTTGATTTCTAGAGAGCAGTGAATGTTTGTATTAAAAGCATGACTAGAGTGACTCCATCTTATAAGTTGGATCTCTTAATATATGTGTGTCCATTTCCTATCACAGTGACTTCTTTGGGGTCCCCTGCCCTATTTACCCACTCACTAGGTCTAATTCCTGTCTCATTCCTACTTCCTGTTCCCTGGGAATTAGCATAATCTCATCAGCAAAATGGACCTACATGATGTTCAGTGTGATATCCTGATAATGCAGCTCCCTTTGGAATATGGTATTAACAGACAGCAAACTTGGTCTCCCCTTAAGGCAAATACAGAAAGTTAGAGTGTGTCCTTACTATAGGAAAAGAAAGCACTCATATTCTTTGTTAATAATGAGTAAACAAAGATTTGGGGAGTGCATCAGAAACTACTGAGAACATCCCTATCTGCAACATATCATATATCTGAGCTACTGGGTCAACTGCATCATGTACAACGTGTGGTAGAATAACTAGCACCTGGACCGGCAGTTAGCGTAATGGCTATGCCGCTGTACTCCCACATAGTCAACCGCGGTTCGCATCCCGGACCTGGTGGCTTAAAACTCACACCGGGCGCATGTGCGTGCGTGCCCAAGATCCCGAGAGGAGAATGGAGGAGAAGGGATTGCGGCGTGGCCATCCCCCCTGGGGGGTGATTTCTCGCTTTCTGTCTCTATGTCTCTCTCTGTCTGTCTGGCGAGCACATGCGCCCTATAGAGAAAAAAACCTCTCCAAAAAAAAAAAAAAAAAAGAATAACTAGCACCAAAGGAAGAACAGGTGAAAAAGTATTTGGGGAGAAACTTCAAGTTTCTGGCTGCCAGTTTTAGAAATATCAATCCAGTTCTGAGTTTTGTGATCCTCAGAAAATACTGTTGTTTTCTTTTTTAACCATATTATCACATTAACATCCTAATTTTTTAAAATTATGATTCTTACATTTACTATCAGTTCATGGTTACTATCCATCTTGAGAAATAAAATAAAGATCACTACAATGGAAAGAAATCTATTTTTACCTCAGCTGGCAGGGAATATTGGTAATATGCATCATATAAGCAGAATCTATAATTCAAAATAAGATAAAGTGAAACTAAAATGCTCTTGATGGCTTCATCAGCAAAACATAATTGAAAGATTGCATTATGAGTTGCATTTAGCCTATATAAATTCAGGCATTCCCTGTTCTTGGGTCCTGAATATTTTGTCAACTGACAAAATTTCCCTGAGGTGTATAAAGAATTAGTACTAATTTTTCAGCGAAGTGTTACATTCCTGTGTGCAGAAATTACATGACCTATAAAACCTGTTTCACCTGCAATATTAGGACTTATGATTGAATAAGAAAATAAAAGGAAATTGTTAGAAAGAAGACTTGTTACAGCTTGCCCTTATAATAATCTTTATTATTAATTGATGTTATCACATTAGTTTTCATGTGAATGTTAAATATTCATGAATTCAGAGAATATGAAAGTGCATACATTTTTATTCAATGGCTTTTTTATTATTTTATTTATTTACTTAATTTTACCAGACAGGAAGAGAGTGAGTAAGAGAGAGAGAAAGAGAGAGTAAGAGAGAGAGAGAGAGAGAGAGAGAGAGAGAAAGTGAGAAAGTAAGTGGCCAGTCCTGAGACTTGAACCATGGTCATCCATTTGGGAGTCCAGGACCCCTAACCACCATGCAATTTGCCAGCCCCTTTAATTCAATTGCTTTTATAAATGTAAAACTATATAGCTTCTTACATAATTGGAATTTAAAACCAAAATTTATTTTAGTATTCTCATTTTTTTTTTTTTTTTTGAGAGGTTTCTGCCATAGGGCGTGCGCGCTCACCAGACAGACACAGGGGGGATGGCCATGCCACAATCCCTTCTCCTCCATTCTCCTCTCGGGATCATGGGCACGCACGCACATGCACCCGTCAAGAGTTTTAAGCCACCGGGTCCAGGACACGAACCACAGTTGACTACATGGGAGTCCAGCGACATAGCCAT
Source organism: Tupaia tana (assembly GCA_026018925.1). Classification (NCBI taxonomy): domain Eukaryota; kingdom Metazoa; phylum Chordata; class Mammalia; order Scandentia; family Tupaiidae; genus Tupaia; species Tupaia tana. The sequence goes on along the minus strand of JAKSZU010000001.1, from coordinate 171,426,071 downwards.
TACGCTAACTGCTGGTACCTCATTTTGTTTTTCTAAGGATATTAATATCACCAGAGTTATCAGAAATAATTTTTTTTTGGGGGGGAGATGGTTTTTGCTATAGGACTCATGTGCTCACCAGAAAGAGAGAGACAGAGCCTAGCACCAAAGCAAGAACAAGTGAAAAAGTGTTTGGGGAGAGACAGACACTTTAAATTTCTGACTGACAGTTTTAGAAATATCCATCTTTTTAAAAAGAAAGCAAGAAATAACCCCCCCCCCCCCAGGAGGGATGGCCATGCTGCAATTCCTTCTCCTTCATTCTCCTTTCGGGATCTTGGGCATGCACGCACACGTGCCCGGCGTGAGTTCAAGCCACAGGTCCGGGATTCGAACTGCAGTCAGCTGCATGGGAGTCCAGTGACATAGCCATTATGCCAACTGCCAGTCCCTGGAAGTAAATATTTTAAGTTAAATCTTTACTGATTTTGGAATACTAATATAAACAAGTGTCTCAATGCTTTGGCAACTTTAATTAAAAGTAAATACATAACTTTTTACTATTTAAATACATGTAAGAATAGAGTGGCTATTTATACCACACTTCAGCAATAATGTTTTCCTTAAAGTATAATAAATTTCTACCATAGTATCACATTTTATAATGTCAATCTCATTATAATTCTTTTTTTTAAGAATAAAAGATTATAAAGAGAATTGAACAGTGGATAACAATCTGGTTATCTTGGTGGCTTAGAAAAGATCATCACCTCAGAATCTTAATTATCAAGATTTAAAAACATACTAATTCAATACCTTAAAATATTCTCTGACTTTCTCAAAGGTGTTTCATTTATTTCTTTCCATTGTACTTAGCACTCAAGTATTTCAGCATAGCTAAAAATTAAACAGAAATTATTTCTTCCTTCTCTCCCTCTCTTCTTTTCTCCTTTGTTTCCTTTTTTTCTTTTTTCTCTCTGTCTCTTATTCATTTTTTTTTTCCCATTTGATGCTAGATTTCAGAGAAAGAATTTAAAGAAGGTCTCATACTAAAATATCTTTTGTCCTATAAAACTAAGAGCAACTCTTATTTTAATTTACTGTTTGGTAAGAGTCTGCTTTCTAGTATGGTTATAAAATCTACAGCTAATTGCAAACTGTAAGAAGAGACTGCATTGAAGCTGTTTTACTTCAGTAATACACATGTATTTTTCTTGAAGCTCTGTTCTGGGCTCTTGTCACATAAAATTTTTCTTTAAAAACTAGATGAACCATTATAAATTGGACATAATTAAAAATAAGCAGAGGATAAAGAGAAAATCAGTATTATCACAAAACAAAGGTAAAAACTCAATTTTAACAGAGAGGAGAGAAAAAATAACCTGAAGATCATTTGGGAACAGCAAGTCCTAGTTTATATAGTACAGTGAGATATTAGCTGTTAGCTAGAAAAGAGCCCATCCCAATTAGTCTACTCTTAGCAAGCCCATTAGAGATATCAACAAAAAAATAGTCTAGATACTATCAATTCTCCCAAGCACTTGAACATTTATATGTACAACTGTGTTTTTTAATATTGCCAATTTCTTTCCATTGACGTTTTCACTTTACTTAAGATGTACCTTTCCAGTGTAAGTTTAATGCTTTATGCTATTTTATCCCTTCCATGAACCAGAGCGTAGCCACGTGACATTACAAACTTGCTAGGTTGCTATCATGGCTACAAGGTCACTAAGAGTTGCTAAGTTGATATGGGGACAGGGCTACAAGGTCACCACAGGCTGCACGCATGTACTTAAATTCTAAACATGTCCCGTTATCTTCCTTTGTTCTAGAAGGCTTCCCTACTATATCCTGTTAGAGAAAATGCAAATACATTGGAATTATATTGCTCACATTTGTATCTACATATGTGTGTGTATATAATATTGCATTTATATTGTAATTATAAACCCCCAGCATATCACATCACGACATATTTTACATAAATTAGAGCTTTTAGTAGAAAGTACAAATAAGATTTATAAGTCAATTTGGATAATCTATGTTAGCTGTGTAAGACATTTTACAACTACATGAGTTAATAGAAAATATTTCATTAATATTTATTTTCAACATTTGATTTATTTTAATGTTAATTTTCAGAGATTTATCCCCTCACCTAAAACCCATGACATATTCTGTACTACGATACTTTGGATTTTACTGATGCAAAGCATTAATATTACCCTTTGAAAAATCTCGGGCCTGTCAAGTGGTGTGGTGGTTGAGGTGGCTGGAGTCCACATGGCCAGTTGCTCTGCGTCAGCACAGACTCAGAGGTTTGAAAGGTCAATCAGGAGCCTGTGTGTATGTGCCGCAAATCCTGAGAGGACAATGGAGGAGTAGAGATCGCAAAGTGGCCATTTCCCTGGAAGGGGGGTTGCTTTGTCATTTTCCTTCTCTCTCTCTCTCTCTCTCCCCGCCCCCTTTGGCAAGTGCATAAGCCCTATAGAAAAAAATAAATAAATATAGTTCTTTTAAAAAGGTGAATTTAGTAACACCTCCCAGTACATATCCTTGAGAAACTGAATCCAGGCCTGACCCATGACATGGTAGTTAAGGCATCTGGTTCTCACATGGGTGACTGCACAGTTTGACTCCTAGATCCAATGGCTTGAAAAACGTATTACATGTGCTTGGGAGCCCAAAATTCAGAAAGAAGGGAGAAATGGAGCAAAAGGGATTATAGCGTGGGCATTCTCCATAGAGGGGTGCTTTTTCACTTTTTTTTTTCTCTCTCTCTCTCTGGGAAGTGATATTCCTTCTGTTTGTTTGTTTGTTTGTTCGTTTTGACTTGGTTTATTATTTTTAATTGTATTCAAAATTAGACCAGTTTTTTTAAATTTTTTTGAGAGGTTTTCACTATAGGGCGCATGCGCTCGCCAGACAGACAGAGAGAATCAGAGAGATAGAAAGCAAGAAATCACCCCCCCCCCCCAGGGGAGATGGCCATGCTGCAATCCCTTCTCCTCCATTCTCCTCTCAGGATCTTGAGCATGCACACACACCTGGTATGAGTTTAAGCCACTGGGTCCAGGACTTGAACTGCGGTCGACTACATGGGAGTTCAGCAGCATAACCACTACACCAACTGCTGGTCCTGATATGAAGCCTTTTAATAGGATGTATTTATTTTTACTGAGAGAGAGAGAGAGAAAGACAAAGTGGAAGCAGGGACTCATCATGTCATAATTGTCCTACCAAATCTTTCAATTAGGATCAGGCAGGCACACTCGGAGAGTTTCAGATCAACCAGAGATATGAACTTAGATCTTCCACGTAGCTCCAGCATTACAAAGCTTCATCCCACCATCTGTGTCACTGTGGATGGACCAGAGGCAGTTTCTGGAGTCTCATTATAGAGGCTCAAGGTATGGCAGATGTTTAAGGTGGGAACTTGCCAATTTAAGGTGAGCGCATTTGACACAGAGGCTGTACCTATGTGACTTAAAAACAAACAAACAAAAAACAAACAAAAAAAACTTTTAAGATTATGTATTTATGTCTTCCATGAATGTGGGAGACATTTGAAACAAATGGCATGCACATTGCTGATTTTATGCTAGTGGTAAGGATTGAGAATAGAACCAACCATTCCTTTCCATTTCTTGCATGGTACACTGTGGACCCAATTCTTTGGGACTGGCATGGTTTTTACTAGACAGAGGACAGCAATTATTGTGGCTATCTTCACAGAGCAACAGAAGCTGTGGGAGCAAAGCAGTTCACTATTGGGAAGCAAATATTTGAAGAAAAACTGAAACAAAATGACCTGGCATCCTCAAGTTGCACACAAAAATAATTGAGGAAAGTTTACCAGTAACATCGCTAAGGGGGATAGCCAGCATGGTGACTAAGGTGACTGGATCCCACATGACTAATTGTGTGGCTTGACTGCTGGACCCAGTGGCTAGATAAAGATGCCTGGTGTGTTTGGTGGTGTACCTTCAAGTGTGAAACAAGGGAGAAGTGACTGTGCTGTGATTGACCGTTCTCCTGGCCTTTGGATAGATACCCAGGAGTGGGATTGCTGGGTCATATGGTAGTTTTATTTGTAGATCTTTAAGAATATATTAATAATGTTTTTAAATTAAATTTGAATTAATAAGGAAAAATAACGAAACATTATTAAGAAATCAACACCAGACTGATTAATATCTCATTGTCTTTCTGTAGGAGAGCTGAGAAGGAACCAAGTAATTCCATGGTGGTATGGCATAAGAGACTTGATGGTTTCCTTCCCATGGGTTAACTGAATTTGCTTTACTGTTTAACTTGTAGCATAAAACTTAATCATACCTATGCCTACGTGAAATTTTCACAGAAGCCAGGCCTGGGGACCACAACCAGAGAGCAGATGTCTCTAAGAAATCAGAGGAAAGAGACACTGACCTTGAGGGCAAAATGACCCTATGCAGAACAGCGTCAATGCAAACAAGTCTCCATGAAGCTGTGCAGAACACAGAGCTCCCCCGCCCACTGCTTCCCACTTTCTGTGTCTTCTTTCCCTTTAAAAGCCAATGTCCCAGCCTGAGACTTTATAAAAATGATTTTTAAACAACAATTTACATCTTCCCAGGTCACCATTTCCTGAATCAAGTTATTGGTCTTTAGAGGGGTGGGCAGCCAATCTTGCGCTCTGTTTCCAGGCTGTATCCGTGCCCACTTTGATCACCTTTTCCGAGACCACTTAATGGTTTTCTATTGTTATTTGCATGGATTGTAAAAAGTATTATGTCTTCTCCAGTTTTCCAAAAGTGAAACTCTATGTACTACAGCTAATACTTGAATTGTATTTTTCACTTCCCCCTTAGTTTCATGAGGGTTTGAATATTGATACTTCTGTCAATAAGTAAGTCTAGTAAAATGGGATATTTTCTCTGTTTTGAAGGAAAGGGTAGGGTTTAGTATAATTTGTATTATTCTTCTTTAAAACTTATCAACGAATCAGTCATGTAACGTACTTGATCATAACTCAGAAATGAATTTTTTGAACTACCTTAAAGCATTACGTATCTTGGAGAAGAAAGTAATCAGAATACATATTTAGGTAGAATATACTAATATTCATGCCTAGCTTCCTATCCTTTTTCTAATGTAAATAAAATTATAGTCAATAAATATGGATGAGCAGAGAATTTGCAGTATTTACCTAATTCAACAGATTTATATGTCTAGTCTCTTAGTTTAGAAGAATGTAGGTTATAGTTATTTATTTACACAAGAAAGAAAGAGAGATGGAGAGAGAGACAGACAGACAGCTAGGCACTGCCAATAGGGCCCTTACACCAATACCCACCCCAAGTCTCTCGGGCCTGGATTGTGGGCATGTGCCCAGTGCCAATGTGATGACAAAAGTTAATGGACACAAACCCAGGACCTTTCCCATGGGTGTTCAGGTTACTGCCTGATCTTGGAATGTGCTCTTTATGTGCATTTTAGTTAAGTCTTAAATATGTATATATATTTATGCATGTATATATGTATACTTACACACACGCACACACACACACACACACACACACACACATTCGTCCTCACTGTTTCGCTTTTTGGTTTCTTTTCTTTTATAGTAAGTTTGTATTTTTGAAACTAAAATACAATATGAAATAGAATAAATTGAAATGCAATTTTTCTCCGGAATTCAATAGCAATCTAAAAAGATTCTTAAGGGACACTGTCAACATAATTGTATATTTAAAAATTTTCTGCCTTCATTCACTCATCAAGTGTTTATTGGATACCTCTGAATCCAACATACTGTGCTAAGCACATGGGGTACACAAAGATAAATTAACCAGTATTCAAAACCTCAAAAAGTTCAGATAAATAAGCTGAATAGGTCACAAAATCACTATAATAAAATGTGCTATGCAACATGCTATGAAAACCCACAGGGAGGAGTTATTCACTCAATAGTAGCCAAGGCAGTAGTTTATAGGAGAGCAATACTGAGATGAAACTTGAAGGATGATTAAGAGATGACTAGGCAGGATGGAAGGCAAAGGAGCATTCCTGGTGCACAGAGTTGCAGGTGTTTCTTTGAGAAGGTGGGTGGATTATTTGAGAGATACTGATTCCCTAGGGGAACAGGTGTGTGAACAAATGGAGGGAATTATGTCAGCAAAGAAACATTCATTCAGGGATTGTCAAAGGTCTACATGTCTTAGATAGGTTATATTCATGAAATTTGTTATCTTCTAAAATAAATTTACTCATGTTGGTCTTTCCTGTCCTCATTAAATTTTCTCTTAAACTTGTTAACTTTCAAGACCTCTCAAACCCTATATACTACTTGAAAATCGATCTCTTCAAATAGATAAAATATTTTTTTTTATTATATCAATTCTGTCATATTTAATTTATATTTTATTGCTCCCATAACATAGTCACTTGTTTTTATAATTTCTGTAACAGGTAATATGATTATTCTACATGGCTATATAGTCTGAGGGGAAATAGCCAGAGCATTGAACCTTATAGGTACTCAGTCAATGTCCCGAAAGTGAAGCAATTCTCACAGTTCAAAAGCCACGGTCACACAGGCAATTTTGCAAAGGAGCACAAATTAAAATGCCTATGTCATGATAATCATGCTTCATTGTTTTATTTTCACACCCTTGCCTCTTTCACTTGTTTTTTTCTCCATTGCGTTTCTATCCACTTGCTTCTTAATGTGACTATCTGCTGCTCAGAGGTTTTCTTGTTATTGTTTTTAAGATTTTTGCCATAGGGCACATATGCTTTCTGGAAAAAGACAGAGAGAAGGAAAGTGAAAAATTACCACCCACAACCTCCCAAAGGGAGATAGCCACACATCAATCCCTCTCCTCCATTCTCCTCCTGGGATATTGGATGTGCACTCATGTGTGCCTGGTCTGAGGTTCAAGCTGCTGGGTCAGGGATTCGAACAATGGTTGACCATGTGGGAGTCCAGCACCTTAACCACCATTCCCTTGCTGGCCTCTGTGGTATGCTTTCTATCAAGCTTTGAAGCTTAAGTTTCCAAACCTTTCAGTTACATAGCCCCTTTCCAGGCACAGAGGGGTGTTCCAGCAATGTACTCTCATAGTCATATATTTTTATAAAATTTTAACAATAAGATAATAATTTCAATCAGCTAATGCTGCTTCTTTGCACTTTGGTTTTCCCTGTCACTCTTTTTTTTCTGAACTTTGTGTCCTATATTTATGTGATTCACATTCTTTCCTGGTTTAGTTAAATTATTGCAAACATTCAAGACTAGGAATGGTTTTCAGAAATACTCCTAGCATTTATTAGTCCAACTCCTTAGCTATCCTAAAGAGAAGATGCCAAAAGAGAGGCCATATAACTAGGAGTAGAATGTCCTTCAGGGTCCAACACTGTAAATGTGCACTTAATGGCTACTTTGTAAAAAGAAAAAGAAAATAAAAACTTGAAAGGCATTAAATTATTTTAAAAAAATTTTTTTTAATTTAGTTTGACCAGAGAAGGACAGAGTGAGAGAGAGAGAGAAAGCGAGAAAGCAGGCCACCAGGTCTGGGACTTGAACCACAGTCCAGCACCCTTAACCATCATGCCACCTGCCAGCCCCAAGGCATTAAATGCTTAATGCATATGTTAAACTTTCTCTAATTTAGCAGAAATGCCAAAACTTTACCAGAAAACTTTTAAAGACATTTGTTTTCTGTTATAATAATGAAGAATATTCTTTTTTAGATTTCATTCCCTCATCAGCATTTTCATAGCTATAATATACCCTTCTGTTAGTTACAAAATGTCTGTTATAATCTTATTGTGAACATGTGTTTATAATGTATTCCATTTTGAGTCCCATTATATTAGAGAAAATTAAGATAAATGAAGTGTGCCCTGAAATAGAATATTCTGAAAAAATAAGTTCTATTTTATCTATTTTTTTGAAAATGTGAAACTCCTATTCATTAACCTGAAAACATTTTTCTCTAACCTTTTCAAGTACAACTCATGCAAAACTCTAAAAAGATACTATAGTAAGCTCAAACCCTTAGCAGATTCTCATCAGTATCTAACTTCCTATGCTTCCAGTTTGACTCTTTTTTTGCAACATATTTCAAACCTTTTGATTAATTATGATTGATTACAAATATGTAAAAGTATATTGATACAGGCAGAAACAAAAATATTTACAAGGATAAAAATAGTGACCACTGTAAATAAGCTGAAACATTAAAATAATTGTACATTTAATTGTTCTAAAATATTTTTATTTTTAGATTGATTTTACCTCAGTAGGAGTTATATTGTTATGTATTTTAATCAACCATTTAATATTACATATTCTTTTTTTTTTTTTTTTTAGAGAGAGAGAGATTTTTGCTATAGGGCACATGAGCTCACTTGAGAAACAGAGAGAGACAGAGAGACAGAAAGCAAGAAAACACACTCGCCCCCCCCCCCCCCGGGAGATGGCCATGCCACAATCCCTCCTCCTCCATTGTCCTCTTGGGTTTTGGGATATGTATGCACACATGCCCGACATGAGTTTAAGCCACCAGGTCAAGGACTCAAACCACAGTCAACTACATGGAAGTCCAGTGACATAACCATTATCCCAGCTGCTGGTCCCAAACATTCATTTGATAATTCGGCAATAGAAACAATAGCAATTGACAAACTGGACAAAATTTCTGCTAATTTTAAGAATTAGGAGAAAAAATAAAATATTAACTTTCTTATGAAGCTCACCTTCAAGTAGAGTAGTCAGTAATAATTATTACATTATGAACCACACCACAACCAAATATATAAATGTGTTCTACTCACAATCAAAAGATATCAACTCTGTGGTTTCACCTACAGAAGGATGCAAGGTTGGGATTAAAGAATGATAGTGGGGACCAGGCGATGGTGTAATGATTATTTTGCTGGACTCTCATACAGTTAATTGCAGTTCGAGTCCCAGATCTGGTACCTTAAAACTCATGCCAGGTACATGTGCATGTATGTTCAAGATCCTGAAGGAAGAATGAAGAAGAAGGGATTGCAGCATGGCCATGGCCCCTGGGGTTGGGGTGATTTCTCGCTTTCTCTCTCTCTGTCTCTTTCTGTTTCTCTGGGAAGAGCACATACTCTATAGCAAAAAAACTATCTTAAAAAAAAAAAAAAAAGAATGTGACTGACTACTCAGACAACTTAAAGTAAAACAGGGAATATGAGGCAGAGAGACTAACACAAGCACTGTATTGAGATAGAACACTGCCCTCACTGAAACTTTCTTCAATAAATGAGAACTACAAATTACTAATTTACAATCATAAATAAAATATGACGAGTCAAGCTACATTTATAAAGTTGCTTGGCACATTTAGAATGATTTAAAAAGTGTTGTCAAGTGAATTATTCACAATATATTTATGCTTGCCTAGGAACTGAGTGTTCATAGGAGTCAATATCTTTGCCCCTGGAAAAAGTACTGAGGTCAGAATTGTCAAATTTTAGTGCTCACCCTCCATTTCCTACCATAAACTGATAATGGGACCTCTGTTCTTATATTCCTTCAAATTCCTAAAATTTTATCCTCTCTAGAGGTTTTCATCCAACAAGCTAGTGTTGCAGATTTATAGTCCCTAACTACCAGATTGGCCATCTTCAGATTCATCCACCCCATTCTGCTGAACAGCATTTCAATAATGAAGATGAAGAAGAGAGATAGAGAAATATAGCTAGTGAGTAAGAAAGACAAGGATAGATCAAATTGTCTGTAACTGGACTATCAGAAACACTGCATTACTATTTTAAGATAGAATTATTTAATAAATAGTTCTTGTGCATATTTGTCTTAAAATAAATGAACTATACAGAAAATAAATGAAAGTAAAAGCTGGTTCTTTGAAAAGATAAACAAAATTGATACACCACTAGCGAGACTTACTAAGAAGAAGAGAGAAAGGAACCAGGTGAATCAGATCTGCAATGAAGCTGGCAAAATAACAACAGACATAGTAGAAATACAAAACATTATTAGAGGATACTATGCACTTCTGTATGCCAAGAAACAAGACAATTTGGATGAGATGGACAAATTTCTGGGCACATATAATCTACCAAGATTGAGCCAGGAGGATATAGAAGGTCTGAATAGGCCCATAACGAGCCAGGAGATTGAATCAGTAATAAATAACCTCCCAACAAAGAAAAGTCCTAGCCGTGATAGATTCACCTCTGAATTTTACAAAACTTCCTTTTCTTATTTTATTGAGAGGTTTTATGCTATAGGGTGTGTGCGCTCACTGGAAAGAAAGAGAAAGACAGAGAGACAGAAAGCGAGAAATCACCTGCCAGGGGGGATGGCTACTCCACAATCCCTTCTCCTCCCTTCTCTCGGGATCTTGGGCATGCATGCACATGCGCCCGGCGTGAGTTTTAAGCCACCGGGTCCAGGACGCGAACCACGGTCGACTACGTGGGAGTCCAGCGACATAGCCATTACGCTAACTGCTGGTTCCCCATTTCATTTTCTTGTAAACGTACAATCACATTATTATTTGGCTTACAAAATGGATATTTCAACAGGTGAACATTTCTCGCTAGTATAGTTGATAAAACTACAAGATATCTTCAACAGATAATACCACATTTCTTTGTAACATTAATGCTTTGCCTCTCTATTTTTCTTCTAAATGTCCTTCCTCAGACCCTCCTCTTTTCACACACACTATATCTGGTATTTCCATCTATATACTGTTTCTATATCCTTTAGTCAATTAGTTTCAGTCATAGAGTGCAGACACTTAGTATATATTAAGTAGGGACACACAATGCCTCTCCTTCATAGTCTGGCTTGCTTCACTCAGCAGTAAATCTCCCATATTCATTCACTTCATTTCAAAAAAAAAAAAAAAAAAAAAAAGCCAGCATTTTGTTATTTTTTATGGCTGAATAGTATTCCATTGAGTATATCTGCCACAGTTTTTCTATCCATTCATCTGTTTGTGGGCATTTGGGTTGTTTCCATGACTTAACAATTGTGAATAGTGCTGCAATAAACATCGATGTGCAAGCACTTTTCCGATTAAGTATTCTTCTGTCCTTTGGGTAGATATCAAGGAGTGGGATTGCTGGATCATATGATAGTTCTATTGGTAGATTTTTGAGGAATCTCCAAATTGTTCTCCACAGTAGCTGGACCAATTTACATTCCCACCAGCAGTGTAAGAGAGTTCCCCTTTCACCATACCCCTGCCAGCACTTATCTTTTTTTTGTTTTTTAAATCTTAGTCATTCTGACTGGGGTTAGGTGGTATCTCATTGTTGTTTTGATCTGCATTTCCCTTACAATGAGGCATGTTGAGCATTTTTTTCATATGCCTTTTAGCTATTTGTGTGTCATCTTTAGAGAGTTTTTTTTTTTTTTAACTCATTCTCCCATCTTTTAATAGGATTGATTGTCTTTTTTTCAGAACATCTGCTTGAGTTCCTTGTGAATTGTGGTTATCAGTCCCTTATCTGATGCATAATTTATAAAACTATTTTCCCATTCTGAGGGCTGTCTATTCACACTAATTACTGTGTCTTCTGCCATGCAGAAACTTCTAAGTCTCATGCAATCCCATTTTTCTATTTTGGGGATTATCAACTGTGCTTTGGGGTTTTATTTAAGAAGTCTTTGCCTACCCCAATGTCTCCCAGAGTTTCCCCAGTGTTTTCCAGGAGCAGTTTTATAGTTTGAGGTCTTAGATTAAGATCTTTGATCCACCTTGACTTGATATTTGTCAGAGGTGAAAGGTAAGGGTTCAGATTCATCTTTCTGCAGGTGGAAATCCAGTTTTCCTAGCACCATTTGCACTGGATTGACTGGTACCCCTTGTCAAAACTCAGTTGACTGTATGTTTGGGAATTTATTTCTAAGGACTCTATTCTGTTCCATTCGTTCACGTGTCTGTTTCTGTGCCAGTACCATGCTGTTTTGATTAACACAGCTTTGTAGTATATTTTTGGGTCAGGGAGTGAGATGCCACCCACTCCACCCTTCTTGTGCAGAATTGCTTGGGCAGTACAGGCTCTTTTATGATTCCAGACAAACTTTATGATTGTCTTTCCTAGATCTATGAAGAACGTGTCTGGTACTTTGATTGGCATTACATTAAATATGTTGATTAATTTGGGTAAATTGTCATTTTGATTATATTAATTCTTCCAATCCAGGAACATGGGATATCCTTCCACTTTTTTGTAATTTTCAATATATATTTTTTTTTATCTTCTCATAGTTTTCCTTGTAGAGGTCTTTAACTTCTTTGGTTAGATTTATTCCTATGTATCTTATACTTTTTGTGGCTATGGTAAATGGAACAAGTTTTTTTCAGTTCTATCTCAGTCTGCCTGTTTTTTGTATGTAGAAATGCTATACATTTCTGGATATTAATTTTGTATCCTGCAAATTTACTGTATTCATGTATTACTTACAGAAATTTGTTCATGGAAAGCATTGAGTCTTCTATGTATACAATCATGTCATCTGCAAATAGAGAGAGTTTCACCTTTTCTTTTTCTATTTGAATGCCTTTTATTTTTTCTTCTTTTCTGATTGCATTGGTGAGGACTTCCAGTACTATATTGAAAAAGAGTGGAGAAAGTGAGCATCCTTGTCTTGTACCCATTTTTAGGCCCTTCTATGCCAATTTTGCTGAGAGTTTTGATCATGAAGGGATATTGTATCTTATCAAATGATTTTTCTGCATTAATTAATATGACCATACGGTTTTTATCTTTCTTCCTGTTAATATGATGTATTACATTTATGTTTTTGTGTATGTTGAACCAACCTTGCATTTTTGGAATAAAGCCTACCTGATCATGATGTATAATCTTTTTTATAAGTTGTTGGATATGATTTTCTAGTATCTTGTTGAGAATCTTTGCATCTATATTCATCAGGGATATTGGTCAATAGTTTTTCTTCCTTGTCCTGTCCTTATCTGTTGTAAGAATAAGAGTGATAGAGGCTTCATAGAATGAATTAAGGAGAGATTCACCCTTTTGAATCTTTAGAAATAACTTGAGCAGAATTGGGGTTAACTCTTCTTTGAAAGTTTTGTAGAATTCATGGGACCACCAGTTAGTGTAATGGCTATGTCGCTGGACTCCCTTGTAGTCAACCACTATTTGAGTCCTGGACCCAGTGGCTTAAACTAACACCAGGCGCATGTGCGCACATGCCCAAGATTCCAAGATCTCTGTCTCTCTCTGTCTGTCTGGCGAGCGCACAAGCCCTATAGCGAAAATCTCTCCAAAAAAAAAAAAAAAAAGAAAATGAAATGAAAAAATTATAAAAAAGAAAAAAGAAAAAAAAAGAAAAAAGCAGGAGAACAGATACTTAAGGCAAAATATAAGCTTTGATAAGTTACAAATACAAAATAAAACATAACTATATAATATGGCCCTCCAAATACAGAGAGCATTGTCTTCATAAATTTCACACTATTAATAAATGCACTGAACTAAAAAACATCATTTTTGTCCTATAATATCAATCTTAACTACTTATTGTTTTATTTTTAATATACGTTTGATCCCTTTTTCACTTAAGTTACTATAGTGGTTTGTATGGAGTACAGAGTAGCTGGATGAAACCCTTTTCACAACTAATTGCATACTGCCTTTCAACAGTACTATTTCAAAAATGGTACAATCAGGGACCAGCAGTTAGCGTAATGGCTATGTCGCTGGACTCCCATGTAGTTGACTGCAATTTGAGTCCGGGACCCAGTGGCTTAAACTCACGCCGGATGCGTGTGCATGCATGCCCAAGATCCAGAGAGGAGAAAGGAGGAGGAGAAGGGATTGCAGTGTGGCCATTTCCCCGGGGGGGGGGGGGGTGATTTCTCGCTTTCGCTTTCTGTCTCTCTGTCTCTCTCTGTCTTTCTGGAGAGCACACACGCCCTATAGCAAAAACCTCTCCAAAAAAAAAAAAAAAAAGGGGTACAATCACAATTCTTCTTAATGTTCACATAAAGTTTAAATTCTCTAGAAGTTTATTTTAAAAATAGTTACTGGGCCTGCAGATGGTGTAGTGGTTGTCACCAAACTTCCACATGGCCGACCGTGGTCTGAGTCTCAGACCTGGTGGCTGGAAACTCACATGGGGCACATGTGTGTGCATACCCAATATGCTTGGAGGAGAATAGAGGAGATGGAATTGCAGCATAGCCATCCCCCTTGAGGGTGGTTTCTCACTTTCCCTTTCACTGTCTCTGTCTCTGTCTCTCTTTTTGTCTCTGGTGAGCGCATGTGCCCTAAGGCAAAAGATTCTTTTAAAAATAGTAATTACTGAAATCTTGTCTTTTAACTTGAAATATGTATTATTAAATGAATCCAACATTGTATTAAATTAGCTAGTAGTAACTAATGGTGATGGAAATTTAAATGCTTTTCAAGTGGTATATTTTTTTATCAATGAATAAACTAGAATGGGTACATATTATTTACAAGAGAATGCTAAGGATATTTGTCAATGACACCATCCTTTTCAATATATCTTTTTCATTTTGTTAGTCAAATAGTCATCCCACTGATTAAATTCATGTTAAAATACGAACTCCAACATGAATAATTATCAATATTACAGAGCATCAAATAATTGTGTATATTTTGACTAGAATGTTTTAACATTGAGACAATCCTGTGAATGGCAGTAAGAAACACACGGCAAGTAAATCACATAAAAATTAGCAGGAATAAGGAGGAATGGCTGAGCACACAATTTACGCAACGCCCTTGACTGCCTTACTTACGTTAAGCCTTTTATGGAAATACACTTTAAGTATCACCCTGTGCAAAGTGCCCTAAATCTTAGTTAGCTTAAACAAACAATAGTATTCCCTAATTACAAGGATTTAGTGGGCATCTCGTCTTTGTTCAAACAATCTCTTCATACAACGAGAATATTAGGGTTCATCAAAAGGCAGTATTAAAGAATATGCACATAAAATCTAGCCATATATTATTATATATTTTGTTTAAATGATGTGGTATTCAAGTAATTTGGGGAATTATTGGTTAATTTATTTTAAGGCAGGATCTCACCATGTCTCAGTCCTCCTGCCTCAGCCCCCCAAGTTGCTGGGATTCCCTACATACACCACTACACACAGACCTTTGGTTGGACCTGAAATTGAATTTAGGCCACCCAGGAGGTCTCAGTGTGCAGAGCATAGGGTCTTAGCAGCATGTGCCACCTTGGCAGGGCAGGGGATTTTTTTTTAATACTCATAGTCGCTAAGAAAATAAATTTTTCTTAAATACAGTACTGAAGAATTTTGTATTCTAAGTCAAGTTCAGAAATATTCATGGTTATGCTGATTTATTTGTCATTAAAAATGATTGGACATAGCAGTACACTTTTTCCTTTGAATCTATAATGTTTTCCAAGAAAAAGAAGAAAGAGTTCTAGGTGGCTTTCCATTTTATTATATTATAGTAGAAGTTTAAAATCATCTGTTTTTGAGTTTAGAACCCCCATAAATTATAATGACAATCCTTTAGAATTAAGAGCTATTCTGAAGATTATACAATAATACACAGTAAATTAAAAGTTACAACTTGAATTATAAATAAATACATTCATGGCGAGAAAAACTCAATATTGTCAAAATAATAGTTCTCCCTAATTTGATCTGTAGAATTAATATAATCTCAATAAAAATTCAGAAAGTTGTCTACTGGATATTGAAAACTAATTCTAAAGTTTAAATGGAAAGGCAAAAGACTCAGAATAGTCAATACAACATGGAAGGAGAAGAACAAAATTATAGGGATGACACTCTCCCACTTCAAAACTTACTCTAAAGCTACAGTACTCAAACACTATAGAATTGGTAAACCAACAGATAAGCCAATGGAACATAATAAAGAATCCAAGAACAGACAAACATAAATATAGTCAACTGATCCTTGACTAACAAGAAAAGGCAATACAATGAAGTAAAAACATTTTTTTCTATAAAATTGTGCTGGAACAACAGAACAGCAATATGTTAAAAATAAATCCAAAAAGAAACAAATATAGATAAAAATCTTAATGAGTTTCAAAAATCTTAACTAAAAAGTGATCATAAAACATCTGTTTGATAGCAGAGAAGAAAGTCTAGATTATACTTGGGATGTTTTAGATGTGACATTGAAAGCACAATATATAAAAAAAAAAAAACTGAGAAGCTGGACTTCGTTAAAATTAAAAACTTCTGAGGAAGACACTGTCTAGAGCATAAAAGACAAGCCATTGAGTGGAAAACAAATATTGGCAAAGAAATAGCTAATGAAGGACTGTTATCCAAAATATACAGAGAACTCTGAAAGCTCAATGAAAAGGATAAAGAATGTGGTTTTAAAAAAGGACCAAAAACAGTATCCAGCAGATAGCATAATGGTTACGACCTGGACTCTCACATAGTCGACCTCTGTTAGAGTCGGAGATCTGGTGACTTAAAATTCAGGCCAGCAGTGTGTGCATATGTTCCCAAGATCCCAAGAGGAGAGTGGAAGAAAAGGGATTGCAGCATGGCCATCCTCCCTGGGGTATGTGTGGGGTTATTTCTTGCTTTCTGTCTCTCTGTTTCTCTACCTCCTTCCAGTGAACACACATGCCCTATACAAAAACCCTCGTTAAAAAATAATAAAAGGCAAAAAGACAAAAAAATCCTGTAATAGCAAAAACTGTACAGATGACAAGCATTTGAAAGATGCTCTATGTCTTGGGTCATCAGGGAACTACAAATAAAAACAGCAATGAGATGCCACTATTCACCTCTTATGGTGGCCATAATCTAGAACACTTACAACTCTGAAGGCTGAGGATGTAAACATTAAGTCTCACTAATTGCTGCTGGGAATGGAAAATGGATCAGCCACCTGGTAGAAAATTAGACAGCTTCTTAGCAAATTAAACATACTCTTACCTGACAATCCTACCATAAATCCAGATATCAATTTTTGCTATTTACTCAAAGGAGTTGAAAATGTATATACACATGAAAACCGGCATACTGATATTTTTAGCAGCTTTGATCATAACTTCCAGAACTTGGAAGCACCCAACATGTCTTTTACTGAGTGAAAGGATGAATAAAAAATTGGATACACTCAGACAATAAGATATTATTTAGTGCAAAATACGATATGTTCTATCAAGCCACAAACAGACATGAAAAATACTTAAATGCCTATTACTCAGTGAAAGAAATCAGTCTGGAAATGTTATTTACTTTCTGATTTCAACTACTTGACATTCAGACAAAACAAAGCTATAGAGGCAGTAAAAAAAAATCAATAGTTGCCAAAAGGTGGGGAAAGGGATGGTTATAGACAGAGCACAGGAAATTTTCATAGTAGTGGAAATACTCTATATTACTATAGTGCTGGATACATGCTATTATATATTAGTTCAAACACAAAGAATGTAAACTACAAAGAGTTAAGGTAAAAGATGGACTATGGGTGATAGTGTCAATGCAGGCTCAGCAATTGTTACAAATTAACCACTCAGATGGTGCATGTTAACACGAGGAGCTATTCTAGTGTAAGGGAAGGAATATATGGAGGAGAGGAGTATACCTTCCTCTAAGTTTTGCTGTGAACCTAAAATTATTCTGAAAATAAAATCTTAAAAGGGAAATGTTTATTTATACGCTAAAAAGTTAAATTCAATATATGTATTTAATTAATATTTTTGAGATTTTAAAGAGTCAAGGAATAGTATGACTTTTTTTTAATGACTGAGAAATGTTTTTGTATATTGCACTTATAACACATATCTCATGGTAATTTCCAGTAAATAAAGCCTTATTTCCATTCTAGTAGGTTAGGTGGTGGTTAAGGCACTGGACCCCTTATGGCCAACTTTGCAGTTCAAGTCCCAGACCTCTCAACTTGAAAATCACACCAAGTAATGTGTGTTCATGCCCCCAAACCTAAAGGGAGAAGGGATTACATCATGGTCAACTTCTTGGGGGTGGGGGTGAGGTGATTTCTCACTTTCTCCCTCTGGCGATCATACATGCCCCAGGGCAAAAATCCTCAAATGAAACAACAACAACAAAAACCTTACCTTTGCTGGGATTTAGTAACCATAACAAACTAACTTACAGTCATCACACGTCACTTACACAGCTTTGTGCCTAGGCAGTGGTATGGGCCATGATTAAGAAAATGCTCTAGCAAATTGATTCTCTAATAATTAATTAACTCATTGATACCATGATAAAACTCAGATTCCTAGAATGTCTGTTGAAAATAAACTCTTATAAGTTTCAATGATAGGAATTTGCTCAAAAGACATTACTATAGAAGATAAAACTATAGAAAACAAGACAAAAGTTTATAATGTTAGTCCTGGTTGTCACCCATGTTTTAAAGTTCACATTTTCCCTCTGGTTTTGTTTTGTGTTCACTTCATATGTCACCTCATTTCTCAGAAAGTAAATCGACATGCATATTGTCTTCTGATTTAACAAACAGGTGAAGTTACAGATGACCTGGAATAGATCATGGTTACTATATTGCCATAATATAGACACAGAGAGATGGAGATAGAGTAACCATGATCTAACCAAGATGGAGAATCTTATCTTTCAGATTTCCATTGATGAGGATTTTTGGACAAGAAGTTACGTCATTACAGAAAAATTGAGCAAGAATGTAGCTGCTGCAATAGGTGATCTTACCAGGATGTTGTTTTTGTAATAATGTGTTCAGATATATTTGTAAGATTAATATAGCCATAAAATCACAGAAGTTTGGACTTGAGTCTCCAAAGCCTCCATGAGGTATTATGTCTGAGAAGGAGGGGAAGAGTTAGGAGAAACCGAAGTCTGCTGTCTTCTTGTAAGTGCATTGGGAGATGGGCATCCACTGGTGGTCAGGGTCTAGCTTAAAAGAGTATCATACCCAGGAAATGCTTATACATGAGAAGAAATTAAACTCAGGGTGAAGTCAATAAAGTGCCATAGAGGCAGGAAGTGGATTGAATTTCATTTCACTGAGATTCAGAGGAACCAAGGTAGAAATTATGCAGCTCATGGATGATAAAAAAAATAAAGGGAGACAGTTCTCTTTTGAGAACTTTGTCTTTGAGTAATTGAGCAACAAGAAGAAGGAAGAATGTGAATAAAGGGAAGTGTGTGTGTGTGTGTGTGTGTGTGTGCACGTGCGTGTGTGTGTGTTGATGTAGACATGAAGTTTCTAGGGGAAATAAAAACACATTTGTGAGCTCTTGTGCAACAGCCAGTAAAGAAGAAAGGAAGTACAAGCAATACAAAGCAATAAAGAGAATACTAAAGTTGGCAAAGTGCAGAGAAAATTTAAGGGGGAAAAATAGTAATCAAAATGGTTAACTTTAAGAGAGAATATAAACATCTGCATAAAAATAGGGTTTATACTTAGAGATAGTGGGAAATCTAATGAGTAGGATAGAATACAATAATGCTTTGAGTGAAGCTCTAGTTTTCAATTTGTTTTGTCTTGGTAATAATTTTACAATATTTTATTATTGTGTTTGGTCATGGTAGAGCAGTGTGAGCACCATGGGAGTGAGCGAGTAGGGGAGATGAGCACCGTCACAGGGCTCAGTCACACTGAGAGCTCCTTCTTCTGGTCTGTCAAGATCTGGGGCAAGTGTGTGTATATGCTTACCATGCTTTTAGGCCAACCAGGCTAGGGGGATAGAAGCAGGATCAAAATTTCAGCTTCCAGTTCTGCAGTCTGGCACTCTGCCAGCTATACCACAGAGGAACCTGGGCTTAAAGCAAGAAATTATAACCATTTTCTTACCATGTATGATATAGGAGTCAAGTTTGTCTGGAGAAAATCAGTTTTGAGCACTTGGGAGATAAAAGGCAATAATTTGGATAGATAGTGAGGGAGGAAGGAGGAAATGGTCCTCATGTCTCTCCCACTGCATAATCTTTGCAGTGTGTGTGATTTGAACGAAGTACAGAATAATAATTGAGAATATACTCATGAGAATCTCCATATATGGAAAATACAGAGCATAAGCACATTGCACTAGAGATCTTTAATTTCTTTTGTACAGTAGATGACTTTGTCACATTTGCTGTGGTCTGAATAAGTGTGTGTCATTAAAATTCATGAATCCTAATCACCAATGTGATGGAATTTAGAAATGAGGTCTGTATGATATTGGGTCATGGGGGAAAAGTCCACATGAATGAGATTAGTGTCCATATAAAAGACTCAAGAGATCTGTTTTGCCCCTTCTACCATATGAAGACACAGTGAGAAGGTGCTCTCTATGAACCAGGAAATCCTTGCTAAACACCAAAGCTGTCAGTTCATTGAGCTTGGGACTTCTCAGTCTCCAGAACTGTAAAAATTAAATTTCTGTTGTTTATAAGAAACTCAATTTATGGTATTTTGTTAGAACCGCCCAAATGGATTAAACCACCTTCTATAGTTGGTGTCTCTGGCTTTCGGTTATAGCACATGAAATGCAAGTCTATGGTGTAGCACTTGGGATTCCAAATCCTCTTTTTAATATCTCAGGTTACATCTGCCAATACAAGGACTAGTTGGGACTAGCTATTGGCGTAATGGCTATGTCACTGGACTCCCATGTAGTCAACCACATTTCGAGTCCCAGACCTGGTGGCTTAAACTCACACCAGGAGCATGTGTGTGCATGCCCAAGATCAAGAGAGGAGAATGGAGGAGAAGGAATTGTTGCGTGACCATCCCCCTAGGGGGTGATTTCTTGCTTTCTGTCTGTCTCTCTCTTTCTGGTGAGTACATGCGCCCTATAGCAAAAAACTCTCTTTCTCTCTCTCTCTCTCTCTCTCTCTCTCTATATATATATATATATAGGGACTAGTCTTGTATTATTAGATATTACTGTTTCTTCACAGCAGATAGCCTTTTGCTCCAATATAATAATTTGTGAATTTTTAAGATTATCTTTGTGGTGATCCTTATCTTTCCAAAAGTATATAAAGATATAAATATGGATATTAATATTTTTTTATCCAGAAATCAGTGAAAATATTTAAAATGTCAATGCAGCATTACATCTTTTAGGGCTTTACTGAAATAATTTTGTCGCTAAAATTTCAAGGTTTTTTACATTCCATGTAAAAGGTGATAAATGAGATAAAATTTATTTTACTTCAGGTTTTATCTTTGGGCTCCAGTTAGTAAGCTATAAACTGGTACCTAAATGGAAAACAATAGAAGACCCTGTGTAAAATGATTCAAATTGTTAAAATTTGGGACCATGATGTTTGTAGTACTGGACTCCCACGTGGATGACTGGCTGGACACAGTGGCTTGAAAAATCACACCAGACACATGTGTGCATGCTCAAAATCTCAGAAGGAAAGTGGAAGAGAAAAGATTGTGGTGTGACCATCCCCCTGTATGTGTTGGGGGGGGGTGATTTCTCACTTTCCCTCTCATTGTCTCTGTCTCTTTCTAGTGAACACATGTACCCTATTGCAAAGAACCTTTAAATATTGTTAAAATTTATACATCTAGAAGTATACTCCTAAACTTTAAATTTCACATGTTAAATCACAGTTATTTTCTCATAAAATTCTGTATTAAGAAGAAAAATAAAAGGCACAGGAGTAGTCATCTATTCTATTTTTCCATTGTCAAGCTGACCTGTACCATAGCCATGGGCTGATTGTCTGCTCTGCTTTTTAAAATTACTGATGGTAGAAAATCTAAAATCTTTAAATTCTTTTTTTTTAAGAGAGATTTTTGCTATGGGGCACATGTTTTCACCAGAGACACACGAAAGACAGAGAGACAGAAAAACAAGTCTGTGACTCAAACCATGGTGGGCCATGTGGGAATCCAGTTTGTCACCATTACATAACCATTATGCCATCTGCCTGTCCCAAATCATTAAATTCTTAATTCTAACTCATTTTGCTTCTACCAAAATTGTGTCTATTTATTATATAATCTTGTTGAAGTTGAAAAACAGTAGATGACTCTTACACTATAATGAGAATCAGACATTTTCACTTTTGTGTGTCCTTTGATCCCCGCCTACCCTGCCTGTTCTGTGAAGGTTACATCAATCTCCTTGGTATTCGTGCGCACGCTATGCCCTTTCACTCTTTCTCTTTCTAGTGAGTGCTTTCTCTTTCTTCACACAAGTACAATGTTTGCTGAACATTAATGACCAGCACTAAAGGTCATCCGTTTAAAAACATTTCTATCTCATCCAGAGAGCCTTCCCCTTGTTCTGGCTCCTACAACAGAGGAAATTGTTATATTTGAATTGTTTGTGTAGATGCCAATCTTCTCCATTAATTATGGGCCATTTCATGGCAAAGGCTCATTTCTTTCCCTACCTAGAGTCTAACATGGCTCATTGCACATTCATGAGTACTTAATAAATGAATGAATGCACAAATCATTCTCCCTAAACATTGGTGACTGTCCAACTTCTGCTACGCATGTAACTTTTTCCCACTCATATTAATACTATAATATTTAAAAAGAGAAAGAATTCTGAATCTTTTATTGAAGATTAACAAGCATAGAAAGGGGGTAAATCCTGTGAATTTCAAAACTCCATATCTTTAGTAGTTTCATCACCTAAACATTATTCGCAACATACATTTCACTGGGCTATAGTTGGCTAGGGGTGAAAAAAAAACTTGACCTTAAGAAAGATAAAATCCAGGGGGGTAGACAAACCAGAGCCAAGTGTTTAGTAACAGTAAATATAAAACGTAGATCATAGAAAGGGGACACACAGTGAATTGAAATAAAGAATCATGACAAGACCAACTTAGAGTTTGGAAAGATTCTCACTGATAAGGCTGCCTTTTAACTGAGTGCCTTATAGCTCTGAATATATTTCTTACCTTACATTTAAAAAGTATTTTTCTTTATTGCCAGAGGGTACATGTACTCACCAGAGAAAGGAAGAGACAAAGAGAAAGAAAGAACCCCGCTCAGTGGAATATGATCCTGCCACAATCCTTTTTCTTCCACTTCTCCGTTCTGTCAGGATTTGGGATATGCACATATATGCACTAACATATGTTTCAATCTGCTGCGCCTGGGAATTAAACTGCAGTGAGCCACATGGGATCTGGCTCCCTTAACCTCCATGCTATGGGCCCAGCCCCATTATAATCAGATTTTTACAGACATATACACTAAAATTACTTTTAAACTATTATACATTTGCTAATAATCATCTCAAAAATTATTTCTGTTTTTTTTTAGCCATGTTGTCTTATTTCCTTTGGTGAAAGATATTTCTTTTAATTCTCCTGATTATTCCCCTGGCATCTGGAAAATAGTACTTAGTAACAAAAAAAAAAAAAAAAAATATGAGCTGTTCTAAACTGTAATGAAGATGGTGTAAGGAGGAATCTGTGGTTGAGGATGCCACGAAGTTGGCTATACTGTGGCCCCCTGTTAGAGCTGAATGGATTAAACTGCACTCTCTGCTCGTGTCCTTCCTCACTGCTCTCTTCGTTTTACTCCTAAGGGCGGTCATTTTTCCCTCTTCCAAGGCCACTCTGACTGTTGACCACAGTTCCAGGGACAGACCCATTCTAGAGGTTGCACCTATGTCCAGAAAGATTAGATTTGTAATGTGGGGGCTGTGAAAGGACCAGTGAAATTGGAAAGAAAGGCAAGGAAAAACTATTGTTTTCAAAGTGGGAATAAAAGAAATATATTCAACCAAGAAATCTACAGAAAAGAGGTCTTCTATTTTGATTCTCAGCTATGAACCATCTACATTTGACAAGCCTCATAGGCACTGAAGGGTGTGTGTGTGTGTGTGTGTGTGTGTGTGTGTGTGTGTGTGTTTTGAAAGGGGGCAGAGCACTTTTCTTCTCAAGAAATACACAAAAGGAAAAAAAAAAAGTTGGTTACCAAAGTGTAGCCGAGTATAACCAGTCATTAAATTGCCTATGACCAGGGCAGCAGCGGGCACACTCTTCCATAACTACTGGAACTCTGTACACTAGAAGTGTCCCTGGAGTTTTAGAATGTGAGTGAAAATAATCATTCTGCTGAGATGCCACTGCTCATCTGTTCTCCAGACATCCTCACCTTCACTCTCCTCTCTGGCAAATGGGATATATTTATATGTTTATTTTTTGTTTGAATTTCCGGAGAGAATATACACTTACCAGAGAAAGAAGAGAGAAAGAAAAAGCACCTCTGTCAGTGGTCCATGGTCACACCACAGTCCTTTCTCCATTGATTTCATCCTGTCAGGATTTTGGCCACATGCACACATACGCCCAGCTTGTTTTACAAACCACTGGAATTAGACTTAAACTGCCAGATAGGATATGTGGGGTCTGGTTCTCTATGCATAAGGCTTAAACAGCCTTAAGAATTTTTTTTTTCAATTTTTGCCAGAGGACTCATGTGATCATGAAAAGGTGAGAGAGAGAGAGAGAGAGAGAAAGTGTAGCTGAATATAACCAGTTGTTAAATTTCCCCTGACCAGGTAGTCATGGGTAAGTATCTCCCAAATGGGGCATGGTAACAACATGATTCCTTTTTCTCCATTTCTCCCTACTGTCATGATTTTGGGCACACACAGGATATTTCTCAAGTCACCAAGTCTGAGACTCAAATCTCACAGTTGACCTGGTGGGGTCCTGCCACCTTCACCACCATTCCACAGGCAGGCCCAGGATTCTTAAACAAGACATTTTCCTGGGTTACTTTGATCCTCTGAACTTCTTGTTTGCAGTTTTCTATACTGATAATACATGCAGAGCTTCTCAAAGTCTAGTTCTAGAAGAATTGTATACTATTAATTGCCACATTTTTATAATCTGGATTCACATTCACAGTGAAAAGAATTACATTCGGAATCAGTGGTTTCTGTGCTATTCACCCTTACAGGGAAATAACTATCTGTATTTTTCGGTTACTAAGGCATACTTGCTAGGGCTAAAGTGATCTATTTCTCTATGAAATAGTTCATCTATTAAATGTCATTAATACTTATTGCATAATTAAAAGTAAATGAAAAACATTACTTCATACTGCCTCATAAGTTCACCTGATAGCATTAGTTCTCCTATCTAGTCAGGTTTACAAATAAATATTTTTTTATGTACTTAGAAAGATGTTCATCCTAGGAAATCAATAGGGCAAGCCATTACCCCGAGCCTGGCACTTGATTCAAAGTACAAATGAGATAAGCCTGTCTTGATTTATTCTCCCCCAAATACATCATCATGAAATTATTTTTTCATATGTGTAAGCTAAACTTTGTGAATTCTAACTTTAATAGTAATATCTCTCCCCTTTATAGAAAATATCAGTCTTTATGACTTTATTTATCTGACATATGGTAAAGGAATAATAATAAAAGATTTTTTGATAGCTTTACAACAAATCCTGTATGAGATTCTAGAGATAATTTCTATGGATTTTTTTGAAGAAAAAATATCCGTCAAGTGTTTTTTAACAATGACAGAGTAAGAGGAATGGAAGGAAACCAAATAATATACTCATTCTTCTGATGTTTTCCTCTTTTTTTTAATGTACTGCCACTGAAGCTGATACCATCTTTGTATTCACTATATAAAGCTGTTGACATAACTATAAGCAAATTGTAGGTTGAATCATCTTACAACTATTTGTAACATAAAAAGAGAGTGCATTTACTGCAAAAGGATCTCTGATTGATTAAATACAAGGGGACTTCAAGAAGTTTGTGGAAAAATGAAATTAAGTATGAGTCTTCCATGTGTGAGAACAAGCCTGGACACACACAAAGTTTCAACAGAGAGATGGTTCCTTCTTTGCACACAGCTTACAGCTGTCTGGAAACTCTTATTCCATCTTCACAGAGTCTCTTTGTAATAGCCATGCCATTATTCTTTCCAACTGTCTTCATTAAGAGCATCACAAATGCATACTTAAATCATATAACATGAGGAACTCAGGATTTTCAGTTAAGCTCTGTATTTGGCCTAGTGGTCAGTACTGTGGATTGAATTACATCTCCAACCAAATTTATGTGCTGCCCTAATGCCCAGAACCTCAGAATCTGACTGCATTAATACACTTCTTTAAAATGATAAGTAAGGTAAAAGAAGGTCACTGGAGTGGATTCTAAGCTAATATGATTGATGTCCTGGTAAAAAGAATAAATTTAAAAAGGTTGTAGAGGGAAGACAATACGAAGACATGGGGAGACTATGGCCACCTGAAGCTGTGAAGATAGGCCCCTGATGAACTCCATCCTACTAACACCTTTTTTTCTTTTTTCCAGGATTCCCAATTCCTTTCACATCTTTGGGATATACATAAATATTATTTACCCCATATTATTGATCATAATTGGTCATAAAAGAGAATATTTTAAATAGATACTAAATCTAGAAAGAATATCTTAGAGCAAAGACATAGGATGAGTGAGATGTGATGAATCATTCTAAAGAAACTCTGATCATTTTCAAGGTGGCCGCCCAAATAGGATGGAAATATAGGACGAGAAGCATCTTACTAGTAATTTAGCTCATTCTCTGTGTCATGAATGTGAGAACCCTTTTGCCCAGAAAGACAAAAACCTTTTACCTTATTTGTATAACTCTAAGCAGTAAAGCAGCCGCTGGAACCCATTCCTTTTCAGGGAAACAAAACAGAACCTGAAGAAGTAGAGGTTAGCAAGCAGATTGATGAGTCCCGGTTAGGCTGATTGTTAGAAGTCTGATGGGATAGCTGAATGTGACTATGAGGGAGCTGTCAGCACCAGAGCAGCCAGCTGAGAGCTCTGAAGTGGAGTTTCCGCAGGAGAGACTACTTTTGACCTCATCTTACTGCAGTGAATAAGAAAGACAAAGAACAAGCCATAGCTATTAAATAGCAATAATAAGTAAGCTGTTTAGCCAGGGAGAGTTATCTGGACACAGAGAGTAGCCATTTAAAACTAAGTAAAAGAGAGAGAGAGAGAGAGAGAGAGAGAGAGAGAGAGAGAGAGAGAGAGAGGAGAGAGAGAGAAAGAAGAGAAAGGATTAGATTATTTTAGCTGCAGTTCACAGGGGAAAATAAAAATTATATTTTGGAAACAGGATGGAGAAAAAATAGATAGTGAAAAAAAAAACAACAAAATGTTATGGACAGAAATAAATGTGTTGTAATATCCACTTTGCCATTAACTAGCTTTGCAACTAACTCCTATTTATTTAATATTTCTGAGCTTTAACTCACTTAATAAAAGGTATTCTGAAAGTCAAATAGAG
Organism: Tupaia tana; assembly: GCA_026018925.1. NCBI lineage: Eukaryota > Metazoa > Chordata > Mammalia > Scandentia > Tupaiidae > Tupaia > Tupaia tana. The sequence goes on along the minus strand of JAKSZU010000001.1, from coordinate 171,398,829 downwards.
TGTCTACACATATACAATAAATTTCATCTTTAATTTTTTATTCTATAGTCTAATTACAGTTTTAACTGGAAAATAAACTGCTGTCATAGTTTTAAACTCATAAAAAAATGAATAGTGGTTGGTGGCTGGACTCCATTTTGGCCCTTTAGGTTTTTAGAGAAGGAAATATGGATGGGGATAAAACATCTCTCAACTCTCACTATTCTTTCCATAATAACCTCTGATACCTCTAAAGCACACATAATCAGGAGCAAACTGGACCTGCCACAGCTTTGACAAACTGCCTACTGGTTGGAATACAACGAAAGGAAAGGTCAACAAGAACATTCATGATCGAGCTCTCCCTTTTAGCTCTACAAGGAGCCCTTCTACATCATACCCTGATAAATGGTATGTTGGGCAGCTGACAGCACTGAGGCAGGAGGCAGGTGCTAGTAAGTCTCCTGGAATATGTCAGGATGGAGAGAGGGAAAGCTGAGAGGAAGGCAGGTGAGGCGCAATCCAGTGTGGTCTTGCGTGTGGACTGGGGAACTCCCAGGAAATATGCATAACTTTTAGCCCCTTCAACTGCAGGCACAGGCCAGTAAAGTGTGTTCCCATGCTCGCTGTGTTTCAGACTACTGTGACGCTGAAATCTCATGATTTAGTAGACCGGTGTGGCTCTCTACGTATTTATCTTTGGACTCATTTTGAATACTTATGCCGGGACATGGCCTGGAAAGAGCAACTTGAGGGAAATAAATACATAAAATATTGATGTGATGTAAAACCAAACTGTAATCTTTCACTGCTGATACAAAGGATTTAGAAAGATCAAATGAAAAAGCCATGTGAGCAGAATGCAATGATTCTGACATGGGGTTCAGTGTTGTGCATTAACCAACAGTCGACTTATTACCACATTTATGCCACGGAAACACTCAGCCACTAACAGAAAATGTAATTCTTCCTCCTACAGTATGTCATGTCATAAAAGCATTATATATATCCATTTTTAACAATCTTGGAACATTTTCAGAAATTAACAATGACCTCAAATCCAAAACCACAAGACAATCCTCTGTCATCTCACCAACTATGACAACTAGAAATAATTTATGTAAAAAATAGATTTTTTCTATTATTATTTTTTCATATCTAAAAAGTAAATCCCTAAAATTTTCATTTTAAAATTTTTTAGACTGCAAATATACCTTTCTGTAAGAAAATTGGAAAAATTATTTAGAGTCAAATATGAACTTCAAAGTTTAATGTTATAAAATTTTCAAAGCTTCACAACACAGATATTCTGTTTTTGTGTTGTTATTTGGGTACCATGTACTAGTAATATCTGAAGTTAAAAGGATCAAAGCAGTCAATGTAGTAACAAGGTCAGAAAGCTATCAAAATGTAATTTCATATGTATTTTTTCTCAAATGCAGCACTCATAATAAAGCAAATCACTTATTTTTAAAATAGAAACTATAAATAGGTAAAATTGGCTCATAAACATGAATGGCATTTTTATAAATAATTCGTTAATGAGAGTTTTTTTCTTTTTTTTGGAGAGGTTTTTGCTATAGGGCGCGTGTGCTCGCCAGACAGACAGAAAGAGACAGAGAGACAGAAAGCGAGAAATCAACCCCCAGGGGGGATGGCCACGCCGCAATCCCTTCTCCTCCATTCTCCACTCGGGATCTTGGGCATGCACGCACACGTGCCTGGCGTGAGTTTAAGCCTCCGGGTCCGGGATGCAAACCGTGGTCGACTACGTGGGAGTCCAGCGACATAGCCATTATGCTAACTGCTGGTCCCAATGAGAATTATTGAACTCTGGAAAATTTAATCTATAAGTCATACTTAAAATTCATATGCTAATTTTTAAATATAAATAAAATTTGAAAGCTGAATATTGTTTTGCTCTAACTGCTTTATTTGAAATAATGATGATACAGTGAGCCAGCAGACCAAAATCATAGGATGAGAGAATAAAAAAATGATCATGACATGAAGAAAATACTACTATATAGTCTCTGTTTATAGTCACAGGAATAAATCCTAGTAAAACAGTCAAGAGAAAAAAGAAAAAAAAAAGAGCCCTGATAGAAAAATAAAATCTATCTTTCCATTGAAAATAAATTAGCAAGACAAGGAGTACCCAAGTCGGAGTGCAACAAACATTAATGAAAACCTGTGCTTTTTCTGTGTCCTTCTATCTTTGATGTTCCAAGTTCCCTTGGTCCCTGCAGTTTTTATTACTATTATTTTTGCCACAAGGTGTTTTGTCCTCATGGAAATGGTTTCCTGATTGACAGACATCCATGATAGAACTCCAAACAGCATAGATGCATTGGGGGACTCCCTGAGCAGGTGCTAAACCTATTGAGGAGAACATTTCTCTTTATCATACTCTAATATTCTGACTTCAGAGACTAGAAAACTAGAGACAGTTTTTCTCTCATTTTTTTCTATTTCCATGGGATTGTTGCACCTGCTTTAATGCTTCTTTGCCCAATAAAATAAAACAATGGGAACTTCAAAACACACATTCTAACTTCTCAGAGAAGAAAATTTCCTTTTCAAGTTTTTACAATTTGGTTTACTTTTCTTTGAAGGATGCAGAGTTACTAATTGAGGTGAAATGAATTCCTCTACTGTATTCTAAGATTTCTGAATATATGAATGACCTCCCGACTCCCCAACTTTGTCATTTCCTCTATGTTTATAGTTTCCTGAGTACCACAGCAATTCAAACAAAGCCTTTCTTTTGTCCAGTCTGATGCCAACAGATTTCATTTTGATTCAAGTCTGGGCAATTGACTGAAACCAAGAATATTGAGTATAAATACAGGAATGCTGGAAGTCAGGTTTAAAAAGTCGATAGGGTTCATATGAAAGAAGCAAAGGAATAAAATACTCAGGACAAAGCTATTGTCAAGTGTATTGAGGTTCTTAGATTGATGTCAGATAGAAATATTTCTATAAATGTACTACACTGGTGGGGTTGACTTGCCAGAATAACATAAGATATACATTATATATAGTACATATATAAAGTTTATATATATAGTTTATATAGGTATATAAAATATACAATGTTATGTCTCTATAAAATTTGTGCATATATCAAGACAGACTGGGTTCCTAAATGCTACCTTTCCTGTTTTTTTTTGTGTCTCCAATATTGTAGTTTATACACCTAAACTTTATAATGTTTATAGGTTTATACATTGATATGTATATATATGAATAAATTATATGAATAAATTAACTATCCAGACCCTGTCTATAGCTATGAACATATATATTTGTATTCAAGTACTTAGACACACACACACACAAACACACACACACACACACACGTAAGTTCATAAGAATATGCATGTACTCTAATGTGAATTCTGTAGCAATTATTCTAAGGCAAGACATAGGCAATTGTGATGAGCTCAAAGTCTGTCAGAATGCCTTAGATAGCAGAGGTGAGGTTGCAAAGCTGAATACACATAGTCCAGTTAGCAGCTTATACCCCTGCTCAAACCATAAGGAAAGTTTCTATATTTCTTCACTGAATCCTAGGTAAAATTTCTGCCACAAAATTCTGTTTCTGGAGTCAAATAGAATATATAATTAATAAATTATAGAGTATATAATTAATAAATGATTATAGAACAAATAAGTAATAACAGCAGAAGCAAAGAAGTATCTTTGAGACCTTTTTCTTGTTTATTTTCTAGAGAGAAACAAAATGAGGAGAGGAGAAAGCATCTCCTATTGGGACATGATCACACCACAATTCCTTCTCCATTTCTCCCTCTTTTTGGAATTTCAGATAAGCATGCTTTTCAAGCTGCAGAGTCCAGAACTCAAACTGCATGTTCAGCAATGTGGGATCTGGCAGCCTTAACCACCGGGCCATGGAGTCAACTCTGTTTGAGACTTCTTTACTATAAAACTTTGTCACTATAAAAGTTTTTATTTTTTTTTAAGAGGGATTTTTGCTATAGGATGTGTGCACTTGCCAGAGAGACAGAAAACTAGAAATCTGCACCCCCCGGCCCCCTGCCAGCCCCCACAATCCCTTCTCCTCCATTCTTCTCTTGGGATTTTGAGGACACATACATAGACTCCTGGCATGAGTTTTAAGTGGCTGGGTCAGAGACTTGAACCATCTGGGAGTCCAACAATGTAATCATTATGCCATCTGCTGGTCCCACCATGAAGACTTCTATGGGTGTGTATGTACTATCATTAACTTGGAAAGAAACAGTACCTTGGTAGAAGACTTAGATTCACTTCGTGAAAAAAGAAGGGCCTGGTGAAGTTCATGTAGAAATCTTCTTTGGGGATTCTATAAAAAGTTAGAATCTAAGTAGCCATTATGGAATTATGTTATTGAAATTTAAATTATACTATACAGTTGTTTAATACCAATGTCAGTCTCCTTCTAAAATCTTTTCTCCTCTAGGTATGCTGAAATAATAAACACTACTTGTCCTGAATGTCTGTGTCCCTGAAGCTGTAGATGTTATTTCGATTCTTCATTGAAATACCAAGAGATGAGAAATGGAATGTGAGGCAGAACTGGCCTGGGTAGGAAGCCAACATGGTGGTGTGATTTTCCTGAACGGACTGTGGATTTGTGATTGCTGCAGGAAAGGCAATGCCATTCCTGCCCAATTTTGCCATGTGGCTTTGGTAGGAGGCTTGCTGTGAGCTTATCCTCACATCTGTGTCTTCATCTTTCACGTGATTCTGTTATCCAATTAATACACCCCCAAAAAATCTCTTTTTGCTTAATCTATTGAGGTACCAATTTTTGAAACTGAACTCCAACTTATGTGTATAGAAAATGTGACTCTGTTCCTGTGTCACTGCAAGGAAGAGAGGGAAATTAGATTACATATGGTACAGGAAAACCAAACTGGATTGAGCTATCACAATGAGAAGAGCCTACAAATGAACAAGAGAAATTAAATTGAGCATTGGCACACGTCACAATGGGAACTTGTGTATATACCAGATATCTCAGTTTTCTGAAGGGTATATCGTTTGTGGATGTCTAGAGCCAATAGACATCTCTCCTGGTCTCACTGGGAGGCGCTGAAATTCCCAGCACTCATCCTTGGTGATGTCCATAGAGAGCATGCCTTGCCTGTGTTCACGTCTCCTCCTCCTTAATTTCCATGACTCTTCCTTACCCTGTGTTAACCAGTTATAAGAGTACCACCACCAGTTCACCTAACCCACCGGAAACACTTCAATTTAAAATGTAAGATTTCTTCTTGGCACTTCTCACAACAGACCCTCAGCCCATTGGGCATTGCCTGACAAAAACGATGCTTTTTGCTTTGGTTTGTTTGTTTGTTTGTTTGTTTCCCCATCTTTGCCAGACCATAGGCTATGATTACTCTCTTATTGTCTATGCATCTTGTTCGTTGTATCATATAATCCACTCTTTTGACTGTGTTTTCCTCTAAGTATTATGTTCAATGTGTTGAGGGCAAATCGGCCTATTAAGTTTGGAATGAACGTTCATTGCATCTTGACAATAATTTTGTTAGTATCTTTTTTTTTTTTACTTTTAAATGTACTTAAGTAATCTCTTATTCTTTGCAAGTCAACAAATATATGCTACTATTCTTCTCACTCTTACATGTTCATCAACTTTCTATCTCCCTAAGATCAAGAATACCTTCTGTGTGCCTCTCCCCTTCCTTTCTATGTGAAAGCCAGTGTTACTAAACATTCTCTTCTGCCTGAAGCTCACTTCCCCTCAGAGCACAGGATCATGTTTCCTGCTTTTTCCTTGGGGATCTTCTTCCATTGATTAACCTTTTTCTCATTTATGTTTTCAATTGTTCTGCTTCTATTGACTTTTTCCCATTAATATATGTAAATAAGCCCAAGTCCTCATTTTTCTTGAAAAACAAATGAAAAAGGTGAGAAAACAGAATACTTGTCACTTTCAGTTTTAGAATAGTAATGTGACAATTCTGAAAGATTGTTCTGTAAGTAGCTATTATAGTGGATTGAAGGGGGATGTCAATGAGACAACGAAAGAACTTAGGATTCTAGGAAAGGGGTATTGGGATAGGGACAATAGGCAGATGTGAGCAGAAAAATAAATAGAAAAGAATATTCCAGTGTGGAGGCCACGGTATAGCAGACCCGAAGTGTGCACGGGGACTGGATTTGATGCCCTGAGGTGCAGCACTCTGTGGGGGAAAAGAGTTAGCGTGTTGTTTAGAACTACTGTTAATGTTTTCATGTGATGACTTCAGTGTCAATGAACATTTACATGAAACTACTTTAAATCTTTACATATGTATTTTGTCCTCCTGGAACATGACATGTATTTCAGACTGGACACACGTTCTATTATATTTGTGTTGTTAGTGCATTGTATTTAATACTATTACCAGGATTCTTACCTGCCAATAGTGTGTAGAGATGACACTGATAAAATCTTAGAAATCAGCCTGACTCTAACATAATTAAAAGCAGTTATTTTTTTCTGATTAAATAAATACCAAATTCCTATAAAAGTTAAACAATATAGGCACTTAGAAAGTAAAAATGTCATACCTTAAGTGAAGATAAGCATATAGAAGATAGTTGTCTCTTGTTTGTATTACTGGGTTATGAAACAGTGTGCTTTCATATTATTGCAGGATTAAGTTGGACAAAGTTGCTGTAGGGTTTAAAAGTAAATCCATGAAAGTCTAGTAATAGAAGCATGGCCAACGCTTAATAAAATTTAATGACTCAAAAAAGTGACATAATGTAGGTCATGAAACTGGAGCTGTATTAGGCAATTTTAATTGAAAGGATTATTTGCATAGGCAAATAGTAATTATGCACATTGCAATTTACTTAAGCCACTAAGGTTAGCTGAAGGTGCTGACTCTCAACATACTTAAGAACCAAAATGACAAGGAACTTCTTTATTCTGGATACCCAAATAGCATGTGCAAATTCACATTTTATATGAGCAGAATATGACAGAATGAGAAACAGGTTAATTCTCTTTCTCAGAAAGTCTTTCATTTTGAATGTTATATACTACATTTCTTTGAGAAGGTGATTTTACAAATCCTGGTAAAAGAAGATATTATTCTTAGATAACTTCAGTGACCAGATCCTGTGGAAAGAGACAGTGAAAGGTACAAAATTTGCTCTTGTTTATGCAATACTTTATCTTGTATTGAAAAGTATTTTCCCTTTCAAGAAGGGAAGAGATGTAACATCCTAAAACTGCTCTTATCATGTCATATCTCAAAAAACGTTTCATTTACATGTTTTGCTTTGTATAAAATTAATATTTGTGAGTTTAGAATTATTTCATATGCAAGTATTAGGTAAGCTCAGGAATGGGTTAATGGAGGTTAGAATGTAAAACTCAGATCTAATTTCATATGAGTAAGTGAAGGTTTTCTTTATCTAAAGCCTTTTTAACCTAGAATAATGAGCACAGCAGTCAAGATGGGTAATAAATGAAAATGTAATCAGCTGGCAGTTGAGTTCAGGGTATAATTATGTTACTCATATAAACATGTTATGGTAGTCCAACATAAACTAAGCTATGACAGGATAGATGGTTTATCCAAAAGGGAATCCAAGATTAAAGTGTCATAACAATTGTAAAAATCATCGTAGGGGGAATTGACACTTTTCTAAATTGCAAGGGAAAATTTTTCTAGAATATGATTTGAATTTATAATTGATTTTGAGCATAAAGGTTTGTAAAATTATTGATAGTGAAAAAGTATGTATAATCTGAATGGATTGGCTACACCAGTCTGAGTAGTACAAGCTAGTCACTATGTTATTAAGATAACATTCTATAAGACAGAAACTCTCCAGCTTGGCCCTGTCACAATCAGCATTTTTTTTTCAAGGCCAAAGACAGAAAGGATACATTTTTCTATAACATTTTAAGCATACATGGAAGAAAGTAATTTCAAGAAATAGTCAATTTGAAAATGCCAATTATAAATTAGGAATATTTCCACCATTCTATAATTTACTGAGCAACACCTATAAATTATTCAATGAGCTAACGGAAAGAAAAATGGCTTTAGGTAGAAGATTTAAGATTTTATTTATTATTTCTTTAATTTTATTTATTATTATCATTATTAACCTTCTATAGGGCAATCATGCTCACCAGAGAGAGACAGAGAGACACAGAGGGAGAAAGAGAGAAAACAAACTGCCAGGTCTGGACTCCAATCACAGTCGATCATGTGGGAGTCCAGCACCTTAACCACCATGCCACCTGCTGGCCCCAAGATTAAAGATTTAATCTCGAGGAAGAAATAGTACAGTTTATATGAATAAATCACAAATAAAAATGCTGCTTGAGTTTATAATATCTATAGTTAAATCACTATTCTCAAACCTGATACTTTATCTTGATCCCTTCAGACCTAATTAATATTACTGCTATATGAATGCAATAAAAGTCTAAGCTTTCACCCTCTTAGATCATCACACACATTTTATATACTTTTTTTTTATATTTATTTCATCCATTGTGTTATTTGGGAAATTTGAACTCAGTTAATTGTAAGTACCTTATAGTAAGATCTTAGTTGTGTAATATTCTATGGTTTATAGCACTTTTCAAAAAATGTAATATTTCATTACATCATCAAAACAACTTACAAAACTGTAATTTAATCAATATTTAGATAAAGGAGTTATGGTCTGGGAACTATCAGTATTAAATATCGAGGGCAGTATTTCTCACTTGTAAAGCAGACATTTGATACTTGGTTTTCATTTTTTAATTTCTGTGTTTCTTCTTCTCTAGACTATTATCCACTTAGAATAACGTCAATAAAATCTTGTTTATCTCTCACTGTATTTTCAGAATAAAAAAATAATCTCGCTAAATTATGATGACTTACCTGTTCAAGGTTAAAACACAGTTTAATAACTAAAGAGCAAACCAATGATTTTTGGATCACCAAGAATGGCATAGACTCAGGGCATTTATTGATGGGATAAAAACTTACTTATATTTTTGAAGGCATTTTTATATCTTGTAACAGATGTAATGATAAAAAAATCATTAAGTTTTTGGCAGAGAAATGGTTGGAATCAAAGTTCATGAAATTTCATCTATAGGCACAAATAGAAGCCATTTTAAGTTTTTAATATTGATCTCCATTTGTAATATTAAGTTTGTCGTGTCATATGGTACAAATCAAGAAAGATTTACTTATCCAGTTACAGTGATATTTTACTTCTTTCCCTAAGCAAGTCAGTTCCTATTTGATTTTCTTTCATTTATTTCTCAAATAGAATCACACTTAGAAGTGTTTATGTTTCCATTCATAAAACTAACTAAATCTAGTATATCACAAAATTACATATTTTATTAGGCATTAAGGGAAAATAAAAGTGTCATTAAGAGATAATTCCAATGGTTTAGTTCTGTTTTAAACAATATTTCAAAAATGTCTTTTACATTACTATAAATAACAACTTACTAGTGTTTCAAGAGCCTAGATACAGTACAAAACTGAAAATCAATTTCCAACTCCTATGCTTCTATTTGTGTAAATGTATAAAGTGCTTGAGCATTTATGTAGAAAGATAAAGTCATTCACATTATGGATCAAATTATGATGGAGCCAAGAAAAATTAAAATGCATATCCTTGGTAAACATATTAATTCAAATCCCGCCATGTAATTAGAATGCTGAATTATTAGATGGAGATTAGATGAGTTTTTCCTGGGTGAATGAATATTCACTATATATCCCAAGACACATTCCAATTTCATCAACATTCTAATGCGCTCTTCTCTTATCACTGTGCTCTCCTGATTTATGGTATTTTTCTTAAATACACTTCCTATCACTTAACAAACTCTCTATCATTTAGTTTACTGAAAGCGATGAACTAGGTTCAACTTTTTTTTCTAGTTAATTTTAGTGTACAAAGCACTCCTGCTTCAATGACTGGAAAGGGATTTGTTATCCAATTGTTTTAAATATATGAATACATTGAAATGCAACTAAAATCACTATGCAGATACTTCCTTTCAAATTGGTTCAGAAGATTTCTTTTTTTAAAATTTTATCTGTCCATTTATTTGTTTTTAATTTGACCAGAGATAGACAGAGAGAGAGAGAGAGAGAGAGAGAGAGAGAAAGTGAGAAATCAAGCCACCAGATTTAGGACTCAAATCATGGTTGGCCATGTGGTAATGTCCAGTGCCTTAACCAGATCACCTGCTAGTCCCTGGTTCAGATTTCTAACAAACTGCTGAGAAGATTTAAACAATAGAATAGTAATTGAACTTAAAATTCACTAAACATTTCTATGAAAAAAGTGGAGACAATCCTTCATATTTGGCAAATTTATAAATATATTTAGACATGCAGTTAAGATTTGCTTAAAATAAAATTGTTCATATAATCTACTAATTTTATCTTGAGTGATAGTATCTGTATATTTTGATTTACAGATACTTAAGTACATTATGCAATTTACACAGTAATATATTTGGAAAAAGTTAAGATGTTTAAGATGATCATGAAAGAGAACAATTTTTGAGACTTCTTTTAAATTAAAAAAGTGACATCAATCCACTTTAATTAATTTTACTGTAATATCTAGCAGTGGGGATCCAAAATAAATATCATCCTTTTTGTTATAATATTTAGACTGAAATGATTTTCTTGTCATATAAATTGAATTAAATACCACTTGTCTTACAAATGAATGAATTTGAAGGAAATGAACAAACTCCCATACTAATGTAATTGTTTAAGTGTAGGTTTGTCTTTTAAAAAGAAGATTTGGCAAAATGTGTGCATTTGAAAATTTATCAAGAGAAAATAAACAGAATCAAGGGTTTGTTTTATAAAGTAGTTTCAAATGAATCATTAAGATTTTGACAAATGACAAAGATAAATGTTGCAAACCATTATCTATACTGTTTAAAAAAAGGGGAAAAAAGCTACCAAGAGAAAAATTTCTTGTAAAATCTATTAAATTCAAAAGAGTAAATACTAATACCAGGACCCACTGCACCATTGAAAAACTGTTTTTATAATTCCATAATAACATAATTTCTAAAATATTTCCAAGCTAGAAGTAGTTAAAAACTAGACAAAGGTGATCAAAGCAAAAGTACTTGAAACTATATGTTATTTAAAATCTTATCTGCACACAACACATGCAAACACACGCACAAAGAGAGAGACTGTCCCTATTCTGAGAAAGGCATAAGATCATGGGCATATATTTTAAATATCTCCAGGTCAGCAGGTGGCATGGAGTTTAAGACACAAGAGCCAACATGGCCGACTCTAGAGAGTCCTGGGCCCAGCATCTTGACATGCTGAGCATGTGAGCATGCATGCCCAAAATCCTGAGAGGAAAAATGGAAGAAAAGGGATTGAGGCATGGCCAATCTCCCAGGGGGTGATTTCTCACTTTCTCTCTCTCTTTCATCTCTCTCCGGCAAGCATGTGTCCTATAACAACAACAAAATAGAAATATCTCCAAAATAATTTTTTCTACTGTGGAGGATATTAGTCATGTGAATCAGATATTTACAATGATATATAAATAAAATACAATCTATGAAATCACTTGCAACTCTTAAAGTGTTATACAAATATACATGTACATAGCTGTCTCATATCTATAGTCTAACACAAATAAGGCATTGACTGCTGCCTTTATTAGTATCAAACCTATAATGTTCTCTTAGATATTTTTAAAGAACTCCTCCAAATATATGCTCTGAGGAAATGAGACATCAGCATTTCTTTCTCGTTTCTTCTTGCTTTGCACTTTCGACATTAATTTAGATTTTAAACAATGGACACAGAATATGTAGAATGAACAAGAGGCAATTTAATTATGGGTCAAATATATTAACCCTGTTCTTGGTGTTACTGAGAAGTACTGGAGTGAATATTGCCTAGTCAAAAGGAGGGCAAAAAAGAAGAATTTCAATTACAGATTAGGGTATCACTAAACTGACCTGACTACAATGCATTTTTCATTTACACATGTTGTTAAGGGACAATTCATGACTATATACATGCCTCAAAAGCATCCCAATGCCCATTCTAAAACCAGCGTTGTTTTATAATCTATGAGTACTACATATCATTATTTTCTTGTAAGATGTGTGAAGGAATAAAATGTCCTGAATTCATTTTGTTGTTAAAATAAAAATGTTATTACATAATGTATATTGTGACCTGCTAGTTGCTTCATAATCTGGATTTGTATGTATTTATCATATATACTTAGGTTATATATACATGCTAAGATCTTTTCTCTTCTTAGTATCTGAATACCTGAAATAATACTGATGTTCTCTAAGGATACACAATTTTGACAAGGTATTATTCAATAGAACACTTCTGTATAGATTGTTTATTGTATTTCTGAAGGAGATATTAGTAAAATAATAAGAGGAAAATATTTTACATACATATTTCAAACATAGAGATGCATAAAATAGTAATTTGACAACTTAGAATCATGTTTCGTGATGCATGATTTTTTATAGTAATTTCACCTAACTTCTGGCTCCTGGCAATTCAAACTTTGCTTCTTACCCCTCAGCTTATGTACTTTTGATACAATTCACTACTGAGCACTTGGATAGGGCTATTTGATTTCTGGACTGCACTTTTATCTTACAATGCAGGGAAGGTGGACCTAAGAAAGGTAAGAATAATTCTAGAAGCCAACCTTCCATTGAGGTGACTGGTAAAAATCTAGTAGTCCCTGGTTTGTTTGCACAATTGAATTGTGTGAGACCTTAAACTACCCAGATCAGGGGCAATAAAATATTTCTTTATTTGTATTGTGGTAGTAGTTATATATCTATATCCTTTCATCAAAATTTATATAATTCTATGATAAGAAGTATTAATTTTCATCTGTATATACATGATATCTTTTTTTTTAGAGTGAGAGATTTTTTTTGCTAGAGGACATGTACTCTCAGAGAGACAGAGACAGAACGTGAAAAATCACCTCCCAGGGGAGATGGCTATGCTGTAATTCCTTCTCCTCCATTCTCCTCTGGGGATTTTGGGCAGATAATTTAATAAACACTCAGGAAATTTATAGTGGTATGTCAAAAAGACTATTATTGGGACATCAAAAAGACTCATAATACCCCCTGACAACACTGGGATATATAGTAAGGTAAAAACTCTCAAAGATTTATACCCAGAATTCAGTAGGCAGATTATTCTCAGGTTTCTCCTCTATCTTAACCTAACATAGCTAAATTAAAGAACTTTAAAATATTTTGGTGACAAATTGCTTGTTCACTGTTCTTATGTCATCTGTTGAATCAAATTTATATTATCATTATTATTGTATAATGATAATATAAATTATATATAATATAGATGTAGTATACATTATATGCTAATCATACAACGTTAACAGCTTCTGTTAGGACGTCTGCCAGGCACAGCCTGTCTAATCTACACTGACACCGTCCTTGTTACTGATCCTGGTAGCTGAGAATATTTGTCTCAAAACAAATGGCATAATCCCTTTTCCCTTAGCTCTCCCTCTGGTGGGTCTTGCCTTTAAAACCTGCCAGAGGTTTGTAAGAACTCAGGTGAGCCATTAATGCTTTTCCTTCCTGTCCCTCCCCCAAATGTCCTTCCTCAGACCCTCCTCTTTCACACACACTCTATCTGGTATTTACATCTATATACTGCATTTCTATATCCTTTAGACATTTAGTTTCAGTCATAGAGTGCAGACACTCAGTATATATTAAGTGGGGACATACAATGCCTCTCCTTCATAGCATGGCTTGCTTCACTCAGAGGTGTGGTATTATCTGTTGAAGATATTTCGTAGTTTTATCAACTACAAAATACTTTTTATCAAGTACTAGGGAGAAATGTTCATCTGTTGAAATATCCATTTTGTAAGACAAATAATAATGTGATTGAATGTATGGAAGAAAATGAAATGAAAATAAATAAATAAATAAAATAAAATAAAAAGAACTCAGGTGGGCATGTTTGGGGCAACCTATGGGTGCTTGCAGTCCTCATGTTTACATCAAATAAACTCCTTTTGCTTTACTTGTTATACCTCAGTTTATCTCCTTTTTTAGGTTGTTATGACTTCATAGATGTAATTGTTGTTTTGAAGATTCCTTAGGACTTTCTATATAAACAATCATCTTTTCTGCAAATAAGGCAATTTTATTTTATTCATTTCAATCTGTGTATGTTCTGTTTTATTTTTTAGAGTTTTTTTGCAATAAGTCACCTGAGAGACAGAGAGACAGAGACAGAAAGAAAGAAATCACCCCTACAAGAAGTGTGGTCACTGTGAAATCCCTTCTCCTCCATTCTCCTCTTGAGATTTTGGGCACGCAAATGCATTTGCCTGGTGTGAGTTTGAAGCCACCTGGTCTGGTACTTGACTACATGAGAGTCTAGCAATATAACCATTATACCATCTCCTGGTCCCTCTAATTCTTTTTATTTAACTGTATTTATCCATTTATTTATTTGTTTTATTTTGATCAGAGAGGGGGAGAGAGAAAGTGGGAGAGAGAAAGTGAGAAAGCAACCACCAAGTCCAGGACTTGAACCACGGTTGACCATGTGGGAGTCCAGAGTCCTTAACCACCATGCTACCTCCTCTGTTTCTTTTTATACATTATTTTAAGGGTGACTTGAAATGGTAGGCACCCTTGTTTTGTTTTGAATCTCATATTTTTGTGTGTGTGAATTTATTGCATTAATGGATGAGGGCCATACTGTAGATATGGTTTGTCAGATTATAGATACTTTCTCTTTTCTCTCTCTCTTTCTCTCTCTCTCCTCTTCTATTCAGTTCCAAGGAGAGAGAGGCAGTTTTTTTCCCTCTCTTCTTCGTGCAATTGAGTTAATTTCTCATTTACCTTTAAATTAAATGAGTGTCCTTAGAAAGCCAGTTTTATGTCTTATTCTACCATCAGTTTTTTCAACATGAGTGTCTTTGGATTTTTATTTTCCTTTTCCGATCCAGTAATTCAACAGATGCTCAATTTATCCAAGGTGTTAAAAAATCCTCATGATAAAAATCAGTTTTGGCATCTGTATTTGGCTCTGGTATCACTACTCCCATTTTATTTGGGAGTGTGGTAACTCTTACTTTCATGCCGGTTCACTGACGTATTTAAGATTTTTAAAATTCTTTAAGTCATTATTTTACTCCATACAGTAAAAAGATTAACTTGTATTCAAAATCAAACAAATCAAAATAGACAAAGAACAAAAAACAACCCAGACAACTTAAAGCAGAAAATCAAACTTACTTTGTAAAAGAATTGAGAATCCTTTCCTATTTCGCAGGATTTGGGGTGATACTTAAACTGGTCAATATATGTACAGCACTTAGAAGAGGACCTTCCACACAGACTGCTATATACTTATCAGCTGCCTTGATATTTTGGAATTCATACCTAATTTGACATTCATGAGAATTTGGCCCAGTAAGTAGCAGGAACTCTCATGCGTAGTATAGAAGGTCAATACATTAATTAAGTGGTTATTAAATAAACCCTTCATGGCTAAGTGAATTGGATGTTTAAAAAACAATTTTCTTCCATAACAGTAGTTGGAAACATGGTGTTTATGTAATGTGAATTTTAGAATGTGAATTATAGAAAAACAAGGGAGAGAAATTGGAATAAATAAATAAATAAATAAATAAATAAATAAATAAATAAAACAATAACAAAAACACTGCCAAGGAAGAGAAGGCCTGAATTGCCAAGCCAAAAGTATCAGAAGGAGGATGGAGAGAGATCCAGTATCTGGGAACACTCGGTTTGTGCCTGACAGAGCATTATGCACTTATAGTCACGTGATCCGAAGCTGGAGTTCTGAAACAGGAGTAGTGGTGTAAATATTGCCAGAGAAAATTAAAGTTTGAGAATGCTCAACCTAAATCAGCTTATAGATGGTGGCGAAGCTATATTTTGACACAAAATCCTTCTTTTAAATTAATAAAATAAGAGTTTAATACTAATTGGCATTCAATAACATACCTGTTGTATCATTAATTTTGCACCATTTTTACACTAAAACAAAAAACATATTTATTATTATATCAAAGCAGTCTGGCATGTCCATGTACTCATCTAGAAATAGTCACTAGTAAAAATAAGTGTCATGAATTGGTTACTAATTATAATAATTGTGACTACTTAGGTGTCTTATTACGTATATTAATAATCATCACATCTGTAGATACTGAAGTAGTCACTTTAAAGTTGATGAATTTGAGGCACAGCAAATTGACAATTTATTCTTCAGAACATTTTTATTTTTGTTTATTATTGTTGTTGACTCCAAATAAACCCTTCATTAAAATAAGTAAGCAGAAAAAATATTAAAATTGTGAGGGAAAATTCACACCCATGTCTCACTGGACACAAACATTTTCTAACTTAAATATATACATTTCAAAAAAAGAAATAAAATTAATATAATATTTGAAAGTGTAGTACATGCATTTATTTTATACATGATAAAAGTATACTTATAATAAAAGCATACCTTGGCTTATAGGCAAATAATGGTTACCAAAACAATATGTAGGTAGGGATACAGAGATAGGAATAGAACCAAAATATGGGCTCTCCATCTTTTTCTTTTAACATTTGTTTCTCTTATGTCTCTCTGTCTATCTGGTGAGTACACGCGCCCTACAGCAAAAACCTCTCAAAGAAAAAAAAAAAAAAAGCTTGGTGGGGGGCCAGCTGGTGGCATGGTGGTTAAGGAACTGGATTCCCACATGGGCAACCACAGTTCAAGTCCCAAACCTAGTAGCTTGAAAAATCATGCCAGACACCTGTGCATGCATGCCAAAAATACCAGTGGAGAACAGAGGAGGAGGGAATATGACAGGACCACCTCTCCTGGGGGGTGATTTCTCACGCCCACCCCCACCTTTGTCTCTCTCTGGCAAGCACATGCACTCTCTAGAGAAAAATATTTTAAAAAATTAGAAAAAAAGTTTGATAGGAAAGGTAATTTGGAAACACCACTCAAGTTTAGCTCAAAATCTGTATTTCCCATGAAGTGATGGAGAGTTACTGAGGGAATTTTACATGAGAGAGTAAATGGTTGCAAGTATAGTTTATAAAGTTAATTTTTGTTTGGGGGAACAAATTATACAAACCAATATTTTTAAAAAGGGAAAAAATCAATGAGAATTTTACAATAGAAATTTAAGCCAAACGTCTAACAGTCTGAACTTTGGTGGTGATGTGAGGATTAAGACAAACAAATTGGAGATACTTCAGAGTAAAGAAAGAGGTGACAATATTTTAAACAGAGGAAAGATAAATTAAAATCCAGAATGTGAATTTTGAAAATAAAGATGTCTTTATATTAATGTAGTTATCAGTGAAATGTGCCTGGGCACATGTACCAAGTATCTGAAAAAAAGTAAAAATAACTCCAAAATGACATGTTTCAGAGCATGTGAATAGAAGGAAAGAGTGACATGATCATTAAGGCCTCCCAGTAAGTCCTTAAAGTCAGTCTAGGTGATACAGTTATAGGAAAAAATACTTTTACCCTGCTACTTATTTAATGAAACAATACTGAGTACTGCACCATGTTATTAATAGTTGGTATTAAATGGATTAAATATGCCCATTAAAATCTAGGGCAGATTAACCTTGGGGTTCGACTGATGTATATTTATGACATCATTCAGGATTAAATTAATGTTACTGAGAGAAGGTTTTATATGTTTGTGATATGGAGACATTTTAGTTGAGAAAAAATAATTGTGGAAATTTGTTCAACTGATTTAGTCAATTTGGCAATGTATTTGAAGATACATGTTTTATTGTATAACATATTCTTTATGCTTTGTAATTTTGACATTAGAACAACTGAATTTAAATCATGTCTAATATTCATAGACATTAAATTAATTTATAAAAAATAAAAATATGACTGGGAACAGCAGTTGGTGTAATGGCTATATCACTGGACACCCATGTGGTCGACAGCGATTTGAGTCCCGGACCCAGTGGCCTAAAATCATGCTGGGCACATGTTCATGCACGCCCAAGATCCCAAGAGGAGAATGGAGGAGAAAGAATTGCAGAGTGGCCATTCCCCCTGGGGGTGATTTGTCGCTTTGTGTCTCTCTGTTTCTCTCTGTCTTTCTGGTGAGCACATGTGCCCTATAGCAAAAACCTCTCCAAAATTAATTAATTAATTAATTAAATTAAAACAGGACTTCAATGTATAGTTGAAATCTAGGGTGACAGAAAATTTGATTTTATAAAATATGATCTATGAAAATGCACACTTAACAGAGATTTTTATTTTAAAGGCTGAGAATTTAAAGTGTCTTAAATGCGTACTTCTACCAAAATAACAGACTATCACTTTACTCTCCTTCCAGCTAGTTTTCTTTGCTTATTTTTGGTTGACAATGTAACTGTAGGCTTTCAATGATTTTATGCCTTCTCAAGACAAACAAGTATAGTCACATGTTATCTGTAAACAGGTCAAGGGATGAGGACCTTTCTGGAAAGGTGCAGTTTATTCTCATTTGCATCTAATAACAAGTGTATTTGATTTAGCAGAAAAAGCCTTGCTTTCCAAAGTATTTTCTACGTGTGGTTTATAATTTTTAGAAAACTACTAAGGAACCGTATGAAACATTTTTGTTATAGTGATTATTTTTTGAGAGGTTTTTGCTACAAGGCATATGCTCTCGCCAGAAAGACAGGGAAAGACAGAGAGACAGAAAGCGAGAAAATCACCCCCCAGGGGGGATGACCACACCACAATCCCTTCCGCTCCATTCTCCTCTCGGGATCTTAGGCACACACGCACACGCGCCGGCGTGAGTTTAAGCCACCAGGTTCAGGACTTGAATCATAGTCGACTACCTAGGAGTCCAGCGACATAGACATTACACCAACTGCTGGTCCCATTTTTGCTATTATTTTTAAGTTTTAATTTGTAAACAATATTTCTGAAGCTAAAGATAAAGTTCTGAATCTATCTAAAGACAGCTTTTAACCAGTTTAGTAATTTTCAATTCAAAAATGGTTAAAAATGAGTTATTAGCATCTCACTTATTGGGTTTATAATGAGATGATGATAGACCATTAGATATAATGGCCATTAAAAAAAACAAGTTAAGGGGCCAGCAGATGGCGTAATGATTATGTCGCTGGACTCCCAGGGAGTTGAGTGCAGTTTGGGTCCTGGATGGGACAGCTTAAAACTCACTCCGGGCACATGCGCTTGCATGCCCAAGATTGTGAGAGGAGAATGGAGAAGAGATTGTGGCATGGTTATCCCCTCTGGGGATTTCTCTCTTTCTGTCTCTCGGTCACTCTCTCTCTAGCAAGTATATACATGCTATAGCAAAAATCTCTCTCTACAAAAAACAAACAAACAAAAACAAGTTCAAAATGTAATGTTGCTTTTTAAACATAGAATACTATTTTCCCCACTTAGTAATTTATTATAACTCTATGTGAATCTTGGATTTATGATTGGAATATCATTTTATGGTAATATTACTAACATTTGTTGAACGTTTTCTTCTATATATTGTGTCCAGTGATTAAAATCTTAATAATAATGTTTAAAAGAATAAATAATGGGGGAAAAAGACACATTCTAGTAACATATCATTGTTTTTTGATTATTGATTAGAAATATAATAGAATTTTATTCTGGGTAATCATATTTATTGTCCTGCGTTTTAAATAAATATGAATAAAAATGTCTGAAATTCAAGTAATGAAATTGACTGGGTTATAAATAAGCACACCTTGAGTGAGAAGTATGAGTTAATATTTTCTACATAAACTTGAATGTTTCCAGCTTGAGTTTAAAGAGAAATTTAATTGTTTCCTCTGGGATAATTACATTTCTGAGAAAGTAACTATATATATATATTTTAAACATCCACAAAGTATTAATGAGTATTCCACATTAGTAGCAAAAATTATTGCAAAATAACTTTTTATCATTCCTCCATAAGAGCTATTATCAGAGAGTATAATTAGAGTCCTAGCAACCTCCCTCATTCTGAAGATGAGAATATAAAATGTAAGACTCAGACATGGAAAATGGTACTCAGCAGCCACAGAACTGGTGTGCTCTCCATTGGCTTCCCTGAAACCCCACAGCAAAGCCTGGTGGAAGAGCCGAGAGCATAACACATTATCCAACTTCACTCATCTGTAAAATAAGAGAATGTAAAGTCTACAGTCGTTCATTTCATATCTGACATAGAAGAGCCTAGTGTCCTACCCTTTCTAAACATTTATTATTTATTTTATTCATGTTCTTTTTACTACCAAGGAAAGTTTGGTCAGCTGTTTGACTAGCGTTATTATTACTATTTTATATGAAAAGTTCTATATCTGAATTATCCTTATATTTGCAATTTTATGGTCATTCTTTAGAAAAATGAAACAAGTAGTAAAGAGAGAGAAAAATATTGAAATTGGTTTTTAAAAATTGACTCATGCGATTGCATGTTCCAATTTAGTAGGGAAGGTGAGCTGGCCAAAAATCCAGAGAGGATAGCTGTGAGGGGTTTACCAAAAGTTCAGGAGAAATAAATATAGGGAAGTTACACATGGGTCTCAAGTTTTCTTCACCAAGATAAACTAGTATTTTGATTCCAGACATTTTCTAAATATTCAATAAATGCTAGCTATAAAATCAGTACAATTTCTGGTTATATTCAGCCTATAATATTAATAGCACTAGCACTTGTTCGATGTTACAGATCTGAAAATGAGACATAAAGGATAAAATCTTGCAATAAATCACAAAACTGGAGAATTTTGATATTTGGATCAAAAAAACGAGAAGAAATCTTTTTTTAGTCAGACTGTAGAATGTCTAACAACACCTATGACTTGGAAAAATATTGCTAGATAATTAAAAATAATTTGAGATGGTGGCAGCTTTTGATAATACTGAAACCATGATAAGAAATGGCTTAAAATATTTTGAACATGCTTTCATGAGTCCAATCAGAAAGGAACACAGAATTTAATTTTAAGTAACTTATTGTTTTTTTTTCTTTAATTCATCACAGCTCATGTTCATTAAAAACTGCAAATAATAATAAACGCATGCATGAGAAAATAAGTTAATCAACACTTGCATCAAGCACAGATCTCCACTATTATTATTTTTATACATACAAATACATTTTGTTTCCTTTTTAACTGAACGATGCATTAGAAAGTGATTTTTTTCTTTGTCCACAATCTAGAAATAATATTCATAATTTTTTTAATCCCCTAACAAAGCCACTACTTTTATTTTATTTAACAATTCAGTAGGTTAAAGTGGTAGCTCATTTTATTTCATCTAATTTTGTGTTCCTTAGATTATTAGGGAGACGGAACATTTTTCTTATTTATTGGACATTTGTTTTCCTTATCTGGGGGATAGCCTGTCCAGATGTTTTAGTCCCAATCAAACTCAAATAATTACCAGTCACACATTCAATTTCCAAGGAAATAAATACAAATTCAATGATACATTTGAGTAAACTTAATTTAAAATGGCCTGCATTTTCCTATTATAAAAGTAACTAATTTTCACTGTAGAAAATTAAAAGAACATAAACAAGGGTAAAAAGAGAGTAAGAAAAAGTGCAATTACCACTTATCATTGTAATGTTCTGATAAACAGCATAATAATGCTTGTCTTTCTTGATGTTTTCCACATACAAGCACAATTGTATATCACTGTTTTTCTGAGAAAAAAATACACAAATATTTCATTGACAATCTCTCACACATGCTCCATATACTAATTCTTCATTGTAAACTAGAATATTTTACAATTGTACTAGATGTTGTTTATTTAAACTCCTCTAAAGTTTTGTAAAGTTCTAATTTTCCAGGTATACCTCATTTTGTTTATTCATTCATCTGTTAATTGAAGGTTAGTCCTGTCTTTTAAATCCATAATTCCTTATTTTGAAATTAATCATAAGAAAACAATTAGATATGAGTAGAAAGTATTATGAGTAAAGACATTGATGACATTTTTAACAGATATATTTATTGTCTATATATGTATAACACTGCATTCACAATAGTAATTAAGATAGATGGGACCCGCAGTTGGTGTAATGGCTGTGTCACTGGACTCCCACATAGTTCGATCGTGGTTCGAGTCCCAGACTGGTGGCTTAGACTCACGCCGGGCACTTGCGAATGCATCCCAAGATCCCAAGAGGAGAATGGAGGAAAAGGGATGGCAATATGGCCATCCCCCCCTGGGGGGTGATTTCTCGCTTTCTGTCTCTCTCTGTCTTTCTGGCGAGTGCACACGCCCTATAGCAAAAAACTCTCCAAAAAAAAAAAAAAAAAAAAAAAAAAAAAAAGGCTAAGGGTACTGATGAAATCTTTAGCTCAATTGAGATTACAGTTACACTCTAGCAGGAATGACAGTCAATGAGAACAGAAAATTTAAATGTGAGGAGATTTCAAAAAGTTCTCAGAAATTACATATTATGAAAAAAGTGCATGAATTTCAAAGTTTTGTTTCACCAAAATAAACTTGTACCTTCATCCTACTTCCCACACAATTTTATTTTATTATTATTATGATGTAGTATTTGTCCCAGGCCAAATGCACTCACCAGGGAGAGACAAAGAAAGAGAGAGAAAAGGCAAGTGAGAAATCACCCCTCAGGGTGGATGGCCACATTGCAATCCCTTCTCCTCCATCCTTTTCTCCAGATTTGTTTGGTGCCATTTTACAAAATTATACAAAACACAATTGAGCCTATAGATAGAAGGAACAAATCTGAAACTGCTTTTAGTGGAAGTAGAACAGAGACTATAAAGTTGTACCCGTAAAATTGGGTTTTCTTATTTTACAATATGCTAACAAAAAATCTGTGCTTATTGTACCCTTATTCTTTCTTTATATGGGTTATTAATGAGAATGAGAATACTTCTAGTGTTTTTATATAATCCTTAAATTGTTCTGGCCCACCCTCTTTGTCTTTCATCAGACTGTTGATTTTTATTTCTTATTCATTTGCAAAAATATCCTATTTGAAAATAAAAAAAATAACCCTGTCCAGGAACTGGCATAGAGGTTAAGGTCACTGGATCCCACATGGTGGACTTGGTAGTTCAAGTTCCAGATCTAGTGTGATTTGGGGGCATGAGTGCCTGCATGCTCAAAATCCCAAGAGAAGGGGGCTGGCAGGTGGCATTGTAGTGTTAAAAGAAAAATAAGTCAGTCAATTTAATGGAGTTTTAATAGAGCAAATCTTAACATAATTTAAATCGGACAGTTGTCCCCAGACTTCCAGAAAACTCTGGCGAGCCTCTTGGTCAATTTGGCATTTAAGTAGATGGAACAGTCCTGTTCCACAGGAAAGTGTCATAGAGAAAATGTAAGTGAGGGAATGAGGTAGTGAAATCATTAGCATATTCTGAAGTTTGTCTGTATTAACATGAATTTAAAAGGCGGGATATCTGTAATTGACTGAAGCCTAGCTGCTGTGATTGGCTGTAACCTAGCAACCAGATCAGAAAAAGAGCCTAATATGTACAATTTTGGCTTATCTATAGGAATCAAAGTGTGGGAATACAGTGACTGTTTTAAGTTTAATTAAATAGTAGTTAAGATAACTGGATTCCTGCATGGCCAACTGTGGTTCGAGTCTGAGACCTAGTGACTTGATATCTCTCTCTTTCTATCTCTGGTGAGTGTACATGTCCTATAGAGAAATTAAAAATAGTAATAATAAAGTTAAATTAATAATTAAAAAAATAAATCCCAACAGCATAGTAGAGCTAAAGAGATTATGGTGTGGCCATTCCCCCTTGGAGATGATTTCCCTCTTCCCAAACTCCACCCCAGTCTCTCTCTTCAGTGAGCACATAAACCCTATATCAAACTAAATATAAAAAAAAAAGAAAGAAAAGAAATCTCTAGAATATATTGCAAATATTCTACTAAAAATAATACTTACTTTTATGATGTTTGAAATCTTAATGAAATATAGAAGTTTTATATTTATAGATAACTAATTCAACTCAATTTAAATCAATTTAATTTCTTTTTCTTCATGCATAAAAAATGTTTATGAATCACCTGTGCAGAAAACTGAATTCATCCATAATTACATGATTATTTCATCCAAAAATTTTAATTGTCTTGACTCTTAAAGAGGAAAAACATGGATTCTAATTGTAGGGTATTTTTTTAAGATTATTTTTAAAAACATACAATATTCTTTGGTAGTCTGTTTAGAAAGAGATTAAAACATATAAGAGAAGTCTATGTTACATTTCACATACCAGAATCATAGTAGTTGTCAATTCATAAACTTTTAAAATATTTTTATTATTATACCTTTGTTAAAATAATATTTTCACCTTCCTTTCATCCTTCTAGGAGTTACTATATTTAAAATCTTCTTCAGACTTTTATAAAAAGTGAAAATTATATAATTGGATCCTATTGAAAATTTGTGGCTTCAGAAATGAGAATTCCATTTTGAATTATTTTGGAAATATCAGAATGTACATAGAATTGTGAGTTGTATTGCTTTCAGAAGGCTCACTTGGTTAAGAATGAGGAAATTTGTAAGTAAATGAACAATCATTTCTCTGTAAATTACCACCGTGTTCCACCAGCTGAGTGACCAAGCAGAATCAATTTGTAGCTGAGAGATTGTTCTTGGTTTCCCAGAAAACACAGATGGCAATGTTTGAACAAATTCTCCAAATTATAAAGAGTATTTCTTGTAATTTCAATCGTCACTTCTCAATCTCTACTTGTCAAATAGAACAAACGAGTTACATGTGTAGAATGTTAAGGCAAAGTCAAGAACAATGAGACCAAACTTGGCTTGGTGTAAAATTTCATATCATTTTAATTTAGTCTTAAATGCAAAAGTAACATGAACACAACAATCAATAATTGCAAAACTAAGTCAATCAAGGTGACTTAGTTGTGCCTCCTAGATTCTTATCATTTTTCTTTTGACAATTTAAAAAATGTGCTCATTTTTTCCATATTCATAAGTTATTATAACATTTGCTACTAAATTATCACAGAGATAACTCAATTTGAAAAAAAAAAAAGACTTGTTGAAACATAAATCTGCATTTTCTACAGTCTGCATTTGTTGGAAAAGTCAAGACACATTTTGCATAGAAAAACATAGAGAAAAATATATCATGACTTTTCTGACAACTCAGTACTAATTTCACAACCGAATATCTATGTAATGTAATGTTTCATCTATTTTAGTTTTTCCTTGGGGCCCTAACAAGCCCCTCTATGCCCACATATAACTGACAAGGAAAATGCTTCTGTCTGTTAAAAAGTAAGGCAGGAGCTGGAGATACTAAACTCACAAGCAGGGTAAAGGCACTGGATAGAGGCATCTTCACCTAAGATGGAGTCACAATGGCTAAGTTTTCACAAACAAAGCTGACTGCATTAGAACTCAAACTGATTATAGCTAAGGGCAACAGTTTCTACTTGCTAACTACATTCTAAGAAAATATTCAGATTGCTATAGTTTGCTAACCCCACAAAGATTGGGAAATGAATCACAAGGACTACTACGTAACCATTTTCTGAAGCCCAGTTCCTTATTAAAAAAAACAGGCCCCTATTCAGAGTAGAGGATAAAACCCTAGTCTGAGGTCCCTCATAGGCAACCATTTCTGGAACCCACTATTCGCTTGGCAGTTCTGTTCTTCCTTCCCCCCCCCCCCTCTCTCTTTCTTTTTCATTTTGCTATAGGGCATGTGGGCTTGCCGAAGAGAGAGAGAAAGTGAAAATTCAGTCCCTGTGGGGTGGCTACACTATGAACTCTTCTCCCTTCTCCTCCTAAAATACTGGGCATGCATGCACATAGACCTGGCATGTTTTTCGAGTCACCAAGGCTGGGACTCAAACTGTGGTTGGCCCTGTGGGAGTCCAGCATCTTAAGTACTACGCCATGCCACCTGTTGGCCCCTCTTCCCTCTTTCTCTCTTTCTTTCTTCTTTCTCTTTCTTTCTTCTTTCTTTCTTTCTTTTCTTTCTTTCTTTCTTTCTTTCTTTCTTTCTTTCTTTCTTTCTTTCTTTCTTTCTTTCTTTTTTCTTCTTTCTTTCTTTTGTCTTCTTTTCTTTTCTTATTTATTTTTTTGAGAGGTTTTTGTTTTGTTTTGTTATAGGGTGCATGCACTCGCCAGAAAGAGAGAGACAGAGAAACAGAAAGCAAGAAATCAACCCTCAGGGTGCATGGCCACAGTGCAATCCCTTCTCCTCCATTCTCCTCTCAGGATCTTGGGCACACACGCACACGTGCCCGGCCTGAGTTTAAGCCACCGAGTCCAGGACTCAAACTATGGTCGACTACATGGGAATCCAGAGACATAGCCATTACACCAACTGCTGGTCCCTCTTTCTTAATAAAATCTACTTTACTGCTCCTTTGTGAAAATCTCCAATTCTTCGTGAGCATGAGAGAAAATAGCAGGGAGGGAAACTGTAGATATTAGAGACAGTATAAAGGGTAAGAGGGGGTGGGAGGGAAGGGATCAAAGAAACAAACAACACAGTTAATAGACACAAAAATGAAAAGTTGTGTGCTGGTGACAATACATAGGGTAATGTCTCTCACTCAACTAATACACACTGTTTATATGCTGGGAAAACCATGCTGTACACTGTAGAGATGTGCGGTGATTAAATGCAAATTGATAAGTATATAAACAAAAAATTGTACTACAGTCATTGAAAGACTTAAAACTATGTTTGGGACATTTTGAGTATGTAAATCTAAATTTTCAACTGAATTGTATGAAATATAAATGTAGATAATTTTTTTTCTTTTTTGGAGAGGTTTTTGCAATAGAGCGCGTGCGCTCGCCAGACAGACAGAGAGAGACAGAGAGACAGAAAGCGAGAAATCACCCCCCATGGGGGATGGCCACGCTGCAATCCCTTCTCCTCCATTCTCCTCTTGGGATCTTGGGCATGCACACACACGCGTCCGGCGGGAGTTTTAAGCCACTGGGTCCGGGACTCGAACCGCGTTCGACTACATGGGAGTCCAGCGACATAGCCATTATGCTAACTGCTGGCCCCAATAATTATTTTTCTTTAAAAATTTAAGTGGTGTGGACTCCCATGACTGACTGATTTGAGTGTTGGACCTGGCCACTTGAAACTCATGCCAGGCAAGTGTGCTTGTGTGCCCAAAATCCGGAAAGGAAAATGGAGGAGAAGGGGTTAGCAGTGTGGCCATTATCCATGCGGGATGATTTCTTACTTTCCCTCTCTCTGTCTCTTTCTAGCAAGTGCCCACATCCTATGTCAAAACTTAATTTTTTAAAAATTTACTATCTTAATTGTGATGTGCTTAGTATAAAATACACAGTGAATTTTGAAGACTAGGTACAAATATAATGTAAAATATCTAAAAAATATTTTATATCATTAAATATTAAGATAATAATTTGCATTTATTTGCTTAAATTATACATATTTGTGCATATATATATATATATATATATACACACACACACACACACACACACACACACTCATTGTTGTAAGTTTATTTCTTTCATGACAGTGAGGACAAAAAGGGAGGGAGAGAATAAGAAAGAAAGACAAGCCCTCTCAGCAGAGTCTCACACAATGATCCCCCACCCCGCGTTCCCAGCCAGCCCGCCATGTGGGCATGCACCTCGCATGCAGGTATCACTGGAGAAGCTCGTTACCACTGTGCTGCTGAGTGGCTTTGTCTTCTTAAGATTAATTTTATTTGCTTTCTTTTACATTTTTAAAATTACACATTAAAAATGTTGAGTGTAGGAAGATTAACAGAGTACTGGTAAAGTATGTAATTATTCCAATATATAGTTAACTGATCAGTGTTAATGAAATTAACCAAGATCTACCTTATGGTAGGAACAGAAGAAAGCTGTTGCTTCTATAACTTGAATGTTACCAGTGACAAAATCAGATTTATTTTTTTATGAAGCTTTTAAATAAAAACAAGAATCTACTATCAAAATGAATACCTGGAATCAACGGGTATTTTCCAATTCAGCTCAGAGAGTGGTAGGAAGTACATACTCTTGTATTTTCTCACTTAATCTTTACAGCTTGACAAGGTGAGCACTGCCATCTAACTCCAATACGCGGAGATAGCAAGCGAGATGCCCAGGCGCTTCATCTGTGGTCCTCGGACAAATGTCTTTTGAGTTTGAGTATCGCTGTTGGGTATGGGCTGCTCAAGTCACATGGACATCACCAGTAAACAAAAGCAACAAATTCTTCCATTCTTTGGGAGCTTATTTTCTAAGTTTAGTGAGTCAGGATTAATAGCTAAATATGTCTTCTTAAAACTCTCTGCCCTCATTTCATTGTACTATGAGCACTAGTCTGGGGGTCTGAAGATAGTCACTTAATCCTGCTGATCATTATTGATGTAATCTTAAAAAAGGGAATTTAAAAAATTAAAAAAAACAAAACAACAAAATAAAAACTAACAAAACAAATACAGTCATTCAGAATTTGGGGCCAGAACATGTAAACACTGCTTTGCTAATTATTTCTTCCCTGTATTTATTTTAAGTGTTCAGGTCATTTGAAAACAATTTACTATATGTTTAAATCTATTTACCATATATTAATATGTTAGCATATAACTTGTCTGAATTCTACATTTCAGTACTAATCATGTACCTGATATTACAAAATTACCAACAGGACACACCTACATGGCATGTGCTGCTAAGACACTTTGTCCCACAGGTTGGTACCACGTTGGAGGTCAAGGTTTGATTCTTGGCGGAAACTGAAGGCCAGGAACGGTGTTCTGCACTTCTAATTCCAGCCACTAGGGGACACTGAGCAGGCGCATCATTAACTTGAGCCTGAACAGGGCAACACAAATACATCCAGTCTAAAAAAGAGCTGAACACGGTGGAGCATGCTTCGTTGTCGTGGCTAAGGAACAAGGATCACCACATGATGCAAAACTGTTCTAAAAAACAAAATAATAAATTATTTTAACTTTTCAGTGAATTCATATTTAGTTTGTAACTTTGATGTTAAACATTATCGTTTTCCATTTTCTCACACTTTTTCCTGATTATGACCCAGATTTTTAAAAATTATTTAAAAATGAATAATGTTAATTTAAATAAATGTTTAAAATTTTACAGTAATTATGAGAGGTCAAAATTAGACCACCGGGACCAGCAGATGACATAATGGTTATGTCACTGGGCTATCAAGTAGTCAACAGTGGTTCGAGTCCCAGACCTGGTGAGTTGAAACTCATGCTGGGAGCATGTGTGTGCATGCCAAGATCCTGAGAGGAGAACAGAAGAGAAGGGATTGTGGCATGACCATTCCCCCTGGGGGAATGATTCCTCACTTTCTGTTTCTCTCTGTCTCAGCAATGAGCACACACAGCCTTAGCAAAAATCTCTAAAAAAAAAAAAAAACAAAAACAAAAAAAAAACCCAGAAAACAAAAAACAAACAAGCAAAAAATAACAACAACAAAAAAATTAGACCACCATGAACTTCCTAAAAATAAATGCTACAAAATTATATTAAATATAAAACATTTGAAGAATAAATTCAGCAAACTCACTCAAAGTATTGTTGAGAGGGGCTAGATGTTGGCCATGTGGTAAAACATGACATGTTGCTCTGTGAGGCGGACCTGCATGGAAGGCTCCAGGTGCTAGCGTGGAGACTCTCATTAGCACGCCAGGCATCTGCACCTGCGTGAGCCCATGATCTGTGCTGACTGAGGCTGGGGATAGATCTTGGCAATGCCCTGTTGGGGATGTGGTCTCTTTGTCTCTCTTAGTCACGGAAGAAATAAATAAACTTAAAAATATATACTGTTTAGGGATCAGCAGTTGGCGTATGACTATGTCATTGGACTCCCATGTAGTCAATTATGGTTCGAGTCTCGGACCCGGTGGGTTAAACTCACCATGGGTGTGTGTGCATGCATGCCCAAGATCCTGAGAGAAGGGAGGAGAAGGGATTGCAGCATGGCCATCCCCCCCGGGGGGTGATTTTTTGATTCCTGTCTCTCTGTCTTTCTGGCAAATGCACATGTCCTATAGCAAAAACCTCTCAAAAAAAAAAAATGGTGTTTAGGTTTTTAAACTTGTTTTCAAATGTATAAACTGCAAATATTACAAATGCTTGAAGTGTTTAAACAACTTAAAAATGGTTAAATACACTTATTTCAGTGTGTGAGGATAGTCACATTATAACAGTGTAGTTGTGAGAAAACGTTAGTAATATAGCCTCCTTGATTTAATTCTGTGAAGTGTTAGAATGAAAAAGGAAACTTCATATTCTTTTAACCTATGAAAAATAATAGGAAAAGAAGTATAAGTTTAAATGGTGAAACATATTAGAAGTTTTATCAAAAAGTTCAGAGATTTTTGTTTTAATTTGGAATTCAAAAGTGCTTTAATTGATCTGTTCCCACATATAGTCTAGGAAAATCCTTTAGATTTCTGTTAAGTCAAACATCAATAAAAGTTATGTTGATGTCTTCAAGGAAGAAGAGCCTTAAGACAGTCCATTTTTTATATTTGTTTCATTTTCCCAATCACATATTTGTCCTATTAAAATACATGCACAAAAGGAATAAAACAACAGTTTTTTCCTGCAGCCCTAATTTTCAGCAGTAAAATTATTCATGGAAACCAACACAAAATATTCTTAGGGCATTTTAAATTAACAGTGCTTAGAATAAATTTTCAGTAAAATGACTATTATTCAAATGAAACTTAGGTTTTTAATTGAATAACAAAAAGTGGGCTCAAAATATGTAAAAAGAGAATTCTGTGATGTTCACAAATAAAAACTGATAAAGTCTTTAAAAGTAAGGATTAATTTATTTAAAATACAAATAATTCAAAAGCTTCCTACATAACTTGAATTTGAGAAGAGTAGATGAGTGTTCTTTTTTAAAATGAAAAAAAAAGAAATGGTTTTGAGCTACTTATCAACAACATGTTATGTGATGGCTAGCATTCAGATATTCTAACGCTGTAGAAAATAAGCTTGGGAACAAGGGGCCCACTGTATCTTCCCTAAATGACAATACAGAAGGAATAATTTTAAAGGCAAGATACATTATTTTGTCTATTAATTGAACTCCCTGATTGATTTAGCCTAACCTTATTGGGACAAAAGAAATAAATGAGCAGTCTGTGGTGGCAAATGAAGGTGAATGTGGCTACAGAGAAATCGTATCACTTCGGGCAGTGACTTGTGATAATTTATTAAAGATGAAGAAAGAAGTCGAAAAGAGGTGCTTTAAGGGCTTTGATATTTTATTGAAACTGATGCTTTTTCTAGAGAAACAAATGTCATAGAAGTGAGTCATTAAAAATTGCTACATGTTATTTCTAGTTTTTATTTCCATAGAGATTTATTGTAAACGCAATTATGCCTTGATATTGGAAAATGCTAATAGAACTGATTTTTTTTTCTTTAAGCAGAACCTGAATAAAAATGATGTGCCCCCAGTTTCCTTTCATACATTGCTGTGAGCTGTCCACTGGGTGGGAATGCAGGACTCTGTGTGTACTAAGTCTTAATATATTAGCCAATAGGAGAAGTGCAAAATAGTGAGCAACTAAAGACAATAATAAAAAAAGGAAAACCGGGAACCAGCAGTTAGCATAATGGCTGTGTCACTGGAATCCCACGTAGTCGACCGCAGTTCGCGTCCCGGACCCGGTGGCTTAAAACTCACGCTGGGTGAGTGTGCTTGCGTGCCCAAGATCCTGAGAGGAGAATGGAGGAGAAGGGATTGCGGTGTGACCATCCCCTCTGAGGGGTGATTTCTCGCTTTCTGTCTCTATGTCTCTCTCTGTCTGTCTGGCGAGCGCATGCGTCCTATAGTGAAAACCTCTCCAAAAAAAAAAAAAAAAAAAAAAAAACAACAAAAAAAAGGAAAACCTACTTCTGCCCTATAGAGAATAAATTACATTCAAAACAAAATTCAAAACCACTACCTACAAAAATCTGGTGGTTGCATAATTACCAATGAAAGCTCATTTTATTCAAAAGAAGACTTTAGGAACTATTAAAAATCTGTGTCAGGACTAGCACATGGCATAATGATTACATTGCTGGACTCCCATGTAGTTGACTATAGTTCAAGTCCCAGACCTGGTGACTTGAAAAAACTCATGCCAGGCATGTATGCATATTTGCCCAAGGTCCTCAGAGGAGAATGGAGGAGAAGGGATTATGGTGTAGCCATTGCCCCTGGGGGTGGTAGGTGGAGGGTGAGTTCTCGCTTCTGTCTCTCTGTCTTTCCTGCAAGTGAATGGTGAAAATTAAGCATTTCATGGTTAAGTGTTCATAGAGTTTCATAACCATTGGATTAATAAGAGATTGCCATAGGTTCTTTAAATTCCACACATACGTCAAAGATTAAAAAAAAAAAAAGAGAGAGGTATTCCTTTTATATGGTCAGTTTGGTATTCACTGATAATCAGAATTCCCTGAGATTTCATGTTAAATTATTTTTCTGTATGTAAAAATAAATATTCAATAAAGCACAATGGCTTAGAGATGTTGCAGAACAAACTCTGAAATACTCCAAGTATTAAAATCTTTAAACACACCATGGCTAGAGCTTGCATTCATCTCTAATAGATGTTCTGACTTACCTTAAGAATATGTATGAATTAAATGAAAAATTAAGAAAAAGTTGTACTTATAGACATATGAACTAGAGTGGAAAGAAGATAATATAAACAGAATAAAAATCTATTTGAATTAAATAGAACATAATTTCTAAGTAAAAGGTGAACTCACTTATAGAGCTACATTATCATATAAGGTAGTTTAAAAGGCTACATTAAATATTGTGGTTGGTTTTAGATAAGGAAACAGCACCTGGGAGCTCCAATGCTATTTCAGAACTAAATGTTCATTGATGGAGGAGCAAGGATGGAAATACAGAACACTGTCAGTCAGTGTTTGCACTATTTATCTTTTCTATTAAAATTTCTTATTTACCAAGAGGAGTGTGCACTTGCATGAGGGAGACAGAGAGAGAAAGAGAAAGAAAAGTGAGAAGGACAGAGGAAAAGTAAGAAAGCACCCCCTTGGGGGATGGTCATGCCATAATCCCTTCTCTCCCACCTCTCTTATTTTAAGATTTTGGGCACGCTCACACACACCTGGTGTCTTTTTGATGGTGCTGGATCCAGAACTTGAACCTCACAACAGTCCATGTGGGATCCAGCCACCTAACCACCATGCATCGGCTGGCTCACACCATTCATCTAATATCTTATTATTTCAGCAATAAAGCTATATATATTTGGCCATACAGCATACTTCATTAAGGCTATGTCCAAAACAAGAACACAAAGTAAGCAAATCAGCTATCAAGTTTTCACTCTTACTTAATTTGAGACAATTTATTCTTCCTTCATGAATTAAAGTTTTTATTAAAAATAAGAATTAGAACAGCCCTATGACCTAGTGGTTAAGGGAGCTGGACCACACATAGCCAACTGTGCAGTTCAGATCCTGGTGCTAGAAACTAGAAAACATGCCAGGTGCATCTGCATATACATCGAAAATCCCAACAGAGTGGAGAAATAAAGGGATCGCAGCATGACCACAGTGGCTTGGGGGTTTCACTCTCCTCCTCTTTCTCTGTCTCTCTGTCTTTTTATGGAGAGCACACATGCTCTCTGATAAAATAGAAAAATAACAAAAAAGAGTGAGGCAGGCCCCATACCCTGCCAGTTAAATCCCACTTGGTTGACCTTGGTTCGAATCTCAGCCTGGCAGTTTGAAAATCACACTGGGCACATATGCATGCAAATGTAAAATCCTTCAGGATGGACAGTAGATAAAAGATTGTGCTGTGACCAACCGCTATTAGGAAGTGCTTTATTCTTTTCCTTCTTTCTCTCCATCTCTCCAGTGAGCACTCATACCCTTTGGCAATTAGAAACAAAAAGAAAGAATAGTAAGAACATTATTGATTTATGTACAGTCCGTTTGGAATTTACCTTAGCATTAAAAAGGGAATAAAGTACAGATAACAGAGAGCAGGTAAGTCATTATGTATCATACTAGATCCATGTCAAATCTTTGTAATTAGAAATAAAAATAAGGTAATAAATTATGTGAAAATTTTATTTTTAGTTATGTTTTATATTTTTCTATAGGACACATGAATTTGCAAGAGAGAGAGAGAGAGAGAGAGAGAGAGATGAAAAGTGAGAAATCACTCCCCAGGGAGGATGGCCACAGTGCAATGCCTTCTCTTCCATTCTTCCCTTGAGATTTTGGGCATGCATGCACATGTGCCCAGCATATTTTTCAAGGCACCAAGTCTGGGACTCAGGCCACGTTGTTAGTCATGTGGAATCCAGCAGTCTTAACCATTGTGACACCTGACTGGCCCAAGATCTTTAAATTTATTAAAGTTATTAGAAAATAAATAAATTCATCAACTTTCTTAGTTTTCCAGGTCTAGTTTTTTGGTTAAAAAAGGAAAACAATTCATTAAATGTAGCCAAAGGGGGAAAACATTTTGATTTACTCATCATAATATGTAGTCATTGATGCTTTACTTCTTGTTCCTGCAAAATTCTGAGGACACTGGATCTATCAGTTTATCCACCAACTGCCACAGGAGCTCTAAAATAGACACTCAGTAAGCAATTACACATAAACAATTGAAAATTGGTGCGAAATTATACAGCTAAGAAAGAATAAAATAGAGCCAAAAAGTTTATATAGACAATGTTCCTTTTTCTTTTTTTAAGAACTCGAATACTTTGTCTTAAGTGTACATATTTATTGCTAAAATTCAGTTAGCAGATTATTATAAGAGGTAAAGTAAAAGTTAACTTTTAATTAAAAATTGAGAAATAATAAATTCCATTTAAAGTTTCTAACACAACTTTCTATATCTCAACACTAAAATATTTTGTTGTTAGTATTCACCTCTTCATGAACTGAAGAACTTATACCTAAGTATCCACATGTATGATAACCAGGACCTTTAACTATTAACCTCATATTTTTATTATGCCATATTTTGTCTGCAACCTTAGAGTGCACTTTTCTCTCTTTTTGACATACTTATATGTTTACTTTTTAAATAATGGGATAACGCATTTTACTTTATCTCTAATTGCTCTAACTTTTGGCTATAAAAAGACAATGGGCCTTTGTGGTAATAATAATTAAGAAGTTCAGAATCAAAATGTTAGTTAAAGGACCGATTTTCTATCAAAAGATGAGATCACGTTTTTCTGATGCTAAAAAAAGTCACTCATCAATAAAATGTGAGTTATTTAGAGGTGGTTCTTATTTCTATCTACTTCTTTTTTTTTTTTTTTTTTACTTTTTATTTATTTATTTATTTATTTATTTATTTATTTGCATTCATTCTCTGAACATCATTACAGCATACAAAATGAGATTTTCCATCCAAATTACACTATATATTGTCTCAATCAAGCACATCAACAAGCATGTTATTGTCAGCAAATGATCTTCCATTTCTTGTCTTCTGTATGTTTTGCTTTTTTCCCCCCATCCTAGATTCTCTATCTCTTACCCTCTGCCATCTCCCACTCTCCTCCCACAGTCTCTGGTATCTATGTTTGCTTTCTATACTGTTTTCTCCTCACATTTTATTGTAACGCCAAAGACCCTAATCAATCCAAATACCCTCATAGCAAACACAGGTGATACCCACATTTCCATGAACACAAGTCTTACTTTACGCATCCTATAAAGTAGCACCTAGCTGTGGCTACATATCCTACTGCAGTCATTGAATATATATATATTTTTTTTCTGAAACTTTTTTTTTTGTAACTCAATTTACATTCCTTCCCTAAGCTTCATCACAGCATACAAAATGCAATCTCCCATCCAGTACACACTGCATAGCGATACAATCATGCACATTACAAAAAATTTTCCATTACTAGTTCCTAGAATTACTTCCACCCCTCTTTCTGACCCTCTGTCCCTTCCCACCCTCCTCTCACACCACCTCCGGTGTCTACAATTGTCCTTCATTCCCTTCCCACCCACGTTGCATTGATCACACAATTTCCTACATAATCTAACTACTTTCAATTGTGAGTTCACTCATTACTACTAAGAAAACCAGTTTTAACTTAACTCAAAGAAATGCCAAAGAACTTTGCTTAAAGCCAGGAAACAAGTTAGGATTCTGTTCAAATGGAAGGTGCATGAACCTATCAGTCTCATGTACTTTTATCTTCTGTTCTGGTTCAATTTTCCTGATTAAATTCTGGGATATAATATTCAAATTCAGACTTGTCCCTCTGATTAAGTTGGCCACTTTCATAGTTTTTGGACTCTTATTTCTGGGTGTCTGTGTTTAATTTTCTTGATACAGCACACCCTTGAGAACTTCTTGGAGATCTGGTCTGGTGCTGGTAAATTCTTTCAGGTTTTGTTTATCTGAAAATGTTCTTGTCTTTTCTTCCCACCTGAAAGATAATCTTGCCGGGTACAGTATTCTTGGCTGAAACTGTTTCTCTCGTAACACTTTGAATATATTTTCCCATTCTCTCCTCGCTCGCATTGTTTCCGATGAGAGATCTGCTGTTAGCCTGATGGGATGTCCTTTGTAGGTAACTTGATGTTTCTCTCTTGCCAATCTTAGTATCTTGTCTTTGTCTGCGGTTTTGGTCAACCTGGCTATAATGTGTCTTGGAGAAGATCTTCTTGGGTTGATTCTATTTGGGGTCCTTTGTATTTCCTGGGACTGGATCTTCGAATGCCTCTCTAGGTTTGGAAAGTTTTCTTGCAGGATTTCATGGAATAGATTATCAATGCCCTTATGGTTCTCTTCACCTTCTGGAATGCCAATTATCCGGATATTTGGACGTTTGATGGTATCCAGTACTTCTCGCATATCATTCTCAAATTTTTGAGCCATTTTCTCAGTCTTCGTGGTGGACTTTTCTAAGCCAGCCATTTTCTCTTCTACATCTGAGATTCTATTTTCTGAATGATCTAGTCTGCTTTTAATACTTTCAAGGGAGATTTTGACTTCTTGTATTATAGACTTCATCTCTAGCAGTTCCGTTTGAGTCTTTTGTAAAGTGTGTAATTCCTCTTTTAGATCTTGCAAGAATTTCCTCATCTCCTGGAACTCGGCAACTTCTTTCTCCTTTCTCTTTAGCAGTTCATTATCTCTCTTTTCTTCCATCTCTGTTAGCTTCGACATTACGAATGCTCTAAATTCCTTATCAGACATTTCCATGACTTTCACCGAACTGTTTGTGGATGATGGAGAGTTACTCTTTTCCATTGGAGGAGAGGTATTTTCTCGTTTTCCCATATTTCTCGTGATCCGATGGTGATTTCTTGTCATCTGATGAATGGCGTGTTTCTTTCAAATTCTTGAAGTTAAGCCTCAATGTTCAGGAGCAAGCAGACAGAGGTGTTCTAGAATCGGATTGCCATTCTGTAGTGATCGCTGGTGCAGCAGATTCAGTAGATATTGGGTGGAGAGACAAGAAAAAGGAAAATGAAAAAGAGAGAGAGAAACAACAACAAAAAGAGAGAAAAAAGACAAAAAAAATTATAATTTCTTTTCTTTTTTTTTTTTAAAGAAAAAAATCACAAAATAGAAAACCGCGCGGCGCGCTTGCGCGCTGCGCGAAATATCTACTTCCCAGTATCCATGAGGAATCTTCTCAGAGAATGGCTCAACTCTCCTGCCTGGGAGAAAGGAGCAGAAGGGCTTATTAACAAAACAAAAGATGGAGCTGAGAGCCAGAGAGAAATTCTACCTTTAAAAAAATCGTAAAAAGGAAAAATTACCAAAAAAAAATGAGACAGGAGCAGAGAGAGACAGAGACCTCAGAGACACAGAGACAGGGATAGAAGGCCAGAGGGGCTCCCTACCACACTAGCTTTGCTTACTGGAGGCTGAATTATGAGTAGAAAATCTTCATTTCGCCTGTGCCCTGAAATATCTAGTTCCCAGTATCCATGTGGAATCTTCTCAGAGAATGGCTCAACTCTCCTGCCACACTAGCTTTGCTTGCTGGAGGCTGAATTATGAGTAGAAAATCTTCATTTCGCCTGTGCCCTGAAATATCTAGTTCCCAGTATCCATGTGGAATCTTCTCAGAGAATGGCTCAACTCTCCTGCCACACTAGCTTTGCTTGCTGGAGGCTGAATTATGAGTAGAAAATCTTCATTTCGCCTGTGCCCTGAAATATCTAGTTCCCAGTATCCATGTGGAATCTTCTCAGAGAATCTCTATCTACTTCTATTGTTATCTGACTATTAATATTTATTACATGTAGGATACAAATAAGTATAGGATATATTTCTTCACAATTACGATTTCTGACAATAATATCAATTAGCATGCAGGAATCGCCCTTCGTTGGAAATGCCAAATGCAAGATAGATTTTGATTGCCCATGTCCAGTCTGTCTCCTTTGCCATTTCAGGATTTACCTGTCAGTTTGTATTTAACATGGACTAAGATTCATATTGGCATTTGGGATGCTCCTTGACGCACTCATTGTTATCTCCCTGCACTTTGTTCTATGCTTGTAAAGCTACAATGTTTACTGATTTATGGCCACTTTGGGTCTAAGATGGTGTTAAGAAGTTCTTTCACTGTCATTGAACCGAATTAATTCATGCATCTTTAAACGACACATATTTGAAATATGTATCTCTATGTGACATATATACATATATATAAAAGTTTATGTATTTTTTTCTTCCATGAACAAGAGATACAGAGACGAAAAGACAAAGCACAGCACCCCAATAAGATCTTGATACTGTAATCCATCCCCAGCCTCAGCTAAGCCCCGGGTATTCCTGACAGACTCAGGAAGTCCATAAACATGATCTAGGACCTTCCCACATAGGTTAGTCTGACAGAACATTGCTTTTTACCACTAAGTTACTGCATGGTAGCTTTTTCTTTTTCATTTTGTCTTTCTTTTTTTTTTTTTTTTTTTTTAAGAATTTTACTCTAAGGCTCATGCACTCACGAGAGAGAGAGAGAAACTAAGAAAGCACCCCTCTGGGAAATGGCTGCATCATAATATCATCTCCTCTAGTCTCCTTGTGTGATTTTGGGTGTACACACACACACACACACACACACATGCCTGGCATAATTTTCAAGCCGAAGAATTCAGGGCTTACACTATTCAGTTGGCCAAGTGGAATCTTTAACCTTCATGCCACTTGGTGGCCCACCCTAGAATATATTTTTCAGAATGAAATTCCCACTTGAATATACATTGAACACAACTCTAAAGGGAAGAAAAATAGGGTAAAATGCTCCATTAAATGATAAGTGATGTCTTTATGTTCTTTCTTGAGATTTTTATCTGAAAGCCAATGCTCGACCCCTGAATATATAGTGTCAAGAGTGTTCATTCTAAACCCAGCATAGTAGTGCACATTGTACCACAGCTATTCCAGAAGATTGTTAGCCCATGTCTAGGCTATGTGGCAAGAACTTGTCTTTACAGAGAGAAATAAAAATCCAGTGTGGTGAAATAGGCAATAGGGCAAAACCGCACAATGTGGGAGCCACTTGGAAGGCCTGTGTTTGTACCCAGTACAGATGTTCAGGTGTCCAGGTGTACTAGAGCACGCTTAGGACCTTGGTAAGCTAGGTGGGTAGGGCAGGAGAATCACTGTGTGGTGAGACCCTGTCAGGGGTTCCTATCTCTCTACTTCTCTCTCACTTCTCAGAAAAAAAATTAAACAACAGTAAAATACTACTGCTCACCTCAAAGAGTCATTGTGTCATCGAGGCAGACAGTAAAACTTTACCAAGCGGTAAGATAAATTCTATGTGTAGCTACTGTGTGTAGTGGGTAATAACAATTTCAAGGATGGAATACCTAATTTGATTTGAAAAGGTTAGAAAAAGTTTCACCAAAGGTGACATCTGAGCCTTGATAAAAGGAGTATGAGTTTGGTCAGAATACAACCTCTTAAAGATTCAAAATTACAAGTTGGAGTGGATACCCATTCGTTTTATTTTTCTTTATGTTTTGCCATAGGGTGCATAAGCCACCTGAGAGAGAGAAAGTAAGAAATCCCTCCCCCTCCCAGGCTGGATAGCCATGCCACAATCCTCTCTTCCATTTGCCTCTTGGGATTTTGGTTGCCCACGCACACACACCTAGCATAATATTTAAGCCTCTAGGTCTGGTACTCAAACCAGAGTCAGCTATATGGGATCCAGAACCTTAACCTCCAAGCCACCTCTTGGCCACTTGATAACTCATTCTTAAGCTTAGAAAGTACAGAGTTTTTACAGAAATGCAAGAAAGTATACTCAACTTGATTTCCCTATCTCTTGGTATCTTTTTCTGGTCAGATCAACCTGAATTAATCTTTCCTCTGCTTCCCATTTCATTTGGTGCAGTTTGATTATTGCCGTGTGATTGCCTAGGGCACATGTTTATAGAAGATGTGTATTAAGGCAACTGAGTTAAAAATTATAAATTCATAAAAGAATTATAATTGCAGAACAGAAAGAAAATAATTTATAACTTTTTAGGCCAGTGACATTACTAAATAAAATGAAACTATTCGCTGATATTCTTAACACAAATTAAGAATTTAGTATAAGGCACTACTCTTATTTCAAAGATAGACAATACATTGGAATTTTTTATTACAAGTCAGACAAAATGCTTTATATGGTTTTCATTCTTTCTGAATTCTATCATATGTGAGAATTCTCATTTTTGCATAGATTTTCTCTTTTCAAGTATCATCTTTACCTCTTTTATAAAATTCTTTGTTATGAGAGAATAGACCTATCTGCCAATCAATGCATTGATATAGAAAAGGTCAAATAATTTTCCATAAAATTTCAGTCTTTGTGTTCTTTATTCCTCAGATTCTACTGAGCAACAATTAATTCAATTAAACCAAGTCTAAAGCTGAGAATTGTCATAGACCATAACCTTTCAAAGTGTCTGTATGTTCTTCTTCAAATTTACCTTAGTTAGCATATTTTAATGGTATCACACAAAGGAATATGATTAAGTATTCTTGGTGTTAAAAAACATGCCATGCCCCTGCCAATTACATTATCAGGGGGATGAGAGGAGTGGCATTTCAAGACAGACAGACATCAGCACAGGAGTCACATTCAAGAAGTCCAGGAAAGATGCAAAACACACACAAAATGAGTCCAGGAAAGATGCAAAACACACATAAAATGAGTCCAGGAAAGATACAAAACACACACAAAATGACCTCTATCTTAAACATTTATCATGTTGCATTGTGATTCACCTTAATCTCTTCACGTTTATTCTTAGGTAAAGGAATATCATTGTGAGTGGAAAATCAAATACTATCTAATGAGCACAAAGATTAGACAGAAATAATGTCAAGATGTTCACCTTCAAAATGGGTATATTTTTATTATTGATTTATTTTACATTAATGTTGCCATATCTTTCACTGTTTCAAATAATGGAAGGTCACCTTTATCGGAATTCAATGTGCTCATTAAATGTACTGCTGGATTATTCTGAAATAACTGCAGTGCCAGCACAAGACTGAAATTGTGAATACAGTGTTATTTCACCAATTACTCCGAATCCTATGGTAGTTCATTGTAAATATACTATGCACAACAAATTGTTAAATAAAAATTGCATTACTAAAATTTTGTGGTAAAATTGTATATACCTGTTAAATATTTAACTGAACTTACTTGTTTCTAATTACACTGGTGAAAATCCTATGTTAAAGAAATGTGAAAAATGGAAAAGAAACATATTATATATTGTCTTCCCAATAAAATCGAAAATTGTAGTTCTGTGTATTACTTCTCCAAATTTTACACATGCATACATGACTTCATGTGCAAAATTAGACCAAATGTGTAGTATTTATGTTGTCATAATCTTGCTTTAGATTACTTCTGTTTTCACCATGATTACTCAGTAAAAACAAAGTATTTTTTCTACTCGATTTTTTTCTCACATTTTAAATTATTTACTTACAATTAGTTCTCATAGTAAGATTTGATAAAGTTGCTATACAGAGGGAAATAATTACATTACAAAAGGAGCAGTTAATTCCTATTTTCCTTTTGATTTTGCTGTAATGTATCAATATATATGTAATGACATTTGACTCATTATACAATATTTAGTTGTTAGTTCATTTATCTTACGCATTATCTAAAAGCTACTGAAAGATAGTGTTCATTTCATTGTTCTTACTAAACATAATGCCTGATGCCTGATGTACAGCAAATTCTCGATAATGTTAATTTATAAAGTTACATTTAACAAAGTAGAATAAAAATCAACCAATCTTCATAACCTTGGATTGATAAGTTAGATATATCTACTTATGCTTTAGTAGAACAATTAACTATTGCTGACAAATCCTTAAAATGAATACTTAATAATTTGAATAAAATGCATAAGTCAATTTAATTCAACAACACTTTAACTCTTACACATTTGGATCAAAGTAAATAGGTAGCACTAAGCTGCTTCTAACCCAGACAATTTTTCCAACTAACTACATTCCATTTTCATGAAGAGAAATAGCTTAATAAATAGGGTTGTTTATCAGTGGAATTGTATCCTTTTAAAAGACATGTTAAATCCTAACTCATAGTACTTCATAATGTGGTTTATTTGAAAATAGAGTTAATGCAGATGTAATTATTAAGATTGGGCCATGTTGGAGAAGGTTGGTGTCATTAAAAACAAATGAGGTACAAAGACAGACTCACTGTGGCAACAGTGGCAGAGTTCAAAGGTCTGCATCCGTAAGCCATGGAATGAATGCTAAGGGTAACTGACAAACCCCAGACACAAGAAAGAGGCAATACTGGATATTTCAGAAGAGAATGGTCCTGCTAACACCTTAATTTCAGACTTCCAGCCTCCAGAACTGTGAGACAATACATTTCTGTTGTTTTAAGCCACCCAGTTTGTATGATATTGATCTTGGTTATGGTAGCCCTAGGAAACTAATATAAGTGTTGCCAGTTTTAGCAAAAGCTACAAAAGCTTGCAGATAGCCAATGCGGTGAGATTTTATTAGGAATATAGATGTGTGATAGATCAATAATGTGATAAAGTAAAAATAGACTTTATTCTCCTTCCCATGTCACCCCTAGCATCCCTGTAGGGATTAGTGAAGTTGTAATCCAAAGTTTTACTTGACATGTTACAAAGCACCTGTCACGTGTGTGAAACTGTATGTGAACTAAGGAAAACAGAAGCAAAAGTAGGATTGTAAAGAGCACTGACATGGAGGGAAGATAATCTGTAGAAAATTAAATCATTGTAAACAACAAAGTAGAATTTATATCTAAAATAATTCATTGTCAGAAAAAGAACATTGAATCTCTAGACATTAAAGACACTTAAAGTGGCAGAATCATAT
The DNA here is from genome assembly GCA_026018925.1 of Tupaia tana. Taxonomy (NCBI): domain Eukaryota; kingdom Metazoa; phylum Chordata; class Mammalia; order Scandentia; family Tupaiidae; genus Tupaia; species Tupaia tana. The sequence continues at coordinate 171,355,337 of JAKSZU010000001.1, read as the reverse complement.
GATGCCCCTGAAGTGACCATAGAGAAATCAAAAGAAATGGTTTTATGGAACATCTGTAATAGATATAGCTGACTTTTACAGGAGTCCGGTGTGAAGATTTAAGAAATCTAACCATTTCTATTTACCCAGGTGAGGATTTAGCCACACAGAAGGGTCACAGTGCTTGACAAAGCAAGAATGCTGACCGGAGTGGAAACAGAACTGATGATGGGTAGTAGTGGAAGTGCCATTATGTGGAGCTGGGCGATGGCGCAGTGATAAATGCTATGTTATGCAAGGCTGATCCAATAAGGTTCAGAGTTCCCAGTAAGACCTACCTGAGTATGCTCGGCATACAAATGCATGCCCGTGTTTGAGTCTGGCTGTGGCTGGGGGTGGACTGTGGTTTCAGTCCCAGTCAGGAATGCTCTCTCTCTGAACTAAAAAATAAATAAATACATAAATAAGAGTCATGATGTGATCATTGGAAGATATCCCCCAAATCTCAGAAGACTAGGTGCATAAACACAAACATGTATCTTCAGTTCAAATGACTTACCAACCCAAGCTAGCATCAGGCATCACCAAAGGCACAGTAAGCTTCTTTTCTTTTCTTTTTTTTTTTTTTTCCCATCATACAAAAAAAGGATTTTATTTTGAGAAATTGATTTCTCATTTATGGCAAGTTTTACTTTCAGAATAAACCACAGAATGATGTGATCTAATTCTCTCTTAAAGGCTGGCATGCTGGACAAGGGATGATCTTCCTCTTTGTAGGAGTTCCCTCTTTACACTGTCAGGTACCAGGGCTCTGCCTTTTGGAGTGATTTCAGCCACCAAGTCATAACAATAGTGTGTTCTAGTCCTTTTTGTTTCATTACCACTTTACAGTGCTCCTTCAAATGATCCTTCCAGCCAAATTCAATTCATTTAGCTCTGAGCAATTCTTTGAGGTGCTCTCTTTCTCCAGTTTCTATCAAGTTTTGGTTAATCATTGCTCTCATCTGGGCATCTTTGTTTGTGGGAGGCTGCGCGCCAGTGAATATCACAGGTTTCTCAGAGAGCAAACAATTACACAATGCCAAAGGCCATGATTGGCTCCCCTTCAAAACCTCACCTTCAAAACCATACTCTGATTGGCCACTTCCCATAGCAAATCAGTGATCTTAGAATCCCTCAGATTTGCATATCCGGCACCTCATGATTGGTCCACAAAAGCAACCGATCATAACCCATCTTTTACAATCCTTCATTCAACCAATCACTGCCCACCAACATGTATATAACCACGATCCCTGGCCCACAATCGCCAGACGACCATGAAGACCCTGAAGAGCTGTGACACCGCGTTGTCTCTGGACGACCCTGAAGAGTTGTAACACTGCATTGTCTCCGTGTTGTAACACTGCGTCGTTCGTCCCTTCTCTCACTCCTTCCCTCAGGAAACCTGTTCGACTGTCCCCCGGGTTGGGACATTTGTTCATCTTGCTAACCACACTGTTTGGTCGTCCAGTCTTAGACCCTCAGTAGCTGGGGCACCTAAGTGTATCAAGTAAACTCATTTCCTGTGACACACGGATGTCCGGAAACCTCCTGAAACATCCAGAAAACTCTGTGTATAGAGGACACCTGGGGTTCAAGACAGTGAATCATATAGGGAAAGATGAGATGGAATCCTGAGCTGTCCTGAAGATGTATATTAAATCATGAATTAACCTGAAGAATCATTGGCTGGATTTAGGAAGGCTAGACTGAAATCCATTAATTTTTTTCTCAGATTTTTTTTTCTTTTTTTTGAGAAGTTTTTGCTATAGGGTGCGTGTGCTCACCAGACAGACAGAGAGAGACAGACAGAAAGTTAAAAATCACCTCCTGGGGGGATAGCCACGCCGTGATCCCTTCTCATCCATTTCTCTTCTTAGGACGTTGGGCACGCACACACATGCACCCGGCGTGAATTTTAAGCCACCAGGTCCACGGTTGACTACATGGGAGTCCAGCGACATAGCCATTACGCTAACTGTTGGTCCCAATTTTTTTCTCAGATTTTTAATCTAAGTTCTGTATAGGAAAATAAAACCTTATGTCTGTAAAGGTGATTGAGCTAACTAAAATAATTATGCAATGATTTTAACATATTAAATAGTAATCATAAATCTTTATGCAAATAACACATGTCAAATCCAATAACAGTATCAACTTCTTTGTTCTGACACTCTAGTGTTTCAGAGAAATAAACATTAAGATGTAGCAGAAGCTATCAGCAGACCTACTTCTCAATGGACGTTCTCTTTTCACTGACTATTTTCCAAATTTGGTTTCAAATTCTCTCTCTTTTTGGGGGTAACTGAAATTTCTTGTTTAATGGGGAAAAAATGACCTGTTTTTCAACTATCCCATCATTCAAAATATTCTCCCTTTACAGTAACCATATGAAAATATAACATGTTACTAATAATTGAGATATGTACTTTTTAAAAATAAAGCTCAATTCTTACTTTCTTTTATTTATTTTTCTTCTTAGGTTAGGCTATAAAGATGGAAAGCTATAAAGTTACACTGAAATAACACTTATTTTCTGGAAGAAAAAATACCACCTTTGTTTGTTTGTTTTTTTGCTATAGGGCATGCATGCTTTTACCAAAGAGAAACAGAGAGAGGAAAAGTGAGAAACCATCCCCAGGAGGGATTGCCATGGTGCAGTCCCTTTTCCATTTTCTTAGGGTTTGGAGCATTCACACACATGTGCCTGGTGTGTCTTTCAAGCAGCCATGTCCAGGACTCAAACTGCACAGTCGGCCATGTGGGATCCAACCACCTTCATCCTCATGCCATCTTCTGGCCCAAAATATCACATTTTTATTGCTAAATCTTGTTCAGAACCTTCTGGAACAGCCATAAATTTTCTATTAAATATTTGAATTCATTTTGTTCTGGTTTAATATTATCAAATTATTTTTGTATATTCTTGACAAACTTAATTAGCAAGCTAATAAAGTTACCATTTAACATTTTCTATGTTACCTTGTGATACCATATACATATAAAATATAGTTATTTCTGGTTGCCAGGTATCCATTTTTCCTGAACAATAACATTTTCACAGATCTTCCTCCCTTAGGACTCTGAATGAATATATATTAATGTACTGTTAGAGAAATAATAAATGTTTTTATTTATCAGCTTTTATGCTCTTAATGCAGAATATAAACAAAAAAGTTTTATAACTATATACATAGATTCATGAATTTAAAAGAATAACTGATTAAAATATTAATGAAAGTTTCCCTACAGAAGGCCAATATTTTTAATACTACATTATTTATCTAAATCTATGCTGTAATAACTGTCATGCCATTACAGAAAATACTTTTTGGTTTAAGTAATAGTCATTTTTTTCTATTTGTCAGGGATATTTGTTTTAAAGTCTTTCCATATACTGTATTACAGACTTGCTTAGATAAATGAGCAAAGTTTTCCTATTCTAAACTTAACATCTCTATTTTAATTGTAAATCAATACTAATATTCTGTTTTTAGAGTAGGTAAGAAAAATGATGACTTGGGCTAGATAAACCTTAAGTGGGAAAACACTACTTTAAATATATGAGTCCTTTCTCCCATGTTAATCTTTATTCTTACATCTACTTTATTTCTACACAATGTTCAATATTAACTGGACTCTATGTTGATATAAATATTTGTGTTGCTTACATGAGAAATGATGAGGATAGCCCAGTGTATAGTATAACTATCTTTCAAATTATCTTTTCTGTATGCCAAGGTATTTTTCTAATCAAAATATCTTTCTACTATAAAAAAATTCTAAGAGACATCCATACAATGATTTCCTTTCATAAATATAAAGCAAACTTTTTATATTTACTTAATAAAGTCAAAGAGAACATCAAGCAAAAGTTTACTTTTACTGAAAAAACATCTGCTGCAAAAGTCAGTTTTTAGATAGAGAAGATATTTCCATATAAACAGTATACAAATGAAGAGTTAAAAGAAAACTAGTGCTGCTCCAATTACCATCTAATGTAGGTGGGAAATAAATAGATGGCGGTGTCAGTTTCAATGATAAACACTGTATTTCCTCTTGTCCAAGAAAAACTAGCTTTGCTTTCATTCTATGCTCACTCGCTTTTGTGTTTTGGATATTTATTGCTTTTGTAATTTTGTATTATAAGTATATTTGGGAATCAGATGTAAGGCAGAAACAAGCCTCACTTTGACAATTAAACTTCTTTGACTTGAGTTCTTAAAGTGATTTTATTTGTATTGTTGTTGTTCAAGGTATCTTCAGATAAAAGTTGGAACATTTTGAATTTACATTTAGATGACCTGGCAGATACTCGGTCTGGTGATTGGCCTGGAAAGCATATACTCCCTGCATTGTACTGGGTGATAGGTACAAAGTAAACTCTCGGGAAGAAGGTAGCATGTATAATATCAAGTTGAAACAGATCATTTAGCATAGTGACAGAATTTGTAAAAGCAATGTCTTGCGTGTGACACTGTTGTCATGCACATGTCTGATGCACTTCGGGAGCACACGGACATGATTGGTGATCCAGCCATGTCCCCAGTGTTTGGAAAGTAGTGAAGCGTGACAATCCGTGTGCTATCTGAGCCTTTTCCTGTTATCCTGGATGACAGCATCGGATAGCATGTCTGATTTCAACCCTTTCCTTGAAGTAAGGCTGAATGGTTGTGATGTCTTTCCAATTTCCGACCAAGCAATTCTTTGGGAACTTGACCTCACTTGTATTAACCCCAAAGCTTTATCCATTTGTTTAGTTCTCCCAAACTGTATCCAACTTTCACAATTCAGCAAAATTGATGAAGCACAGTCCTGAACAATAGACTTCTTTTTAAGATCCCCTTAAAAGCATCAGCACTTAAGGAAAATCAATAGTACTTGATGTGGTTTTGTGGCTTTCAGTCTCATGAACAGTAAATTTGACTTGATCCATTGCTGTTAGTAGCTTAGAGTTGTAGTTCAGCCATCTAGAAAGATGAGTGTTTTGGTCCATAATCTGCCATAGATTCACCTAGACTGACAGGATTAATGAGTTTTAAATTTATATCTTTCTTTCACAAATAAATGATAAAGATAAAAATAATGGTATATTTTATGTAATCTTAATATTATGAAATAGGAAGCTGGTTTATTAATAGACTGTATAATCACTGTTTTCAAGAGCAACATAACCAACAAGAAAGACCTATATAAAGAGGTTTATCATAAAGAGCTGGTTCTCACTATCTTAAAGTCTAAAATCTGAAGAGTGGATCAGCAGGCTATATACCAGTGTTCTAGCCTCCCTAATTCCAAAGCTGTCTTCTGCAAAAACAGGAAAGGCCCACATTGCTGATGAAGTCTGAAGGCCATCTATTGGAAAATTCTTTCTTATTCAGGAGTAGCTGGTCTTTTTGTTCTATTCAGACATTCAGCTGATAACATAAAGTCCACCCACAGTATGGAAGACAATCTGCTTTATTCCAAGTCCACTGATTTAGATGGTAACTCAAAAATTCTTCATAAAAACACTACAAAAAATGTTTGAGCAAATATCTTATCCAACCAAGTTGGCATATGACATTAACCATTGTTGAACACCACTGTAGGTGTTAGCAGTATTTAAACAACCCTGAACATACAGGGTAAATATACTGGCGATTAGTACAACTATGTGGAAACTGGGGATCCTTATGAAAGCAAACCACATTGTATACCTGAGGCTTCAGACACTGATAAACATGCCTTGTAAAACTGTCTCTGAACAAGTTAATTGATATGGGAACAAGAAGTTCTTCTATAAAAAGCAGTTTTCAAATGGAAGAGAAAGTAAAAAATGATTATTATCATAGTTCACAAATAAGCTCTTAGTAGTTCTTTCTGTTTGCTTGCTTTTCTAATGGGCAAGGGCAAGTTTCTGAGTAGAATGTGATAGACGCATGCTGTCTTAGTCTATGTTTTTACTACTATAATGTAATACCACAGACTGATCAATGTATGAAGAAAAGACATTTATTTCATGCACTTCTGGAGGCTGTAAAGTCTAAAGGCAGAAAGGCCTACATCTTTGATGGCCTTCTTGCTGTGGCATTTCGAGGTAGACATAAAAAAGGCATAACAGAGCAAGAAGAAAGGGGCCAAGTCTGATTTTTTTTATAACATGCCCACCCCTGGGTTAATTCATCCACTCCCACCATAACCACATTAACTCATCCACAAAGGCAGATCCCTTGTGAGCTCAAAAATCTACAAATAGATCTACCACATGATCTAGCAATTCCATTCCTTGGTATCTACCCAAAGGACAGAAGAATTCTTCAGTGGAAAAGTGCTTGCACATTGATGTTTATTGCGGCACTATTCACGATTGCTAAGTCATGGAACCAACCCAGATGCCCCTGTATGGAGGAATGGATTGAAAAACTGTGGCACATATATTCTATGGAATACTACTCAGCCATAAAAACCAACAAAACCCTGGCTTTTGACAGACAGTGGAAAAATATGGAAGATTTACTGTGGAGTGAGGCAAGCCAGGCTATGAAAGAGACATTGTATGTCCCCACTTAACATATACCAAATGTCTGCACTCTATGACTGAAACTGATTGACCAACGGTTGTACAAACACAAGAAATGGGTGTGAATGTCAGATGAGGTGTATGTGGAGGAGTGGGGCCTAATGAAGGTCATTTGGAGAAGGGATACGGAGGTAGAGCATTGACGGGATGGGGAGGTGTGGTGTTATTGGTTGAAGATATTTTGATCAATGGGACTGGGGAGAAATGTTCACATATTGAAATGCTCACATTGTAAGCTAAACAATGCGATTTAATGTATATACAAAAATAAATAAATTAAAAAAAAGAAATGTCCTAGAAGGAAAAACGTGACTATTATTTAATCTACTCCTGGTAAAGAAACTATAAATTGTACACATGTTTACTTAACCCATCACTGCATTAGACACCTTTGAGCTGATACTTACACGAAGGGAAAGGGAACATTGTCTTCAAATTTATCATCTCCTACGTATGCTTCCCTGAGAGGCCAGTGTGCATATCTTGGTGCCCAGCAGAATAGATGGAGAGCTGGGACCAAAGGGAACACATGTGGGTCCTGGCAGAAGAACGCTGGTTCCTGAAACCCAGGATGCAACTGGAGTGAATTTATTAATATTCAGGTATTATCAACTCTGTCACAGAAATGCTACAAAATCTAATTGGTGTATGTATATATATTCTCTCTCTCTCTCTCTCTCTCTCTCTCTCTCTCTCTCTCTATATATATATATATATATATATATATATATATGAAAGTATGGAAAATTCAATAACATACACACACAAACACACGCACACACATGTATATATACATAAATGAAAACTGGAATACCCAAGCACCACTTTATATATGAACTTGAAATCAACTCTAAGAAATACTAGCAAAATCACTGAGTTGAGAGAAAATGGAGAGGTGAATATCCATGTGATTGGTATCTATAAGGAGTTCTGAAGTCTGAGGAAATTCGAGTGACACATTAAAACTATTTTATCCTCTTTGGTTCAGCTTTTAGGTAGTCATGTACTGTCCAGAACTTTGGAAGGAAGAATATTTGGGGAAAGGGAAGCCTAAAAATGTCAGGTAGTTCAAAATAACAACTGATTATTCATATAAACCTTAAGATTATAAAATAATAAAAACACACAACTTTTACCAAATGTAATTTTGGCAGTGACAAATACTAACATGTAATGTGAATGATTAGTGTTGTATGATATGGGCTTTAAAAGTTAGATTTCAAAGTATTTGGCAAGTCAAGGGATTGCTAATTAATTAATTTGCTAGACAATATTTTAGCAAAATAAGAAATAACTGTGCTTTAATAAAACAGTTTTAGAACATGGGATACATTTATGGTTAAATATATTTTGAAGTTCAGATTTTAGGAACTTACTGTGTATTCTTACAACTCAAAAATATAAATCTCTAATAAATTAGGACTTTACTGAATGAAGTATTGTATAGAAATTATGTTAAAAAAATTTTAAGAGAAGGCCAGCAGGTGGCATGGTAGTTAAGATACTGGATCCAACATGGCTAATTCTGCAGTTCGAGTCCCAGATTCAGCAGCTTGAAAAACACGCTAGGCACACGTGCATACATGCCCAAAATCCAAAGAGGGAAGGGGATTGCATTATGGCCAACCTTCCAGGGGAGTGATTTCTCACTTTTCCTCTCTCTCTGAACAAAACAAAATGACAAAACAAAATCTAAAAAAAAAAAAAAAAAGAAAAAGAAAAAGAAATAATTAAACACAGAATACATTAAATAGCAATATAGCCCCATGGCTTACATTGTAACATGAATTGATTGCTAGATATGCACAATCTCTTACTAACAGTCACTGTTTCAATCATGAAATAAAAATAATAGAAATTGGAAATTTGTATTGGTTTATAGCAAATTAAAGCTTTTGTCTTTGGTAAGAACAGAAACATGTCTGTTCATACTAATGTGTATTATTTATTATATGTATTACACATGCACACACAAATATATACATTTACTGAATGGCAATTATATGCCAAGCTTACGCTAAGCTCTTTAGACATATGAACTCACTTAATCTTCACAATTCAATGTTGCAAATACAATACATTCCTTTAAATACAGATGAGAAAACCAGACTTACAGAAGTTATCAAATAAACAGGTGCCTAATTTATTATGTTTTTTAATGGCAAAAAATAATAAATGAATAAATAAACAATGGCATAAATGTTCAAATAATCCCACTTATTCTAGGAAAGTAATCAAAGCAGGAACTGATTTCTCTATAATACCTTTATAGATACATGATTTGAAATACTCTAAAGTATGTTAGGAGTTTATTCCCTTAACTTACTCCTAAATTGTAACTCAACCCATTGTTGTTTAAGAAGCTGGAATTTGGGGGCCAGCAGGTAGCCTGGTGGTTAAGGGACTGGATCCCACTCTGCCAATTCTGTGGTTTGAATCCCAGGCCCAGTGGCTGAAACACATGCTGGGTGTGTGTGCAGGCTGGGCGTGTGTGCATGCTGGGCGTGTGTGCATGCTGGGCGTGTGTGCATGCTGGGTGTGTGTGCATGCTGGGTGTGTGTGCATGCTGGGTGTGTGTGCATGCATGCCCAAAATTGAGAGAAAAATGAAGGAGCAGAGATTGTGGTGTGGTCAATCCCTCTGGAGAGTAATTTCTCTCTTTTTCTTTATTCTATGTGCCCTAGAACAAAACACTAAGGGAAAAAAGCTGCAATTTTCAAAAATGTTTAGTGAAGACTTTGCAGAAGGGCATAATGGAGGAGTGAAAAAGTGATAGATATGTTAATTACCCCAATTTGATTATACATTATATACTGAAAAATCACACCATACCCCCATAAATGCACTTCGATCATATGTGTCAATTCAAAATAATTTTTTAAAAAAATTAGTAACTTGTGGCTCCTGTTTTCATAAAATATACAACTTTGTGAATATTATTACTTCAATAAGGACATTGGTTAGTTTCCCAAGAGCTTTAGTTTAATTTTATATAATTGCTCTATTATTATTTATTGTTTTTGAGGTTTAATTATAATTCGTTTGTCCAATTCTTTTACCAATGTTCTTAATTTATTTTTCCCATTTATTCAAAATGTAGATAAAAACTCTCCAATAAATAAATAAATTCAATCACTGTTTATCATTACAGCAAACTAAATGAATTTTACCAGTGTGAATACAAAGATATTATTATACATGTTATCATCAGCAGAAAATTTTCCATTTTTATGTCACTTAAATGTCTCATTTCTTTTTCCCCTTGTTTCCCTCCCTCTCACACTCACCTATTTCCCACACACCTCTCACACTGTCTCTAGTATCTGCAATTGTTATTCATGCTTTTATATCTTCATTTCTTTCAATTTCTGCCATAGAGTGCAGATATTCAGTATATATTGAGCAGGAACACAAAATGTCTCTCTTTCAGGGTTTGCTTATTCAATTAGTAGTAAATCTTCCATATTCATCCACTATCAAATGCCAGGGTTTCATAATTTTTTGTGGTTGAGTTGTATGATTTCTTTAAGAGGTTTTTGCTATAGGGCACGTGAGCTTGCCAGCCAGACAGAGAGAGACAGAGAGACAGAAAGCAAGAAACCACCCCCCAGGGGGGATGACCACACCGCAATCCCCTCTCCTCCATTCTCCTCTCGGGATCTTGGGCACGCACGCACACGCGCCCGGCATGAGTTTTAAGCCACCGGGTCCTGGATGCGAACTGTGAACCGCAGTCGACTACATGGGAGTCCAGTGACATAGCCATTATGCTAACTGCTATTCCCGAGTTGTATGATTTTTAAAAAATGTTTAAACTGGCTACAGGGCGTGTGTGTTCCAAATGAGAGACAGAGAGAGGGAATTCGAAAAAGCCCCACCCAGGGGTAATGACCACATTGCAGTCCCTTCTCCATTTTCCTCTTGGGATTTTAGGAACACATGAACAGTGCCCAGCATGTTTTTCAAGTTCCATTGTCTAGGCAGTTGGCCATGTGGGGTCTAGCCACCTGAACCACCATACCACTGACTGGCCCAGAATCATGATCTTTACAAAATTAGAATATTTATTTAGTTAATTTTATTTATTATTATCCTTTTTATTTTGACCAGAGAGAGAGAGAGAGGGAAAGTGAGAAAGCAAGCCACCGTGGTCAGCCATGAGGGAGTTCAGTGCCTCAACTACGATGACACCTGCTGGTCCCCAAATTATGATTTTAAAAATCGATTATTTAAATTAGCTTTTGTGAAAAAAAAAGAAGAATACACAATTAGTGTACACCTTTATACGATGTTATTTTGGCAAAACAAGATACTTTGAATCATTAATTATACAAATTTTTAAAAATTAAGCTGTGATATTATTTTTAATGGTAATCCCAATTGATATTAAGTCTTATTTTTATATACATCTATTCCGATCTATTTTTTAGAAATTGAAATGAGGAAATATGCAAAGAATAGGACTAAATTGCAGTTGTTTCATTTGTCAGTTGATTCAGATCCACCAGAACACTGATTGATATTAGGTAATCTGTGTTTTAATACAGGTATACAAAGTATCTTAGAATCACCTATGTATAGTTGCTTGTCTTTATACCAACATGGTTAATAACTGTTATAAAGTTCTGATTAATAACTGTTATAAAGTTTAGTTCTTTGTCTTAGTCTGATAAGCTTATACACCCATTGTATTAATTTCAAATTAATATTGCTCTTGCTGTTATTGAAAAATAACATGGAGTCCACAGAGAAGGGAAAGGAGGAAACAGCACATACAAGTGTGCTTCAGTGTACTGTCTCACTGTATCACCACCTTTGTTACTATAATACACCATTTTGACCACCTTCAAATATTCCTTTATTTGCTGTTTTATTAAATTCTCTTTTTTTAAAGCTTCTGCCACAGGGCATGTGCACTCACTGGAGAGAGAGAGAGACAGATAGACACAAAGAGAGAGAAAGTGAGAAATCACCTCTCAAGGGGGATGGCTATGCCAAAATCCCTTCTCCATTTACCTCTTGGGATTTTGGGCATGCACACACAAGCACCTGGTATGAGTTTCAAGTTGCCAGGTCCAGGACTTGAACTGCAGTCAGACACATGGGAGTCCAGTGCCTTAATCACTATGCTACCTGCTGCTCCAATATTCCTTTCCTTATATCTGCTTATTCACATATATCGATATGCCAAGTCTGTTTGATTTCAACATCTTCATATATTTCATATAATGAATCCCACAAGTACACATTTTTGAAAAGATGTGGCATTTATTTTATTGCTAAAATATTATTTTAATTACCTTCTTTTTATAAATATGATATTTCTCATCTTAATAAATATGCTTGTTAACTTCCTGATAATTTGAGAAGCCATAGGCTCAATATATTCAAATAAATCTTTTTTTTTTGGAGAGGTTTTCACTATAGGGCGCATGTGCTCGCCAGACAGACAGAGAGAGACAGAGAGACAGAAAGTGAGAGAAATCACCCTCCAGGGGGGATGGTCACGCCACAATCCCTTCTCCTCCATTTTCCTCTTGGGATCTTGGGCACGCACGCACACGCACCCGGCGTGAGTTTATAAGCCACCGGGTCCGGGACGCAAACCGCGGTCGACTACATGGGAGTCCAGCGACATAGCCATTACGCTAACTGCTGATTCCCTTCAAATAAATCTTTAGGCATAGTCACATACTTTCACAAATATTCTTCATTTATAAAACCCCAGCCTACTAAGCACTATGTTTTGGACTTACATATTTACCTTTCTATATTAAGAAAATTTCAGTCAGTTTACTGTTGAAAGCCTTTTACAGTAGTGGAAATGACATTAAATTTTTGTTCTCTTCTTTATATGGGCCATATATACGGTAACAAGAATATAATTTGAAAATAACTACAAAACATTAAAAAAGTTATTTTGCAAATAAGCTCACTTATCCCCTGTATGAATGTCCATAACTGTTATGATAGAAATCTTTTATTGGACTTCTCAAGAATGACTTGTCTGTGGAAAAATGACAATGTTTTTCATCCAGTCCCGAAACTTGGAATGAAAATTAAGTCAAATATTCACAAGTGCCAACTTCAAAGCAAATTTTCCATGGTAACCGTACCTTCAAAGCCTGTGGCTGCAGATTTTTGCCAATTAGCAGCTCCAAAGGGTGCTATTAGCTCTTTCAAAAACATAAGGGACATGGTTTCTATCTGTGATCACTCTTCCTCTTTTGCAGCATGCGGTGATAAAAAATAGAATATACAATTGCATACCGTTTAGTTCTTACTTATAATCATATAACTGGTTCATAAAGACAACAATGCATGTTATGATGTAGCACTTTTCAATAAAGAATAATCATGCTTGGTAAATCATCAGCAGTAACCTAAAATTCTTTCATTTAAGAAGACTGCACCACGCCAGCAGGACAAATCTAAACCACATTTAACATCTAGACCATGCACTTTTCCTATAATGACCAGGATTTAAGCTAAATGACACTTACAAAATGGGATGCTTTACCACAATGAGAATGGCAACTGGGGATAGTCTAAGAATTGTTTTTCATAATTAAACATTAACTACGTATTTAGATTGCAATTACAAGAGCATTCAATTTTCAAATGTTTAATTTCTGTTGCTTTGCCTGAGATCTTATGAGACATCTTTCCCTACCAATTATGCTCTGTAGTTTTTAAGGAAGTCAACAGAATTATAAACTATTATCTTGATGTATTAGTAAAAATAAGTTTATGAAGCTACAATCAAACATAATGAAAATTAAAGAAATTTTAAAGCATTTTTATTCTTTATTAAAAATTAAAAGCAGTTAGTTTTCTATCTTTAGCAAAAAAAAAAAAAAATTCCATTCAGTTAAATGAGAAATAAAACAAATTACATTGTCATAGGAATAACAGTACTCATTTTGAAATATACCTTAAATGATTTGGACAAATCTCTCACAATAGCTAAGTAATGAGAACATTAATGTTATTAAAATGATAGCTTACTATTATAAAGTTCTAAAACAAAGAAAGCAAATAAGTTTCATATAATACCATAGACTGCAGATACTCAAAATTATTCAAGAGGAAAAAAAATCCTAAAATAACTTTATTAAAATCCACTTTGAAAATTGGGCTTCTGTTTCTTAATTAAATGTGATTTTCTACTTAACTGCTTCACAAAATAATAGAGATAACCCAGACTAAACAAATTGTGATCTTCTATTATGAATTTTCAATCCAATAAACTGCTGCAAATAAAATATTTGAAAAAGTCTGTTAATTTTTTTTTTTTTGAGAGATTTTTGCCATAGGCCATGTGCACTTGCCGAGAGACAGAGAGAGACAGAGGCTGGTTCCAAAGTCTGTTAATTTTAAAATTCTGCTTAATATTTTTAACTTGTCTTCTGAGTGCTCTACCCCATACTACTTTAAGTATTTAAAAATACTGTATTTTAGGACCAGCAGTTAGCGTAATGGCTATGTCGCTGAACTTCCATGTAGTCAACCGCAGTTCGAGTCCCGGACCTGGTGGCTTAAACTCATGCCGGGCGCGTGTGCGTGTTTGCCCAAAATCCTGAGAGGAGAATGGAGAAGAGATTGAGGCATGGCCATCCCCCCCGGGGGGGGGGGGGTGACTTCTTGCTTTCTCTGTCTTTCTTGTGAGTGCACGCGCCCTATAGCAAAAACCTCTCAAAAAATAAACTGCATTTTGCAGGACCAGCAGATGGTGTAATGGCTACATCACTAGACTCCCATGTAGAATGGAAGAAGAAGGACTGGGGTATGGCTGCCCCCCACCCCCGCAGTGGAGGTGGGGCGTGGGGATGTGATTTCTCACTTTCCTATTCCCTGTCTCGCTTAGGCAAGGGCACATGCCCTAAGGCAAAAACCAAATTAAAATTAAATGCATTTTGCAAATATAATCTTAAGGGCCCCAGGCATAGAAAAAAAAATGTAGATAAACTCTCAGATATGGACTTACAGAGAACTCTCTGGCTGTTTCAGTTTACCTACCTCTTTTTGATTGTGTTTGGATACTTGTCTTAATATTTTTATCTGCCATTAATGACAATGGGGTTGAGATTGACTCTAGTAATAATTGCTTAATTAATTTCCTCTACAGACTATAATGTGTACCTCGTCATTCACAAGAGAGTGTGCTACGTGCATAGCTAGAAACAACATGATAAAAACCTTTTTTTTTTTTTTAAGGAAGTATATTATTAGCACAGGGAAAAAGATGCAAACATGTCATTTCAAGTTTGAAAGAGAGTTCATAGCACTGTAAGAGGATGCAATGACAGCAGCTCTTTTGGTTACTTGTGGTGGTCAACTGGACTGGATTAAGGAAAAATAAGAAACCTGGCAAAGCATTCTGGGAATGTCTACGAAGGTGTTTCCAGAGCAGAGTAGTAGAGGAGTCTGAGTAAACTAGGGCCTTCACTGTGTGTGGTTACCAGTCAATCAGCTGGGGGCCTGGAGAGAACAAATACAGAACACAGCCAATTGGTCTCCTTTGGAAAGTGGGAGATTTTTTTCTGCTTCTGTCTTAGACATCAGACTCAAAACTCAACTGTTTTTGGACTCTGTGACTTACACCAGTGGGACCTCCAGTTCCGAGGCTTTTGGCTACCTGGTGAGGCCATTGGACTTGGACTGAACCCCATTCCAAGCAACCCAGGATCCAGCCACAGTCTGTTGTGAGACTCAGACTCTGTAATCACACAATATAGTGATAATACCCTATTAGTTTTTTTTTTCTGAAGAACTCTTACTAATACAGGAGTTAATTCAATCTGCAAAGTCAGGGAAAGTCTCTCTTAGGAATAAATCTAAGAAAAAGAAAGTATTTGGCTTAATGGAGAGGTGAGGGAATATCAGCAGAAAGATAAGAGGTCGATTGTTAGGTTGGTGGCTGACAGAGACCATGTTGTTACTCTATGACTCGAAACACTGATGAACGTGGTTGCTCCTGGAGCACTGTAAATTTTAAAGTTTATTTCTACTGAAGTTTATTTCATCAGAATGGACTATATAAGTATCGGTGTAGAATGACAATTCAAGAAGGAAATACATTTAAGTGAGGATTAGTATACGTTAAATCCTATGGTATTTGTCTAAGTGGTGGTCATTAACTTTAACTAAATAGATGGTATTATGGGACAAGAAAAAATAATAAATTTGAGAAATATTTATGTGATGATTAATTTTATATATCAACTTGACTAAGCTAAGGAAAACCGAGATGGCTGAAAAATATTATTTCTGGGAATGTCTGTGAGGGTATTTCCATAAGAGAAAGAAGTAAAGAAGATCCAACTTCACCAAGTGGTATTAGGAGGTAGAACCTTGTGAGAGGTGTTTATGATATGAAAACAGAGCCTTTATAAATAAGATATTCTTGGGAACCAGCAGTTAGCGTAATGGCTATGTCGCTGGACTCCCACATAGTCGACTGTGATTCGTGTCCTGGACCCGGTGGCTTAAAACTCACGCTGGGCGCATGTGCATGCATGCCCAAGATCCCGAGAGAAGAATGGAGGAGAAGAGATTGCGGCGTGACCATCCCCCCTGGGGGGTGATTTCTCGCTTTCTGTCTCTATGTCTCTCTCTGTCTGTCTGGTGAGCACACGTGCCCTATAGCGAAAATCTCTCTTAAAAAAAAAAAAGAAAAGATATTCTTTTTTAAGAATTATTTTATTTAATTTTACTTTATTTATTTACTTATTTTAATTGGTACAAAGAGGGACACAGTGAGAAAGAGAGAGAGAAAAAAGGAAAGTGAGAAAACAAGCTGTCAGGTCCGAGACTTAAACCGTGGTCGGCCATGTGGGAGTCCAGAGATCTTAACCACTACACCATCAGCCGAACCCTAAATGAGATTATTGTTCTTACAAAATAATCCCAAGGTTCTTTGTTTATCTTAGGCAATTTGTTCACCCTCCATTACCTGAAGGCAGAGAAAGCATCCCGGTTTGTCTGACATGGGGAACTTCAAATCAGAAAGATTGCTTTGGAATCTAAAGATTTATTGTCTGTCTTTTTGAGTTTTGTATTTGGTCAATGGTCAAGACATGTTTTCCCTTTTTTTTTTTTTTTTGAGAGGTTTTGCTAAAGGGTGCATGTGCTCACCACAATCGCTTCTCCTCCATTCTCCTCTCAGTTTCTTGGGCACACACGCACGCGTGAGTTTAAGCCACCGGGTCTAGGACTCGAACCCCGGTCGACTACATGGGAGTCCAGCGACATAGCCATTGTGCCATCTGCTGGTCCCAAAGTTTGCTCTTTTTCACCCTTCTCTTTCCCCTTTGAGATGTGAATGTTTATTCTATGCTTATATCTCCATTCTATTTTGAAAACACATAACTTGCATCTTTTTACAGGTGAGTAGGCAATTTGTGAAGGACCAAAGAAACAAAGGAAAATTCTCTTCTTTATACTGTAAAGCATTTATTATTTGTGCCCCACATTTCTATTAAAAAAAACTTTTCTTCATGTATCAAAAGTAATCTAGGGTGGGAGCCAGAAGGTGGAAGTGCTGGATTCTCACATGAGTGACCACAGTTTGAGTCCCAGACGTGGTGACTTGAAAACATGCTGGGGCACGTGTGTACATGACCAAAATTCCCAGAGGAGAAAGGAAGAGAAGGATTTGTGGTGTGGCTATGTCCCCTGGGGGGAGATTTCTCAATTTCTCTCTCTCTGTCTTTCTCCAGTGAACACACACACCTCTTGGTAAAAAAAATAAAATAAAATAAAATAAAGTAATCCAGGATTTAAAGACAAAATATCTTAATCTATATTCCCACTTCACCTAAAGGTCAAGTTATTTTTTGTGTCTTAGTTTCCTCACTGCTCAACTGAGGCTGATAATAAGAGTATTTGCCAGATTATACTGTGGCCATGAAATACTAATGAGATATATGGTAATGTTTATGATAATGTACCTGACAAATTACTATGCTATACTGAGTAGAAATAGTAGTCAAAGTAGTAGTTGTAGTAGTAATTTTGTGATAATGTAATAATGGTTGTACATACATTTTAAATAAGGCTTAAAATAAAGGTAACCTAAATATGAAAAACATACAGAAATGAAGAAGACAAAGGCTAATTCTATATTTAGTTTAGTTCTAGACTCCATGCAACCAAATAATGAAAAGAAAAACACAAATGAAAGCAACAACCCTTATTTCTGATAAAATTCAAATAAAAAGAGAATATTTTTCTGAGACTGAATTCAATGCAAATTTGTCATGGATATTTAAACTAGTTTTAAAGAATATATAACATAATGGAAAATGTCTTCAACTATAGCTTTTTCAGAAGATATAGAATTTTTATGAAAACATTTTATACTAATCATTGATAAAATTAATATCAAAACTTTTCATAATTAAAGCATTTCTCTGAGACCTAAACCACCAAAGTTTAGGAATATGATTTTCCAGTGATAAAAGTCAGACTTTTTTTATGGGGGGGGGAAGCTTTGAGCATCAGAAAATGGAACCAGCATATTATAAGCCATTGCTTATAGTCTTAAAAATCGCATCTCTCACTCTTCTCTGTTCTTTCCTAAGAATCTCAGATGATTTAAAAATCTTCAATAAATTAACAAAGCTGCATTTGACCCCCCCCCCCCCCACTTACAGAACACCTGAATATACAAGATAGCATATAGTTTTCTGTAGTACTCTATCAAAGTAAGTTTCATCACAGTCTGCTGGGATTCCTGAAAACACAAATGACATTTGAGAGTATTCCTCATCTCTGCCCATCACCTTTCTTACAGGGTTATAGCCCTTGTTTCAAGGTGAATTGCCTCTATTTCAAGTATTGGGCTTTTAAATAGTCACTGATGCAGTTATGTGCTTTAAAAGGATTTCAGGAGGACTCACTGATATGAAGTACATACGACTGTCAATCCATCAGAGTGTGATACACACAGCACTCTTACCTCTCAAAGAATGAAACTTTGGTTTTATTTACAGCCTAGTTCCACTGAGAGTCCAGAAATTAATTTCAGTCAATTCAAGATCATTTCTATCAACACAACTACTCTTCCTCTAACAACTTTTCCCACATAAAGGGGAGTAGGCAAATGCTTCATGGTTAAATTCTGTCTACAATAAAAATCAAGGGAAACCCTTGTTTTCAGTTGTCCTCAGTCTCTAGGTTTTAAGGGAGATCACTGTTCTGCCTTTCTCTCCTCCATCCAGCACAAGGCCTCATCTGGGTAACTTCAACCTTAAACCATCAGCTTCATCATTTCCCAAATTTCTTTATTAGTAGATGTGCTAATTTTGAGTTCTGCTTATCTTTACCAACTTCCTTTCCAATCTCTAGCTTCCTAAGTCCTTCTTAACTCTGCTCTCCTTTTTCTGCTATTCTACCATAGCATTCTTTCCAAGATCATGAGCAACTTTAGAGACAGCACTTTATGATCACTTATTTTCCCAGCAGCAACAATAAACACATCATTATTACAGAAGTCACATGTGTTATGAAAACTGGTGTCAGTGTGTAAATGCTGCAGCCTCTTGTCATTCACAAGGGCGATTCTGACATGTTTTCTCCAGAGGTCTTTAGGGAATTTCTGGCTTCAGATGTCAGGAGAAGAAACCAAATCACTAATGTAGCCTTTACTGGCTTTTCTTCTTACTCTCTGTATTCTTCCCATCCCCTTACTCACATTTATTGGCACTTCTTTCTCAAACAAAGCAATATATACAAATCTCTTCCCCAAACAGAGCAATAAACCGCTTGCTTGTATACAAGTCTTTATCTTGGGCCTCATGTTATGGGAACTCAAAGACAGTTTCTACTAGCATTTGCCCGAGATAACAGACCTGGAAATGGGATACTTGTTCCCAATTGAAACAACAAGGATTCTATTGTCAAGGAAAACACAGACAAAGAATATGATAAGAGCTGGATATGCTGAGCCTCAGTGATACAGCAGTAGCACAACACTGAAACACTCCAGGCCATATGGAATATCTGAATTTATTGCCTGTGTTCACTTCTATATGCAGGGTGGGACAGTGGAGATTGTGGTGTGAGATGCTGTTGAGGGTTATTGGCTCTCTGTCTCTCATCAAATAAAGAAAGAAAATGAGAAAGTGGTGAAAGGAGAGAGAGAAGAAAAAATGAAAGGAAGAAACTGTTAGAATGGCAACATGTGGACAAACTACCCTGGATCTTTCAGATGGTAAAACTTGCCCTCTCGTTCTTTTAAGAATATAAAGTACTGCTTTACTGGAGCCCATACAAAGGCTCCAACTTGCAAAATGACATCATATCTCCTCAAATTTACACATACATCCCCTTATTACCTCCAAAAATAGCTTAGGTCATCAATGTAGCCCAAGCAAGGAATTATGGTCCCCATTATTAGAAGAAATGCTTTATTTATTGAAAGGATTCCAGAAGGTATACCAGTAGAAATTGGGAAACTACATCTGGAAATGATTCTTGAGGATCTTGGATGATGTGTAAAAATATCACAGGAGAAGAATCATTTTACTCCTCAGTATTAAAGACCCTAGCAATGAACACAAGGATCATGCTCAGTTCTGAAGCTCAACTACAGATGGGTGGCAACACCTTCTCTTGGTTTCTGCAATCATGTAGATATAAGCTCAGAAGCAATAGAACCTTTAAGGTTCAGATAGAAGGCTGAGTGTACAACCAGTGAGTCATGTGTGATTTGGCAACAACAAAAAACCCATATGAGAGTTCTACATTTTAGTTGTCTATCATCCTGTCTTGATGTGATTTAAATGAATCAAATGGATGAAGTTCCAAACAGAAAAATCATCTCAACCCAGAGGCAAATATCATACAGACATTTGTGTATAACAGTATTTTATTGGACATAGAGCTTACTACTTGTGTTTTAAAATTATTTAATATTTAAAAATAAAAAGACACTAGTTTAACCAAAACAAACTTTCCTTTTTAGTGTAAGTGAATTTTTCCTAACATTTTTTAATATAATAATTAAAAAAAACTATACTGTGTATATCACTGTTCAAATGATAGGAGAATTAATATCAGCTTTTATAGCAAGTCCTCAAATATCAGTGACTTCATACAGTAAAAGTTTATTTTTCAGTTAAGCAGAGATAAAGCCAATGTACTTGTCAGACCGAATGACTTTAACCCAAGTGATTTTTTAAAAGTCTAGACTCCTTTTGGTGCTATCCTCAACAAGTGGCTTTAAGATTTTTTTGGCTTAGGACCAGCAGATGGTGTAATGGTTACATCACTGGACTCCCAAATAGTTGATTGTAGTTGAAGTCCTGGACCAGGCAGCTTATAACTCGCACCAGGCACATGTGTGTGTGCATGCCCAAAATCCCAAAAGGAGAATGGAGGAGAAGTAATCGCAGTGTGCTGGTTTTAGAAATCTGCTAACTCATGAAGGGTAGAGAAATTGAGAAGACTCATAGAGGATGCTTAAGTATTCTGAATGAGAAGTGGCACACATATTTACAATGCAAATTTTTTGCTTTAAATTCAATTAGAGAGCACTACCCAGCTGCAGAAGAGAAAGGAAAATAACTAAACTGTGTGCTCACAATGAACTGAAACACATTAGATGATCACGTAAAATCTTCTCAACACAGTCCAAAAATTTAGTCTATTCCATGGCCCACTGTCCCATCCAGAGAAACCCACAAGGTGAAAATTCTAGAAGTGCATGTTCAGAAGAGCATAGCACACTTCTACACCCAGCCATAGCTGACTGGACATGGCCGCATGTGGACTCCTGTTGCACAGGTCCCTACAGCTGCTTCAGTTCTGTTATGACCCTTTGTTAATTTTTCTGTAAAATTGTGTTTGTTGAAATTTTCTTAGATGTCCATTTGGATCTGTACATGTGCAGTAAAATCACAGATTTTGAAGTAACTTAAATGAATCCCCATTCTTTGATAATAAATTGTCTAAACAGAACACTCTGCATCAGTCCTCGTTTCTCTATAGACAGTTTAACTCTAATCATCATGAACACTTTAAATTCAACAAAAACTCAGCATGAACATGCACAAAAATCATCTTTTCTTTTTCTCATCTAATCTTAGTGCTTTCTTAGCTTTTATGTATTTTTTTTTATTATCTATTTTTCTATTACATTGAATTACATATAACTTTACAGTGTATTACATTGCTTTTTCAAAAGGGAATGCCATGCATGTCAGTCAGTACAGAGACATTAATCTCCCCGCTTCAACATTCAATATCTTTCCTATGTTTCCCCCAATCATTATTATTATTATTCTAATTATTTTTTATGATAAACATGATTTTTTTTCCAATTATCAGATCATAAAGTTCCCAACAATAGGAAACGTAGACTGCACTCAGGGCTGGACCAAGGGTGGGTCTCGTGCAGCCCCGCAAATGTAGGTGAATCTCCATGGAACATAGTTTCAGGAACGCGGCTCAGGAAAGCAGAGACGGCCATCAGCGGTTGCGGCACGCGGGGCAGACCCCGGCCACGGCCCGCGGGGGCAGAGCCCCGGCCACGGCCCGCGGGGCAGACCCCGGCCACGGCCCGCGGGGCAGGGCCTATGTATTTTCTAGTGGCAAAATCTTTTAAGTTTGTTGGACCAGAGGCCAAAGCTAACTGACTTACCTTCTTCCTTGCCAGTTACATACATCACAAAACTATTTTTCTTCTTTTGTTTCTAACCTTAGTTCACTTCCAACATCATCCCTTTGGTTCTTGTGTTTATTGAATCTATAGACATCACCCTCAACATCAATCCTTACAAATTCATTACATACACTGTCATCTGATTCTTCTGTGTCACTCCCAATTGAAAATGTGTAAATCACTATCAAGTGTCTAACTCAAATGCTCATAATAATTGACTTGGAGTTGGTAATCCTTCACAGTGAAGCCTATCTTTTGTATTCTTTTTGTTGTTGTTGTTCTCCTAAATTAATTCTGTATACCCCATAAGTTGACAAAGGCTTTTATTCATTTTCATCATAAGGCTATAGCTTAGATGTATTTTGGTATTACCAGCATGATGTTATTAACAGATGCAGACTTTAACAGACAATTAGGCCATAAGGTCTCTTCATTTGTTAATGGAATTAAATTTGTATTAGTCGGTACATTTTAGAGAGGTAGAATCAATGGGACAAATAGATAGATGATAGATACATAGATGATAGATACATAGATGAGAGGGGATCTATTAGGAGAACTAATTTATGCAATTAGTACAGCTGAGAAGGCCAACAGGTCATCTTAAAGTTGGAGACCCCGAGATACCAGGTCTCAGCACAAAGGCCTCAGAAACAGAAAAGCTGTTGTTCTCAGAGCCAAAGTTGTAAGTTTGAAAACATAAGGAAAAGAACCAAGATCCTAGTAAAAGTCATAGGGTACAAAGCTAGGCAAATCTTAATTTCTGATGTGCAAGGAAGCAAAAGTCTATCCCTAACTCAAACAGAGATCAATCTGCCTTCTGTAGTTGTTCTTTTCTGGTGCTGGGTTAATTGGATGGTGTCTGTCTACACTGAATGTGGATCTTCTTCATCTAGTCTACTCAGACTAGCACATTAATCTCTTCTGAAATATTTTGTTGAAGCAGAAATTCTCCAAATTTTCTGTGTTATTGGAAAGATCATTTGATAAATATTTAGATGCATAATAGAAATACTAATTTCCAGACACACTTACACAATGAGCCATATTTAAACAGCAGGAGTACAATAAGAATGTATTTGGTTATTTTTACAGCATCGTTAAGTGGTCAAACTTTATAGAAATGTAATGACTGTGTCGCTGAACTCCCATGTAGTCAAAAGTGGTTAGAGTCCTGGACCCGCTGGCTTAAACTTATGCAAAGCACATGTGTGTGTGTTCCCAAGATCCTGAGAGGAGAACGGAGGAGAAGGGATTGCGGCATGACCATCCCCCCTGCGGGGGTGATTTCTCGCTTTCTGTCTCTCTCTCTCTGTCACTCTGGCGAGTACACATGCCCTATAGCAAAATACTCTCCAAACAAAGAAAAAAAAATGTTAATAGAAAACAAATTTGTTCTTCCATATTTATGATGTGAAAATTTAAACCATCACACTTTCAGTAACTGTAAGGCAAACTATATTATATAAATAGATAAAGATTTACTTTGTAGTCTTAGATAGTTATAATTATAGTAATTCTTTAACTTTAATAAAATAGTGCATTAATTACTTATTCAAAATAGGTAGAAAAGTGCTTAAAAACAAATAAAAATGAGTTACTTGTCAAAATATTTAATAATAACATAAAATAAGGACTAGTTATGGTGTAATGATAAAATTTGATGTTCTGCAAGGCTAATCTGCATGGGTAAGTTCTGTGGTTTTATTCACAGAACTCTCTGAGAAAGCTGGGAACAGATTTGCTCTTGGTAAGGAGACTAGTTGATTGTAGGACTGGAATATGTGTTAAGATTCTGTTAGGGAGGCCAGCAGGTAGCTGGGAGTTAAGGCACTGGACTCTCACATGGCTGACCACGATTTAAGTCCTAGATCCAGTGACTTGATTTCTCATTTTCTCTCTCTCTGGTGAGTGAATGTGCCTTGTAACTAATTAAAAATATTAAGTAAAATTTGAAATAAATAATTATTTTTGTAAAAAGGCCCTGTTGGAATACATTTTTTGTCATTCATGGAAGAACTCAATACATAAACTTATTAATAATAATATTAAGTTAAGCCTAAAATTTTAATTTAATTATGTTTGTAATTACAATGCCTTTAAAAGAGTCATTCATGGGCCGGCAGGTGGCATGAAGTTTGAGGGCATTAGACTCCCACATGGTCATCCAAGTTTCAAGTCCTGGACCTGGCAGCTTACTTTCTCACTCTCTCTCTCTCTTCTCTCTCTTTTACTCTAGCCCTCTTGGTCAAATAAATAAATAAATAAATAAATAAATAGTCATTCATCAGGGTCACTCACTGGCATGGTGGTTGAGATGGCTGAATCCCACATGACAAACTGCTCAGTTTGAGTCCCAGACCTGGTGGCTTGTAAAACAAGCTGGGGATGTGTATGACCATGCCCAAAATCCCAAGAGGAAAATGGAGAAGAAAGGATTGCATTGTGGCAATCTTCCCTAGGGAGTACTTTCTTATTTTTCCTCTCTTTCTCTCTCCAGTGAAAGCATACATCTTATAGCAAATTTAAAAAATAATTTAAAAATAATCAGTCATAATTTCTTGGTTTTCATAATGTACCATAGATATGTGAGATGCTTCCATTGGGGGACGTGGGTGATGGGCACATAGACCTCCCTGAATAATTTTGCTACCTTTTCTGAGTCTATAGTTATTTCAAAATAAGTTTCTACTTATAAAATGTTATTCATGAAACACTTGTGTTATTCTCT